>CM061065.1:50981699-51376613 GCA_030762895.1 Sophora flavescens | reverse complement strand
GCAAGTATACCTACTGCAGCAAGTAATACTATGGTAAGACCGGTCGATTCTATCCACTGGGATCAAGCATACTACTAACACTTACCAAACCAATTACTATCTAAGCTTGATTCTTGGATCGCTAATAGCCTAAACTAACAAAAAAGCAGAACTAACAACATAAAAACAAACTCTTTTTGTACTTTTCAAAACACTTGGAAGGCAATAAAAGATGGGTTTTAAATATGATAAGTATGATGTTTGGATTAGGGTTCACCAAACTCATTCTCATGCATGAAATGAGCACAAACAGTTTCTACTTCAATTATGACAATCAACTCTCTAAATTACTCAAACCCCGATCCTCTGATGGCAAGAGCCTAATCAGCCTAATAGACCTAATTCCTTAGGGTGGCCTAGATTAATGAAATTGCATTATGATTGTGGATTACACGATTGCTAATAAACTCAGTTCCATTCCTAGATACAGCATTATCGTGATTAATCTCAATTCCTGCTATGATAACAACCGCCCCCATTGCATACCAAAACACATATCAAGTCACGGGGTGCTAGCCACAAGCATTAAGCACGTAGAATCAATCACTCAATAATGAAGTAAAACCATATTGCAATATCAAGTCATATACATGAAAACAGTAAATGGCTACCCTAACCCCAACAACGGGAGTTAGTTACACATCATCAGTGAGAGAGGAAAAGGAAAGTATACTCAGGTGGAAGTAGGGAGACATCATGAAGGATGAACCCACCCCACAATTACATGAATCGCCTCCTCGGCTCTCCTGGGCTGCTCTTCCGCCTCCAAAAAAATCCCCTTGTGCCTGCTCATTGCTTTTAACTAGACTCACTGGCTACGGCCGGACGGCTATCACGCCTATGCCGCGACCGGATTCTCCTCTCTCCGCGCCTTTGGCAACTTTTTCGCCTCTCGCGCGGCAGATTTGAACCGCGCGAGCCCTCTGTTCACGCCGCGATCTCCATCACGGCCGCTTGATGGATTCCCCACTTCTGCTGGAGCTAGTCACAGCCTTGATGTACATCACGTAGGCTGACAACTGACTTCACCTCTCTCAAGCTTTTCAGCTTTGGTTCCATCATGGTCGGATGGCATCACTGCTAGGGCCGTGATGGGCCTGGTTGGGTCGGTCACTTTAAACCTCGAATCAACCAATCTTCATCATGGCACAACCTCGGGCATTTAATCATGAATTCTCCAAAACAACACCAAACACCGCCCACCCTGCTCCAAGGGGAAAATCTAACTAAAAATCAAAAATAAATAATGCCTCCAATCTTATATGCAAAACACATAAAGCGTGCTAAAAATATCATGTAAAATCACACTATCAAATCACCCTGTTTATTCCAATCTGCTTCTCTTCACAACCACCAAGGCCAGTATAAGAAAACAAACATGGATAGTGAACTAAGAACCCTCAAGAAATAATCCAAGCAATAGGCAATTCAAACACACAGCAAGAGACAATCAATTCAAGTCCAATTAGAGGCTAGGTTCCTAGACTCATGTTCTCATTGATTTGGGCACTTTCTTTCGGGCTCCACCCCCTTATTCTTTGTAACTCTCTTTCTACCTACCCCTCACTCAAGTGTTTAGGGGGTATATAACATCCGCCGAATTTCCTCAAGGAATGAATCCTACCAAGCTTGACTATCAACCATCTCTACTTTATTAATGAAAACAATTTAGAATCAAGAGGTCTTTTATTTGTTAGAACATGGCCATGGGATTAATCGTGGAGTGGGGATAACAGGAGGAAGGACATTTCAAAAGGTTACATAAACATCACATTTGCAAAGAATGACCTTACAAAAATATCCTTCTTGGGTTTTTTCAATTCATTTTCCACCTTTCTTTCTTTCTTTTCTTTTTATTTCTCATTTCTTTTTGTCATCCCCTTCTCTATTTTTTTTTTTCTTTCTCTTTTTTTTTTGGAGAGGGGGAAATTTTTCAATTCAAGAGAAATATTTTTCTTTGATTCTTTCATCCCAAACTTTTTTCAACTACCTTTTTCACCCTTTTTGTAATACTTTAGAAGGTCCCCTTATCAAACATATTTATCAAAACATTCCGGTGGTACCAAGAAAAGCATTTTTATTCTTTCAGGCTCAAATTGGGGCAACTGAGGTAGCATTTCATCATTCAAAGCTCGGGAATGCCGGGAAAAATACCTATTGCCTCAATCATTTTCAAAAATGTTTCAAAAATTTTAAGCTTCAAAATGGTTTCCAAGTCAAGTTCTAGAGAATAACAAACCAAGAGGAATAACACTCTAACACAAAGAATGGGGTAAAATTTTGCTGAGTACCCCTTTGCCTCAAAATCTCATTTTAGTTCAAAATCAATGAAAAACACAAATCCTTAAACCATATGCGAATTATCAACCATCCAAGATTATCTCAAAGCATTTTCATTTTCAAGCCATATCACAAGAATAAACAGAATTGGGTTCAACAATCACTATCACAGACACTGGCACTTAGTTCTCAATTGGATGCAAAAATCAAACAACGCAATCTAATTGTGTGATCATGCAAAACTATCATGTAAAACTATATGAATGCAACATGAACAAATGCAAAAATACCCATACCCCCAGCTTAAGAATTTACATTGTCCCCAATGTAAACAATCAAGTTGGAGAAAGGGAAAAAATAAATAAAACAAAATAAAATAAAAAAAATTGGAACGGCGACAGAGGCGGTAGTGTGCTGACTTTGCTTTTCTCTGCCCTTTTTGCTCTTCTCCTTGTCTCCTTGCTCTCCTTCCTTCCTTCTTACCCTGAAAGCACTTGTCACTTCTCACTTTATTATTTTTCCTCTTGAGCTTCCAAATTATTCAAGAGGTTAAAGCAAAAACAAAATTATTAAGAAAATGAAAACAACCAAAAAGAAGAGTTAAGAAACCTGGGTTGCCTCCAAGAAGCGCTTTTTAACGCCACTAGCTTGACGGTAGACAACTTCTTTTTATTAACTGGGTCTCTGACATAAAATTGCAAGAGCACTTTTCTTCCATGAAACTCCCCGCAAATAGCTGATTTTGCTTTGAAGGCCAACAATTGTGCTTCCTTTTGCCTTTTCACTTGGGCCTCTTGCCCTTTTTCTTACTCCTTCTCGGAAATTCTGCTTTCACAAGATGAGCAGATCCAACTTCATCACCAACTCGATACCTCATTTGTCTTGCTAGCTTCGTATTTGATTTCTTGTTAGCTTTACCTTCTTCTCTCTGGAGTGTAGGGTGGTGTTGATGTGCAACAACTTCTTCACCACTATATCCACCATATCCATGCGAAACAACCTCTTGGTTCAATGATGCATAGCTTCCAATACCTTGAAATTGACTTCTTCTCCTTGCACTCGAATTTCAGCTGGCCTTTTTCTACATCTATCAAAGCTCGCCCAATGGCTAGAAAAGGTCTCCCAGTATGAGCTTAACTTCAGCATCCTCCACCATGTCTAAAACCACAAAGTCCGCTGAAAGATAAAGTTATCCACCTTTACAAGAACATCTTCCAAAAATACCATAAGGATGCTTGATTGATCGTCACCTAACTGCAATGCCATCCTTGTGGGTTTCACCTCTCCTCCTCCAAGCTTTTTCAACATGGAAAGCGGCATCAGTTGACACTTGCTCCCAAGTCACATAAGGCCTTCCCGATAGACACATTCCCAATAGTGCAAGGGATTGTAAAACTCCCGGATCTTCAGCTTGAGGTAGCTTCCTGGCGATCGCACCGCACTTCCTCGGTTAAGGCAACAGCTAGCGCCTTCTTTAATCTTTCTTTTTTAGAGCCCTTTTTCATAAATTTTGCATAATTGGGCATCTGTCAAGTGCTTCAGCAAAGGGACATTGATCTGCAACTCCCTGAAAATATCAATGAACTTGGCAAACTGCTCATCTTTCTCCTTTTTCTTGGTCAAATGAGGTGTAAGCTTCACATAAGAGGAATCACTTGAGGCTTGTCCCAATCTTTCAAAGCTAACTTTTAGTCTTCCCTCAAAATTGAATTCTCTCTACTAGCTTCTCCTCTTGACTTGTGCACTGACCTTTTTTTCTCTTCTCCAATCTGTAACATCTTCATCTTTTTCTTCTTTTTCTCTACACTCAATTCTGTTTTCCCCATCAACATTCTCGATTCTTCACTAAAGGTTCACGGCCACATTCTCATACTTTTTCACTCCTTAGCACAATAGCATTGCAAATGCTCCCCGGATTAGGTTGAGTGTTACCAGAACCCGCCGCTAGTTTGCTCGGCTAGGTGCTTTGCAATTTGGCCAACTTGAACCTCCAAATTCTTTAGAACATCGGTATTTTTCTCGGTTCGTCATGGACAATCGCATGAACTGATTCAGTGTGTTCTCCAGAATAGAAACCCGATCTTGAGTGGTTGTGTAGGGAGGAGGGCTTGCTTGTTTGCCCGGGATCTTGATTTCAAACCAAAATTTGGTTGATTCCTCCACCCTTGGTTGTTGCCTTGTCGCCCATAGTTCCCCTGCTATAATTGGCTTCTTCATGGGAACTAGTGGTGCCTCACATCTTCCATTCTCATGATCACCTCCACAGAAATCACATCTGATTACACGGGGTGGGCATGGTTGTCCCTTGAACAGTTGGAGTTGTTGTGGGAGTTGAGCTAATTGTTTGGTAAGAGACTCCAATTGTTGTGTCATGATCTTGTTCCGAGCCAACAATGCAGTTTTGGAATCTAGCTCCAACACTCCCCTTCTTTGTGTGGGACCCCATCATGATGCATCAAATAATCTTAGAGGCCATTGCTTCTATCAAAGTCGTGCTTCCTCTCGTCGTTTTTGTATTCATTGAACCTCCAAATGAGGCATCCAACATGTACCTGGTTGATGGCCTCAATCCATTACAGAATGTTTGCATACCGAGTAAGATTATCAAAACCATGGTTTGGGCATCTCCGGCTACTTCCTTGAACCTTTCCCAGCGCCATGAAGAGTCTCGCCTTCTTGTTGAGCAAAGCTTATAATATCACCCCTTGCCTTTACAAATCTTGAGGTGGGGAAGAACTTGCCAAGAATTTTGCCTCTAGTTGTCCCATGTAGTGAAGCTCCCCGTTGGTTGTGATTGGGCCAAGACTTGGCTCTCATCTCTTAAAGAAAAGGGAACAACCTCAAAGGCATTGCATCATCGCAGGCACCATTCATCTTCACCGTGTCGCCACAACTCCAGGAAAGTGGAAATATGGGACTGATAGGATCTTCCTTCCAACCCAAAGAACCATTTTGTGAAACCATGTTGATGAGATTTGGCTTTATTTCAAAATTTTTGCAGTTCACCTGAAGTCGCACTATACTCGTGACATGCCTGTTGAAATTTGTATTGAGTAGTCACTAAGTGTCCTCCGTGGTGGTGGAGGAGATCTTCACCATTCCCTGCCATTATGAGTTCTTCTTGGACAAACTTGAGAGATGGAAGTCTCTTGGTCTTCTCCTTGTTGCTCTAACAAATTCTCATGTCTTGCTTGCCTCCTATTCTTCCTAGTCGTTTCTTTCAATTTCTCTGGATCATATAGGAGTTGGTCAGCTGGAATAGTACCTCGCATACAAAAACAGTCTAGCAAACAAGATTGTTAGTAGTAAAGGTTAGCACACAACATCAAACACACTAAAAAAAATGACAAAGAAAACACACTAGAAAATTGACAAAGAAAAAAAAACATAAAAAGAAAAAAATGACAAAAAATAGAACAGAAAATTACTGCGAAAAACAGATTATACAAAAATTTTTGCCAAAAGTAGTAACTGAAATGGATATGCTAATATTGAGACGCAGCCCTGTGTGATCTGCCCCAAAAACTTGTTGACGGTTCTAAGCAAGTATACTCACGCCGTAAGTAATAGTTGGTAAGACCAGCTTTATCGTATCCACGGGGATCACATATTACTAATACTTACCAAACCACCAATTACTATCTAAGCGGATTCTTGATTGAAGAGAGTTCTAAATTAACAAAAGCTAGAACTAACAACATAAGAAAAACAAACTCTTTTTGTACTTTTCAAACACTTGGAAGGCAATAAAAGATGGGTTTTAAATATGATAAAAGATGTTGGGATTAGGTTCACCAAACTTCATTCTCATGCAATGAAATGAGCCACAAACAGTTTCTACTTAATTATGACAATCAATCCCCTAAATTACTCAAACCCCGATCCCCCTGATGGCAAGACCTAATCGCACTAATAGACCCCAATTCCTTAGGTGGCCTAGATTAATGAAATTACATTATGATTAGGGATTACACGATTAAGCTAATAAACCTAGTTCCATTCCTAGATACAAGGCTTATCAGGTGATTAATCTCAATTCGATTTGATACCTAACGTCCCCATTGCATACCAAAACACATATCAAGTCATGGGGGTGTAGCCACAACAAGCATTAACATGAGAATCAATCACTCAATAATGAAGTAAAAACCATATTGCAATATCAAGTCATATACATGAAAAATCGAAATGGCTACCCTAACCCCAACAATGGGAGTTTAGTTACACATCATCAAAGGAGAAGGGAAAAGGAAAGATACTAAGGTGGAAGAAGGAAACACTCCATGGAAGGATGAACCCACCCACCACGGGTCACAAGAATCGCCCCTAGGGTTTCTCTCGGGCTGTCTCCTTTTCTATGCTCCAAAAAACTCCCCGCCTCTGCCTGGCCGCGTTTTAAATGAGACTCGCTAGGCGTCACGGCCGTGATGGCCATCACGCCAGGCCGTGACTGATTCCGCTCTCCGCGCTTTGGCAACTTTTCGGCTTCTCGCGTGGCGAGCTTTTCAGCCGCGAGCCCTCTCGCTTCACGCCAGTGATCTCCATCACGCAGCCGTGATGGATTCCGACTTATGGTGGTTTTGGGTCACTGCCGATGTACATCATCGCTAGCGCGTGACGCACTGACTTCAACTTTTCGCCTTTTGTTTTGCCGATCATGGCCGTGATGGGCATCACGCCAGGCCGTGATGGGCTCTATTTGGGTCATTTTCTTCACTTTTAAGGCTCAATCAACCAATCTTCATCATGGCCAAACCTTGGGCATTTAATCATGAATTCCTCGCAAAACAACACCAAAACACCGCTTCACCCGCTCCAAGGGAAAATCTAACTAAAATCAAATAAAGAATGCCTAACTATATGCAAATGCATGCAAAAGTGTGAGAAAAATATCATGTAAAATCACACTATCACCATCTCGCGGGGCGAGCGTGCTTTGCGACGCGAAATTAAGCATTGGCGCGCTTCAAATTTTGTATTTTCGCGAGGCGAGCTTGTATTCGCATGGGGCGAGTCTTCAAACCCTAATCATGTCACAACCGTGGATATCCATCACGGCTACGCCGTGATTGCCTCCCTGCCTTCCATGGTCCTCGTGGACTCGCGAGGCGAGACACCTTCATGGGGCGCAGTATTCAATTCGGTCAGGATCTTCATCACGCTAGGCCGTGATGGTCTCGACTTCCAAGTCTTCATGCTCGCGGGCGAGCTATCTCTCGCGTGGCGAATCTTCAAACCTCGATTTGTCACACTAAGTGACCTTAATCACGACTTATGCCGTGATAGTCTCTCGGCTCTTGTCGTCTTCGACTCGCTGAGGCGAGAGTACACTGTGGGGCGAGTGTCTCAAAATTTCAATTTCCACTATTTCTTTGCTTTCCTTGACTCCCAGAGCTTCACTTATTTAACCTGAAACAACAAAAGCACCCACGAGCGTAATTCTATCCAAAATAAGCTAAAAACTACACAAAAGACGCAAAACGAGTCAAAGTCCAACTTAGGAACAAAACAAGGCAAATTTGGGCTAAACGAGGTGAACTGGAATAAATTGGCACATAAACCCTAGTTCATGTAGTCATAAAACTAGATAAGCCAGAGGCTTATCAGGTATGCATTCTTGGGGGAGAAGGGACAACATCCGGTAATCATTAGCAATGCCTTGAAGAAGGATGAAGAAGAAAAGCTATTGAGAGTTCTTAGGAACACAAATCCGCCTATTGGGTGGAAGATTTCTGACCTAAAAGGTATAAGCCCTTCCCTATGCATGCATAAGATTTTGATAGAGGATGATTATAAGCCATGGTCCAACCACAAAGACTAAGTAAATCCCATCATGAAAGAAGCCGTGCATATGAAGTGATTAAACTTTTAGATGCCTGAATCATCTATCCAATCTCGGAGAGCAATTGGGTTAGTCCAATTCATGTGGTCCAAAAGAAAGGTGTGGCACAACCGTGGTGGTCAATGAAAGCAATGAATTGATCCCAACAAGGACCATCACGGGTGGAGAGTTTGTATCGACTATAGAAAGCTAAATGAGGCCACAAGGAAAGATCACTTCCTCTCTTCCCTTTATTGATCAAATGCTAGAAAGGTTAGCCGGGATATGAGTACTATTGTTTCTGGATGGTTACTCCGGCTATAATCAAATTGTGGTAAATCCTCAAGATCAAGAGAAGACGGCCTTCACTTGTCCCTATGGAGTCTTTTGCCTATAGGAGGATGCCCTTGATTGTGCAACGCTCCCGCTACTTTCCAAAGGTGCATGCTTTCTATTTTCTCGACATGGTGGAGAAATGTATTGAGGTGTTCGTGGATGACTTCTCGGTCTTTGGGACCTCATATGACAATTACTTGAAGAACTTGACTTTGGTGCTTAAAAGGTGCCAAGAGACTAACCTTGTGCTCAATTGGGAGAAATGCCACTTCATGGTCAAGGAAGGTATAGTCTTGGGGCACAAAATCTCCCAAAGGGGATTGAAGTTGATAAAGCAAAGATTGAGTTGATTGAGAAGCTTCCCCCCACCAACCAATGTAAAGGGGGTGAGGAGTTTTTTGGGGTCATGCCGGTTCTACCACGGAGAGATTCATCAAGGACTTCTCCAAAATCGCAGCCGCTTTGTGACCTTCTTGTGAAGGATGTATCCTTTGAGTTTAATGCCTATTGTTTAAATGCTTTCACTATTCTGAAAAATAGGCTTGTCACTGCACCCATAATCACTGCACCTAATTGGAATTTACCATTTGAAATCATGTGTGATGCTAGTGATTATGCGGTGGGAGCTGTTTTTGGGACAAAAGGTGGAAAAATTAGCTCATGTCATTTATTATGCAAGCAAAGTTTTGAATGAGGCACAAGCTAATTATTCCACCACTAAAAAGAACTACTTGCTGTGGTTTTTGCTCTAGATAAGTTTAGATCCTATATTGTGGGTCTAAGATTGTTTTTTTCACCGATCATACTACCATAAAAACACTTGATGACAAAACAAGAGGCCAAACCTAGATTAATTCGTGGATTCTTCTTTTGCAGGAATTTGATCTGGAGATTAAGGACGGGAAGGGATCCAACAATGGTGTGGCGGACCACTTATCTAGGTTGGTCAATCCCGACACCGAGGAGGAATTTTTAGACATCAAGGAAGAATTTCCTAATGAAAAACTGTTTGCATTCATTGAAAACTCCCTGTGTGGTTCCGCAAGGTTGGACTAATCAACAAAGGAAGAAGTTCTTCTCGGATGCAAGGTATTATGTGGGAGGACCCCTATATTTTCAAGCAATGCTCGGATGGGATCCTAAGGAGGTGCATTCCCATGACCAAATCGGAAACGTGTTGCGGGCATTGTCATAGCTCGGATTATGGTGGCCATTATGGGGAAAGAAGACCGCACAAAAAGTCCTCCAAAACGGGTTTTATTGGCCAACGCTCTTCAAGGATGCCCAAACCTTTGTTGAGAACTGTGATCGTTGCCAAAGAGTTGGAAACATCTCTAAGCGGCATGAACTCCCCTTGACTTGCATGCTTGAAGTAGAGCTCTTTGATGTGTGGGGATAGATTTCATGGGACTATTCCCACCATCTTTCTCCTATCAATACATTTTGGTGGCTGTGGACTACATGTCAAAATGGGTAGAAGCAATCCCAACAACTACGGATGATGCACGGGTAGTCATGGAATTCCTAAGGCGCAATATCTTCTCGAGGTTTAGGGCTCCTAGAGTGTTGATTAGTGATGGGGATCCCACTTTTGCAACAATCAAATGCACAAGCTTCTTGAGAAATATGGGGTCAAGTATAGAGTCTCTACTCCTTATCATCCCTGCACCAATGGGCAAGCGGAGGTATCCAACCGTGAGTTGAAGCGTATTCTTGAGAAAACCGGCCAACTCCTCACGGAAGGATTGGTCAAAAAGGTTAGATGATGCTTTATGGGCTTATAGGACTGCCTTCAAGACTCCAATTGGAAGGTCTCCTTACAATTTGGTGTTTGGAAAGACATGCCACTTGCCGGTGGAATTGGAGGAGAAGTCTTATTGGGCAATTCGAGAACTCAACTTTGATTTGATGAAGGCCGGTGAGAAAAGACTTTTGGACTTGAATGAGCTGTCCGAGATCCGCATGCAAGCATATGAAAATGCAAGAATCTACAAAGAGCAGACTAAGGCATGGCATGACAAGCACATCTTGCCTAGGAAGTTTGAGCCCGGACAAATGGTACTCCTTTACAATTAAAGGTTGAGACTCTTTCCTGGAAAGTTAAAGTCAAGGTGGTCGGGACCATTCAAGGTCCTCCAAGTTTTTCCACATAGAGCAGTAGAACTAGAAGGGACCTCCGGCAACTTCAAGGTAAATGGGCAGAGGCTAAAACACTACCATGGGGAATCGATCCCATATAGCAAGCAAGTTCTTCGGCCGGGATTAACCCTTATGGGTGACTTGAGTCGGCCTCGGGACGTTAAACAAGCGCTACTTGGGAGGCAACCCAAGCTAGATATCCTTTATTGTGTTTAAGTTTCGTCATTTTCTCTTCTAAAAAAATAAAAAATTAAAAATATTAAAAATAGAAAAATTAAAAATAAAAATAACCATATTCGCCTCGCGGAACCGGTGTGGCCTCATGAGACGTAAGCCCTGAATCTCAAAGGCTTACTCACGCTTCTGTCTCGTCGCGAGAGACACTTTCGCCTCGTGATTCGGGGTATCACAACTGGGTGGAATTCCATATTCGCCTCGCGATTCGGAAAGCGTGAAGAACAATTTTTCCAGATTCGCCTCGCGAGTTATTTCTCACCTCGCAAACCGCAATTAGGGTTTTCAATTTGGGGAAAATTTAAAATTCGCGTCGCGAGGGGCCCTCGCCTCACGAAATCTGAAAATTATATAGCCCCGCGAGCGGATCGCAAAGCATTTCGCGACCCCCTTCATCACTCTTCTCTCTCTCGGTGGTTCTCTTCTCACCGCATCATCACTTCCCCTCCCACTCACCACTCACTCTCACACTCGCCTCACTCACTCTCACACTCTCACCCTCACACATTCGCGCCATTCATCTCTACAAGGTAAGACATCTCACTTGACTTCAATCTACCCTTGTTCATGCCTGTGGAATGCAAACGGACACGCCACACTCGTGCACTAAATGTATGTATAACTGGTAGTAGGGTAGACGCCATGATCATAACCTTGTCTAGTCCTCTGCATATAAATATTCTCAAATATCGTTATTGAACTGCATCGACTTTTCTCGATTTTCAGTTATGGCTCCGCCTAAGAACGCCGAAGCAGCAGGTTAAGTGCAAAAATGCATCCGGTCGGGGGACGACGTAGTGTTGCCTTCGTGGCCGGCGCCTCCTGTGGTCACCTCCTACTCTCCCGTGTTCCGCTCTCCCGATCACAGAAGCATTGGGACCTGTGGTGAGGAAGGAGATGGTTTTGGAGCGGCGTGTGTCCCTGGTGGGCAACAACTATGCCAGTGTCTCCAAGCAGATTCGCAACCGAGGTTGGGAGATGTTGGCTAATCTTCCTCATCGGTATGATATCAAACTGGTGCAGGAATTATACGCCAACGCTCTCAAACTCGAGATTACAGATCCGAGTTGCATGACGCAGGTTCAGGCGGGTCCCCATTACATTCACCGCATCAGACATTAACTCATGCCTGGGGATCCCCACTTCGAGAGGATGCCCCGCGAGTACGAGCAGCCTTCCTGCATGTGCGGGGCTAGCTCGAGGCCATTGTGGACACCCGTGTCCAAGGAGCAGCATGGGAGATGGGGGCGTCTGGGGAACCTCTTGAGGTTGAGGAGGCAGGACCTCACCCTCAGATGCTGAGTCTCGGCGTTCTTTACACGCCAACCTTCAAGTGAGCTCGCATGAGTCCACAATACCGCCGCCAGAGCCCATCTCCTCTACGGCATTCGACAAAGTTGCACGATTAATGTCGGGAGTCATCGCCACGGACATCCGGATGAAGGCGAACTCCTGGTATTGAAGGAGAGCCTAGGTCATGGATCGCTGATCACCGAGCTCATCCGCCCGGCGGGACCGTGTGAGTACCGTGGATGGGAGAAGGTCCCACGGCAGCCCATTGACCGGAGTACATCCGGTGTTTCGCACGTGAGCCCTCGCCGCACCTAGGAGGCCGCCACCCCTACCCACTCGGAGGCCACGATCATCGGACATGGCTCGCTTCTGCAACCAGCAGGGATGAGGCGGGATCGGGAGGTCTGAGAGAGTTCTTTCGGAGATGTCTTTGGCCCAACAGAGGGCCTGGGTGCCCGTGATACCCCTCCGAGGAGGAGTTGTCCCCTCGGCTTGGGTGGCGGGACTACCCTAGGGACCAGTGGTGCTATGCCACGGGGGGGTGCCCGAGGGACCGGGAGGATGAGGAGGCACCGGATGACCAGGTGACCCTGGACGACATTGATTTTGATCGGCTGATCCGGGACCCTGCATTATTTTGTTTAGAGTTCTAGTTAGTAGTTCGATATGGTTGTACATTATAGCTAGCTAGAAACTCTGTTTACTGACCTTTCACTGGCAAACTTGGAATACTGTGTGTGTGTGTATATATATATATTGTATGTTATTGCTTTAACTTTCATGTTTGCTTGTGAATGGATCAACATGGAGAGCCCAGATTGGATGAGGATGGGGTCGAAACTAGCCACGCTGTGAGGCTGTGGTAGGAGAGATGGAAAGAGGCAAGGAATTCAATGAAAGCACGGGTCCGCTGGACCCCCTTTGAGATAAAAATTTCTATCCTTGCTCTTTTCTAATCTTTCTCCTTTTGTTTTGTTTTCTTTTCCCTTTTCCTTTTGTTTTTAAATGTCGCTCTTGAATAATTTGAGAAGATCAAGAGTATGTGTATGAGTGCTGTGTCGGCAAGCTTGTTGGATTTTAATTAAATTTAGCATAGATTGATTGCATGAATTATGTTGAACATTGATGATTTCCCCCTAGGTTCTGAAAATCGAAGATTTGATCCCCATGTGAAAAATTGAAAATTGAACTTTGAGAATTTTTATTGTGATTGCTTGATTTATGGCAAGTTTGGGGTGAAGGGGGTGCACACACTAGGAATTGTATCTCGGTCAAACAATTTGCAAAAAAATGTCCAAGTGAGGAATTTGAGCCTCCAACACTGTTTTTAATTGTGTGAATCACTTTTAAGTTGCACTTTCCCGGGTTTGCTTGAATCTCTTCATGGTTTGCATGTCTATGTGGTTGCATCAAATGATTTAGGCAATTTTTCTTTGAATAACTACTTGGCCTAAAAAGAACCATCCCTAATGCATGTTCCCTAGTTAGCCACATTGAGCCTAATTAGCCTATTGTTTCTTGATGACCCTATATTATAAGCCAAAACTGAAAAACCATGTTAACCCAATCTTAGGATTAGGAGAGCATGAAACTTAGCAAGAGAAGGGTTGTAAGAAACTAAGTTTGGGGTGCCTACAAGGTTTGATATGTCATTATGGGTTGAGAAAAATAAGAAAAAATAAAGGTTGAAACCCAAGGCAAAAAAAAATTGCCAAAAGAAAAGGGGCAAAACAAAAAGCTTAGCAAGGAAGAGGCCATAGTCACCCAAGGCAAAAAGAAAAATGGAAAAAAGAATTTGAGTGGAAGATGTGTCAAAATGCTCATGCTCTCTTAGTTCCTAGGGACTTAAGCCTAGTATCCTTGCATATCCTACCCTTAGCCAGGCCACATTACAACCTTTAAAAGACCTTTTGATGTTGCATGCATGTTTTCGTGGGAACTATTTTTGAGATAAAAATCAAATTCAAGGGAAGTGCTCTTAAAATGTGAAATTGAGTGAAAATTTGATAGCCTAGACAAATTGAGTGAATGAGTGAAATATTACATGCCCTTGTGAGGAAGGCGATTGTTTGAAATTGGTGATCTCCCTTTTGTGTGTAACTTTGATCCTCAACTTAGATTAATGATTGCATGAATGATGAAGTTCTCAATTGTTTAAAGTAAATGAATGTGGGGATTACATTGATGAAAGAGGGGAAATCATTGAAGAAAAACTGATTTGTTAAGATTGCATGAAATTTTTGCTGAATTGATTGAATCCTTTAAGCTTTCCAAGTCTTGAGTCTTTTTGAGTTTTAGCTTGCTTGGGGACAAGCAAGGTTTAAGTTTGGGGTGTTTTGATAAGCCTCTGGCTCATCTAGTTTCCAGCTAGAAAAGGGGTATATTTTGTGCCTAATTGGGCGAGTCACCCTCGCTAATCTCCTAAATTGGCCTTGTTTTGTTCATAAGTTAGACTTTGACTCGTTTTAGGTCATTTTTGTAGTTTTTAGCTTATTTTGAATAGAATTACGCTTTTCATTTTATTTTATTGTTTTAGGTTAAAAGTGAAGCTCTTGGAGTCAAGGAAAATGAGGAAAACAGTGGAAAAGCAATTCTGGAGGTTTCGCCTCGCGAAACAGGAGCTCGCCTCGCGAGCCTGAAGACCAGCCTGAACAGAAAAATGTCACCCTCTCTCTGTCTCGCCTCGCGAAGTCCGAAGGTTTGACGTGCAGAAATGTCATCCTCTCTGTCTCGCCTCGCGAACATCATCTCGCCTCGCAAGCATTCAAATCCAGATGGAGCCAAAACTTAAATTTCGCCTCGCGAGAGGATACTCGCCTCGCGAGCGCGTGCAGAATTTGAAACCTATAAATTGCTGTTTTAGGGCAGATTGAAGGACCTTTTTTTTACTCCACTTGTTTAGATCAGTTTTGACGATTCCTTGTTCTCTGGAGCTGCGTCTCCTTGTTTTCTTTTTCTATTATACATTGAGGATGAATTCCTATTGTTTGGGCGTTGTTACAAACATGCGGAGCTAATCCCCTCGTCTAAGGGATCAATGAAACCACCCATGGCGGTGTAGCGATTCAATGTGATGTATGTTTATCTCCTTTGTCTCAATTTTGTTTTCCAATTCTGAATTTAATGCGTTGGTCATATGCATGCGTGATTGACTAGTTAACGTGTTGAGGCTTAGTAGGCAATTCGCGTTTAGAACTTGAATTGGGAACATCGATCGAATATTCCACGAGAGTGAATAGGAGATCGGTGCAACCTTATAGGAACCAGATTTAATAGAGTTTGATGATTGGGTTATGAGACCTAGCAAGTAATTAATCCAATCGTTGAATACGCCCTATTGAGCACGCATAAGGATTTAGGAGAATTTGGGGGTCCCTGTTGACATTGTAATTGAACCTAGTGAAGGAATCATCATCACTGGGTACTATGCATGATCGTGTAGGTGGATTTGAGACCTTAGATATTTAAATTTCAGCTTTTAATACCTTAGCTTTATTTGATTCGTTAATTTGAATCGTGATCCTATTTTCTCTCCAATCTCAACCACTTTCTGTTACTTAATCAAACGTATCGAACTTCTTACGATTTGGTAGAATTGGTAGCCCAATCCCTGTGTTCGACCTCGGTGAACTATTTACCGTGTTTTATTACTTACGACGACTGCACACTTTGCCGGGTGACTCAACACTGCAAGCTTCTAGGCGGAGGGACACATGAATGAACCAATACACACCCGAATGAGAGGGATCCTGAGACTGTGTAGGTATGGGGCTATACAGTTGAGGAAGGCTTATATGAATTGATTGGTACTACCTATACTAACAAGATGCACCTTCTTTTCGATAGTCCATCACTTAAGAACTTCACAGTTAAGCGTGCTTGACTTGGAGCAATTCTGGGATGGGTGACCTCCTGGGAAGTTTTCCCGGGAAGCGTGTGAGTGAGGACAAAGCACGCTGAAAAGACTCGTGTTGGTTTGTGGGGACTGTCGTCAATGTTAAATATGGATGTTAAGCATATTAGTAGGAATACTATTGTGGCAGATATTTGGAAATTTCATCATGAACAAAAAGAGAAATCGAAACATCCAATGCATAAAAGTCGTAACCGAATTTGTTTAACATCTGATTGTTGGATTGATTTCACTCAAGAAAGGTATATATGCTTGACTGCACATTTTGTTGACAATAATTGGAAGTTGAATAGCAAGATTCTTGCTTTTTGCAAAATGGAGCCTCCACACACTAGTTATGATATGGAAAAAAGATACTTGAATGCTTGCATGATTGGGGAATAGATCGAAAGATCTTTTCTATCACCTTAGAGAATGCTAGTGCCAATGATAATTTGCAGCATATTTTGATTGATAAATTAAATTTGCAAAATAGTTTGCTTTGTGAGGGTGAATTTGTCCATGTGAGGTGTAGTGCCCATGTCTTGAATATTACAGTTCAAGAGGTTTTAAAGGTGGCTAGTGTTGCTTCGCACAAGATTAGAGAGAATATCAAATATGTGAGAGCATCGGAGGCAAGAAGGATAACATTTAAATAATGTGTTGTTTAAGTAAGGGGTATTGATACAAAGGTAGGTTTGATAATGGATGACTCCACTAGATGGAACTCTACTTTTGTAATGCTTGAAAATGCACTAAAAATATCATCGTGCTTTTGGAATTTTTAATTTCTATGATAATACTATTATCATTTTCCATCTACTGTATAGTGGAAGAGGGCTGATATGATGTTTGACTTGTTGAGTGCATTTAATCTTATAACTAACTTATTTTCTGGAACATCTTATCCAACTTCTAACCGATATTTTATGCAAGTATGGAAAATTGAATGTCTTTATGGGAAAAAGCCAAAAGTGGTGATATGGTAATTAAAGATATGGCACCAAGGATGTTGGTCAAGTTTGACAAGTATTGGAATGACTACAGTGTCATTCTTGCAATTGCGGCTGTTCTTGATCCAAGGATGAAATTTGATGTGAATCAGTTTTGCTATTCAATACTTGATTCTTCTACTTGTGAAGAGAAGATTAGTTATTTAAAGGCCAAGATCTATAAGTTTTATCAAGAATATGTGAAGGAAAGGTCGAATGAAAAAATGTTTCTTCAATGCAACAAGCTTCCTCTGATACCTTGTAGGTCCCACTTAGGAGGGAACCCACACAACAAGTGTACTGCCAGAGGAGACTATCAATTCAATCCCACATACAACAGGAAAAGTGCAATTGGACGATACATACTAATTGCCAAATCATTCATACATGTGCCACATAGGTTAATGACATTAAAAAATGGACGACACGATCACAAAGGGACCTGATTGTAACAAAAGGGATAATTGGAGGACCTAATTGACGTAATTGAAATTTGAAAGACCAAAATTACACAATTGTAATATCTGAGGGACCAAAAATAAAATAAAGCCATTATTTTATTATTTTCTATTCATACCGAAGAGAAATTGAAATCCAATTGGAACCATATCAACCCGAAATTAATTTCATCATAAGTGACCAAATTGACAACAAACTAATTGATTAAAAGCTGAAATATGATTTTAATAAAAATAATAGCTGAGTTTGCTTACATTAATTAATTTTTTATTTATATAAGTTTTTATAATTGTATATATTTATCAATAATAAACGACTCTATTTTCTTATTTAACCGCTCAATCAGGTTTTAAAACATTAGTTTATAATTTTAAGATAAAAAATAATTTGTTGCATGTTAAGGTATACAGATTTCACAATATATTTCTATTTGAGACCGAACTTGTTGAAGAAGCATGTTAGTTACACTATCGTAAATAAATTGTTTTCCTTGAGTTTGTGTTGTTCATCCAGCTCCAGCCCAATCCAAGTTACATGCCATGGGCCATGCATATCCTAACAACCAATGAAAGTGGCAAGTGGCATGGCCGATCTTTGATTAGAAGTCGCAATGGGATAGGAAGGGAGACATATTATTATTATTAATGAAATAGAGGATTTTCATCCAAAAATACAACTTCACTTCTCAGAATCACATTTATTTGGACATATCTCTTTCAGGTTATTGGTAGTACGTACCTCCAACTCCAAGTACAGAGTGGGGCTGCACTAGGGCAGATATGAATATGAAAGTTAAAACTTACCATCATTCATATTTATATTTATAATTATAATATAAATTTAATTTGTATATACTGTTTCTATTATCAACCAATCATAAATCACAGATAAATGATTTTTAAGGAGATTTGGATAAGAATAAAAGACTTTTAATGATGTGGTGATTTATTATTAATTGACAAAGATAAAAACATTTACACCGATATTATATATCAATTAAACTCTTATAATATAACTAGAAAAACTGTTCCCTGCAATGGCGGGTACGTGGAAGTAATGAATCCAATATATACCAAGCCTTCATATCTTTTCATGAACAAAAGGAAATTTGTGAATCAATGATATATTATAGATAAGGGTTTAAGCCCCCCTAAATTTTCTTCAAAATATAAGAATTTATAAATTTTGTTATTTTCTTTTATTTTAAAGCGCCCCCTCCCTCGAACACACTAACAATTTCCACTACATATATCAGGACCCCGTAAATCGAATTCAAGATATATAATTATTGTAAGTAAAAGGTTAAATAAGTGAATTAACTCCGTTGATAGCCTAATTCATCTCTTGCATATACATGAGTACATCTGTTGCAATCTGCAAGAATTCCCCCGTAAAAAGTAACTTTTATGCATGCTAAGCAAGAAAAGTTAAAAAAAAAATCAAAAGAAAAGAAAAAGCTGGATCTATGTTGAGAAATTCATCTAATCCAAAGAGGAGTTTTAATGAAGAAATGGAAAAATCTAAAATACTCAAATCAGCTGAACAAAGAATTATGGGAATTATATCAAGGGTTGCATCATATTCATCTAGATACTGGATTATATATCACGTAAAAAAAAATTATATATATACCGAATTATATATTTACACTATAGTGATAACATTATATGTATTATTTCATATAAGATTTTTGTTAAATTACTGTTTTGGTCCCTTATCTTTATTTTAGATTTCATTTTGGTCCCTCATCTTTTTTTTGTTCCGTTTTGATCCCCTATCTTTCAATCGTTAGCCTATTTTGGTCCCTTCCAACAATACGCCGTCGGGCCGTCGAAACCGATGCGGTCGGTTAGCCGGAACCACCGCGGTCAAGTTATCGGGACCCCTTCCTCCCTGCCTCTCCCCTTCTTCCTCGTTATTAGACTATTAGCAGTACCCATTGATGTTGTCATTGTTTTGTTTGGAAAGGAGGCGTGGTGGCACGGCTGGCACGACGAGCTCGAGTGGTGGTGGCGGATCGTGGTGGTGGACGTGGAGGAAAAAGGAAGAAAGAGGAAGAAGGAAGAAGGAAGAAGGAAGAAGGAAGAAGGAAGAAGAGAGAGCAAGGAAAACGAGATTTTCTCTCTCTAAAACCCAGATTCTGACCATATTCCGACGGCGGTTTCTGGCGACTGACACCGGATACCTAGCCGTCATTACATAGGGCGACGGAAGGGACCAAAATGAAACCTAAAAAAAAGATAAGGGACCAAAACGAAACAAAAAAAGCTAAGGGACCAAAATGAAAAATAAAGTAAAGATAGGGGACCAAAACACTAATTTAGCCTAAGATTTTTGATTGAGACATGAACGTCTTTTAAAATGTGTTCCACATATTAAATGAAGGCTATATTGCATTTTTTTCTTATCCTACTCTTAATGATTATGTGTGATTTTGATTTCTAAAGTTTTTTTATGCACATTTGGTATCCTATTTTTTTTTAATATTGCAAATTCGACCATTCCATTCAATGTGCATCAATTTTTTGATGATTAACAGAGAGAAACTATTGCTCTAAGTGCATAGAACCTTTGGTTGAGCTTCTGGGGTAAAGGATCATGTGGTGGAACCAAAATAAGATCCCGGAAAGAATAGATAAAACTAGTAAATACTAGAGATGAACCATTTAATCATGTTGATTCGGAGATGCAGAAGTGGGAGAACCTCAACCAAAGGTTCTGTGCACTTTGAGTAGTGATTCCTCTATATTGATTATTGAAAAAATTGACAGACATTGTACATAATGATCGAATTTGCAACAGTGAAAAAAAATAGGGGACCAAATATGTACAAAAAACTATAGGGACCAAAATCGCACATGATTAATAATATGAGTTATTATTGACAGTTAGAGTTAGTTACAAAAACAGTTAGCAATCTATTAGATCTGTTAATTTTTTAGCTGGCATTAGCCTGAGTAGCTTGTGTATAAATAGTCTAGCTTAGTCTTGTAATCAGTTAGTTAAGAGCCCATTCTTTAAAACTCTTGTAATAGTTCTTTCTCTGAAATGAAGATGCACATTGCACTTCTTCACTTTCTCTCTTTTGTAGCTCTTTCTCAAGATTTTACCATGGAGTTTAACATGGTATCAGAGCCCCATTAATTGAAGCTCTGCTGCGCCTCTGAATTGTGTTTGTTTTCGTTCACCTCTTGCTCCTTGTTCTTCTTCTTCCTTCCATTTTTCTGCTTTTGATTCCTGTTGAAGAAATCCAGATATGGAACTCAACAATCCTTATGAGAATCCCTATTTTCTGCATGCGAATGATAGTCCTGGTTCTGTTCTTGTGTCCACGCGACTCACAAAGATCAATTATCATGAATGGTCAAGAGCAATGTCCATGGCACTGTGATCGAAGAACAAGATGCAATTTGTTGATGGGACGATTTTGAAACCTCGCATGTAATGATCCAACCTTTAAAGCTTAGGATAGGTGCAATATCACTATCCTCTCTTGGATCAATCAATCTTTGGATCCTTCCATCGCAAGAAGTGTTATGTGGATGGATACATCATATGATGTTTGGAATGACCTCAAGAAGAGGTTCTATCAAGAGGATGTGTTCAGAATTGCAGATTTGCAAGAACATGTTTATTCTCTTAAGCAAGGTGATCTTTCAATCACTGGTTTCTATATTGAATTGATGACATTGTGGCTACAGTTAGATAATTTTAGGTTGATTCCTCCTTGTCTGTGCCAAGTTGCTTGTACTTGTGCATTAATTCCTACTATTAGGAGTTATAGAGAGAATAATTATGTAATTAGGTTTTTGAAAGGGTTGAATGAGTAGTATGCAGCAGTGAGGTCTCAAGTAATGTTGATGAGGCCTTTACCTTCTATTGATGAGGTATTCTCTATGCTCATACATCAAGAAAGACAGATGAACTGTCTCATTGATGAACCTAGAATCATTTCGAATGTGACTGATGTTAAAGGCAAAGGAAGAGATATGCCTAATAATAAGAATCACATGGCAGATCAGGAAATGGCAAAGGAGGGAAATTTTGCTCCTACTATAACAAGAATTGTTACACTATTGATACATGCTACAAGAAGCATGGTTATCCTCCAAATTACAAGTGAGGAAATGTCAATTGTGCTGTTGATGATGATGAGACAGATGATGATACACAAAGTTGAAGTACAGGAAAATACAAGAAGGAGTGTTTGAATTGTGTTTGTTAATAATTTTCGAAAACAACCTTTAAAACAATTCTTTCACTCAAGGAGATTAGAAACAGAAGCAAGCACAAAGACAAAGATCCTTTTTAAAAGACTTTAACAAAAGCAATATCAAAACCCCACAATTAGTATAAGCAAATAAAACTGAAGAGTTTAGGGATAGAAGATTCACACAAGAGATTTTATCCCGGTTCACTCTCTTCCAACCAAGAGCTACGTCCAGTCCCTTCGACTTGAAGGATTTATCCACTATTTCTCCAAATAGATTACAACCAAGTATTCAACACCTCTCTAGGCTACAAGTATTTCTTTCTTACCAAGCCTCTCTAGGCTCTAGTTCTAATGTTTGATCTTCTTAACTCACTATGTGTGAGAATATGACAGTTTAAGATCAGTTGAATATTACAACAATATTCAAACTAAAGAATACAGGCTCTTGCTCTTGAAAGAATATTAGAATGAGTGATTATTGATTGGTAAAAGTTGTTCTTCAAAACTTGAGGACTTCTATTTATAGTGACCTTCTTCTTCACTTGTATTTCTTCAACGGTTACTTTGAATAATCCCGTTTAGAGATAGCATTTAATGCATGATATCCGTTGTGACTGATAGCTTGATTGTGGCAATGCTGAACAGTACTCTTGGTTATCGAGGTAGCATGAAATTGGAGGCTTACTCCTCTGAGTATTGCAGCTTGAGCACTTGTTATTCCTCCTTTGTGTATAATCCAGCTTTTCAGTCATAGAGTTGTCATCGTACAGATCGTTTTGCAGTATCTTATTGTACGATTCTGCTTTTTGCATTTCTTGATGGTACTATGTTTCTTTTACAATAAGGTGAAGCATTAAAGCAGATAAAACAAATGTGAAGAACACATATTCTATTGAAATAAATATCAATCATTTGAAATAAATTCAAGAGATTCGGATTGCATTTAATTCATTTTAAAGATAGATTTCGTCTAAAAAGAAACTCCGTCTACTTAGTTATATGAGAGACTAAGTCTGTTCAATATTTTACTTTGCTCGTCTGATGATGTGGCATATCCTCTTGTCTATCAAGTCTTCGGACTTGCTATTCCTTAATGAGTTATAAAGATCTCCATCTGGTGATGTGTCGATTTGAGCTCGTCTACTAGATTACTTTATTTTTCAGTTCATTTACTTCTACTAATTAGTTTCGTCTGCTTACGTGGCAAGATGGATTCGCTTATTTATCGAGTCTTTGGACTTGTTGTACCTAACAAGTTATTTAGGTATTCATAAAGAAAATATTTAGAGCTGCGTCTACTTAAGTATACCAGTCTAAAGAAGTAACTTTGCCAAAGTTCTTGAGCAGCCCGTCTACAAGGGTGGACGTGTATTTTTCAATGAAAACTTATCCCAAGTTTATTTTACTTATATTAAAGTATTCCTGCATAACTGAAAGCACATGTTAGATCTCAACTAACACTTTGCCAAACAAATTTAATCCTTTTGTTAGCATCAAAACTTAGAGTTTCTTAAATCCAAAACCACTTTGATTCCAACAAAAGTATGGTTTCAGCAAGGTCACAGAGGTAACAAAGGGAAGATGGTATAGGCATGATGTTGGGATTTACCCCTGAGCAACACAAAGCCATTTTGATCATGTTGCAGAGCACTGACAAGCAGAAATAAGTCAATCAACTAACAACCCTTCCCAGTTCCTCTAACCATCGTGCATCAGGTATCATATGTAGTATTTCCAATAATAGTAAATGTTCAAATTGGATCCTTGAAAATGATGCAACAAATCACATCTGTCACACTTTATCAGAATTTCAATTTTATACAAAGATAAAACCTGTGTTAGTCAAGTTACCAGATGGCACAACAATCCTTAGACATTTTGCTGGAACTTTTTTCTTCTCAGAACAATTTTTCTTAAATGATGTTCTTTACATACTTAGCTTTAACTTTAATCTGATCTCAGTGTCTAAGCTAGTTAGTTCCTTGAATTGCCATCTCACTTTCACTAAAACTGCATGTCAAATGCAGGAGGCCAGCTCATCGAAGATGATTGGTGCAGCTGAGCTTAATGGAGGACTATATGTTCTATCCACACCTAGCATTTCTTGTACTTCTAAAGACGGCATTCTATATTGTTTGTCTAATTCTGTAATGAATAATGTACATTCATTTCATTCAAATGTATGGCATACTCGACTAGGCCACTTATCACATAATAAAATATCCATTTTACACAAATCTTATCATTTTTATCAAAGTTATTAGTCCTCATGATCCCTATGATGTTTGTCATTATTCTAGACAATAAAAGTTGCCTTTTCCAAATAGTACATCAAAGTCTGTTAGTTGTTTTGAACTGATTCACATGGATATATGGGGTCCCGTTGCTTGGCCATCCCTTTTTGGACATAGGTACTTCCTTACTGTGGTTGATGATAAATCCAGACACACATGGATCTTTCTTATGAAAACCAAATCAGAGACTGGTAATTTGGTGAAATCCTTCATTGCCATGGCTGCCATACAATGGTGCTGAATTCAAAAGCAAAGATCTGGCAGAATTCCTTGATTTAGAGGGAGTCAATCACCAATACTCTTGTGTGGAGATCCCTCAACATAATGGAGTTGCTGAGAGGAAGCACCAACACATTATGGCCATGACCAGAGCACTAATGTTTCAATCTAGTCTTCCCAATACCTTCTGGAATTTTGTTGTTGCTCGTGGAGTGTATCTCATCAACAGAGTCCCTTCAACATATCTCCATGATGCCTCTCCATATGAAGTATTGCACAACAAAATACCTTCCTCCTCAAATCTAACGGTATTTGGATGCCTTTGCTTTGCAACCACACTCAATGTAAACAGAAAGAAGCTGGATAGCAGGGCTAGAAAGTGTGTTTTTCTAGGCTACAGGACATGAGTCAAGGGCTATGTACCGTATGACTTGAAATCCAGGGAAATTTGCATGTCCGGAAATGTCAAATTCTATGAAAATGTGTTCCCTTTCACAATGGGAAAAGATGCAGTAGCACCTGACAAAACCACCAAACCTATCCTTCCAAACCTGGACATTTTCCTATCAACTAATGAACTCCATGAACCCTTCATTCTGCCTCAACCCAATGACCCACCTGTGCAACCAAACCATCACCCTACACCGGAACTTGCTCACTTTGACCATCACCCTGCACCACAACCTAACACCTTGACCATCATCCAGCACCTAACCTCATTCCACAACCTGAACAACCTACCCAACTACCACTAAGACAATTAACCAGAAACAGAAAAAGACCTTCCCACTTAATAGATTACCATTGCAACTTAATTGGCCACCAACACTAATCCTTCAACCAGGTATCCTTTATCCAATTATCTCTCCTCTGACAAACTCTCTCCCTCAACATAAACATTTTTCCATATCTTTATCCACTTTAATTGAACCTAACACTTACAAAGAAGGTGTCCAACATACTCATTGGCAAAGAAGCCATTGATGCTTGGACTCTCGGCTCTTGAAAAGAAAAAGAACATGGACCCTTACTTATCTCCTCTCTTGGTAAAAGAACATTAGGTTGCAAGTGGATCTTCAAGACTAAACAAAAGGAAGATGGCTCTATAGAAAGGCACAAAGACCGACTTGTTGCCAAGGGCTATACACAAACAGCGGGTATTGAGTACCTAGAGGCATTCAGTCCAGTTGTGAAGTTAACAACGTGGAGTCCTTCTATCCTTAGTTGCTACCAACAATTGGTACTTGGAACAATTGGATGTTAATACAACATTCTGCATGGTGGTTTACATGAGGAAGTATACATGGACATTCCTCAAGGCTTGCAAGTACCGATTGCAACATGGTCTCGCAAATTGGACAAGATCCCTATATGGTTTGAAGTAGGCAAGCGGAACAGTGGAATGCTAAACTTATCAAGCCTCCTCCTATCCTGTGGATATACTCACTCCAAAGCAAATTACAACTTATTCACCAAGCAGTCTAACTTGGGTTTTATTGCTATACTAGTGTATGTGGATGATCTAGTCATGGTTGGTAATGACATGTTTGAAATCACTAGAGTTAAACACTACTTGGACCAGAAATTTAGTATCAAAGACTTAGGAAAACTGAAATTTTTCCTTGGCTTTGAGGTTGCATGGTCCAGTAAGGGAATCACTATGTGCCTGAGAAAATATGCTCTGGATCTCCTCAATGACACTGGGCTTCTTGGTTCCAAACCTGCGGTATCCCTATGGATAGTACCCTCAAGTTACAAAAGAAATCAGGGACACCATTATCTGATATTACTGCCTATAGAAGTCTCATTGGTAGACTACTTTACTTGACACATACACGGCCTGGAAGAAGGTCTTTTCTTTCCTGCCACAAATGATTGCAAGTTAAAAGGCTTTAGTGATTCAGATTGGGGTGCATGCTTAGACACTCGTAGGTCAATCACTAGATTCTATTTTTTTCTTGTCTCTTCCCTCATATCTTGGAAAATTAAGAAGCAACCCACAGTGTCAAGGACCTCTTCAGAAGCAGAGTACATGGCTTTAGAACAAACCACTTGTGAGGCTCAATGACTACTTTTTCTGCTGCATGATCTTCAAGCCTTTAATTCCAGTCCAGCTATCATATACTGTGACAACCAAGCAGCTCACCATATAGCTCTCAATCCAGTATTTCATGAAAGAACTAAGCATATTGAGATGGATTGCCACTTGGTAAGGAATAAAATTCAAGAAGGGACACTTCATCTGCTTCCCATCCAATCTCAACAACAAATTGCAGACATCCTGACCAAACCCTTAGCATCTGGTCCTTTCAAGTTCCTTCACTCCAAGCTTGGAATGTTAGACATACACATTCCTACTTTAGGGGGGTGTTAGAGCAAATGTTATTTATGAGTTATTGTTGACAGTTAGAGTTAGTTACAAAAACAGTTAGCAATTTGTTAATTTGTTAGCTGGCATTAGCCTGAGCAGCTTGTGTATAAATACTTAAATAGGCAAGCTTAGTCTTGTAATCAGTTAGTTAAGAGCTCATTCTTTAGAACTCTTCTCTTTCTCAAGCTTTTACCATGGAGTTTAACAATATGTGTGTGTGTGGATCAACTTACTTTTAGAGTAAGTTTAAAACATTTACTCTAAATCCTCACACTTCAATATATTATAATTTAATGGTCTATGTTAATTTATTAAAAAACTCATTTAATTCTTATTGGATTAACAAAAATTGAAGGGTGAGGATTTCGAGTAAGTGTTTTAAACTTACTCTTGGAGTACCTGGATCCCTTTCCACATATATATATATATATATATATATATATATATATATATATATATATATATATATATATATATATATATATATATATATATATATATATATATATATATATATAAGTATGGGAAGGTTCGTAGAGAGCAACCATATAGTTTTTTAGGAAGCAAAATGAAAAGAAAATATTTGGTTACTATCCCAGCCAAATGATTAAGCCTAACTTTATTAGAAGAATCCACTATGCACCCACTACTTGTAAACCATGAGGAAATTACTAGGTAGCCATGAATATGAAGCCTACCTCATCCATCACCTCACCATATGCCATACCGTGCTATTCACCCAATTTTAATGGACCGACAAATCCGTGATAAGAGTTTGGACCACGCGTCATATGGTAAAACCATATTTCTTTATCTTCACAAAAAAAAAACATATTTCTTTATCGTCTCGTTAGATAAGAGTGTCTTCCTGTTATTTTCAAGGAAGTTGGGAGTAAATTTAGTAATTTACTAAATTATTAAGGGTTAGGTAGTTAGGGGTTCGATCTCTGACTCTTATGTATGGAGAAAATCTGGTTGGGAGAGGTCCGCCCATAAATATCGTCCAATATTTTAAGGGATTAGTTCCCGCAGTTGCGCGATGAGGATATCCTGAAAAACAAAAAAAATTATTAAGGACTCGCCTTAAAAGTAATTTAATTGTAAATTGCAATTTCAGACAAATCAACCTCTGTTAATAAGGACATTTTAATTAAAGACAAAAAATATTTAGAGCTCGGCCTACGTCAAATTAATAGTATATTTAAAGGAAAATGGTAGTTCAAGATTCGAAGTTTGAACCATAGAACCATTTAAAAGATGCAATACCATTAACATGAATGTATTAATACATACATCGGTTATTCTTATGGTCTATAGGTATAAAATTAACTTGAGACTTTATTATGTTATAAACTTTTAGGAATATAGTTGATCTTTAATATGGTATCAAAGTTTTTACCACCGAGTGGTTATGAATTTAATTTGTCTCCCTCATTCTTCTAATAGTTAAATTTCAAGGAGAGAGTTATAAGGTGGTAAGATGGTTTGTAGTGTTAGATAAAGGAGTTGAGAGTTATAAAATGTAAAGTTCGAATCCCATCCTACTAACATAAAGCTAAATAAACTAACATTTGCCTATATATAAAATAGTTAAATTTAAAGGATAAGTCCTCTTAAGCAAGTTCGATTAAGTTGTGAGACTATGACATTAAGTATGATGGACGAGTTCAAACTCCTAAATGCACTTTGCCCCTACCTCATTCCCTTTTTCCTTCCGCCCTTCCTCATGTGAGGTCTTCTACGAACCTCCCCTTAGACCAAGGCCAACCCAAGACAAGGTGGGACCTAAAGTTATGTGTGATTTTGGAGTGAACAAATCATAAGAGGAGGCTTCATATGTGTACTTTTTATCAAGTATTAGACAATTTTTGTTACTGAGTTATGTAGGGAGTTGAGTTGGGTGAATTGAAAACCTAAAACAAGGACTTGTCTGATCTTACATTTGGGCCGGCCCTTCCTAGGACTAAAACAAACAACAAAAATGTGAGCATGAAATGAGGTTAGCCATTATATAAAATTAATCTTATTCTCATACTTCTATGTAAAAAATTTACAAATTTGGGACCGCGAAACTGACATTTTAAGAATTATTATTTAATTAAAACTCAACTGTTTTTTTTGACAAAATTAAAACTCAACCTAACTGTATAAAAAAATAACTAATTAAGTTTGA
The DNA here is from genome assembly GCA_030762895.1 of Sophora flavescens. Lineage (NCBI taxonomy): Eukaryota > Viridiplantae > Streptophyta > Magnoliopsida > Fabales > Fabaceae > Sophora > Sophora flavescens. Next base: position 51,347,858 of record CM061065.1, on the reverse strand, counting down.
CAACTAAAAATGAAATCAGCAAAATTTATATGAAACTCATTACGAAAATGTGTACATTGCAATAGCATTTCTCTTACCAGTCCATAAAACTCGTAACTGGAGAATCATAATCATGGTATAAAAATCCCCTTAAAGATCATATTTCAAACTTAAATAATAAAAGGACATTAAAGTCATAGAGATTATTATCTATGGTGGATTTACCTCGATGGCCATGACCTCAATCAATTAGATAATCAAATTTACATGTCTTACTTGACCAGATCCCTTAAAGTTAATTGGTCATGCCCCAAGAAGTTTAATCAATTATTGTATATATAGCTTATTACTTTGCAGAAGGATCACTGGGATCATGTGCATATAATGTATGCCATGATTGTATATTCACATGCTCAAGCAGGTACATCGTTCATCCTATATATATGACATATGTACGTAATATATAAAGGCTTTTTGGTAATGGCCCCCTGATGCATCCTTCTGCAGAAAAGCTACAAGAAATGAAGGTGAGTATAGTGGTCCTGACTGAATATTAAAAGAGTGGTCCTGAGTGAAATCTGAGAAAATGGACTCGGTATGTGGATTGCCATTTCGGAAGCACGCTATGTCGCTATATACATATGCTTTCTTAAGCGGGGTTGGGCTAAGCCATCCATATTTTGTCTGCTTGGCTATCCCACATCTGCGTATGTGGCGAATTTTGGGCCAATCAAATGGCGCATGGGTTTGGTCAAATTTTCAAACTTTCTAGTTGTATTTCTCTAATCAAATATATGAATATAATATATTATAGTATAATACATGTACTTTTTTGTACTTCAAATTTTAACCTATATTAAAATAATGTTTTTGATTAAAAAACTTATTACATTAAAAAATAATATTTTAATATGAATTAAAATAATGTTAGTTATCAATAATATTTTGCAATATAATTAGTTTTTTTAATATGGGTTAAATTTGTGAATACAAAGAAATGCATATACTTATACTTCAATATACTATATTCATATAATTTGGCTATAGTATAATGTTAGAAAGTTTGAAATTTTGACCCAGCTCATGTGGCAATTTGATTGGCTTCAAAATTTCGCATACGTAATGTGATGTAGTGGATAGTGTAAAATGTAGGTGATGCACCATAACCCCACCCTTCTAAGCGTATCTGTATAACCCCTCTTGCATTTTGGTTATCCTGTCTTTATAGATCCTAAAGAATTGCCTTTATTGCTCATTACTAATATATATGTATTAGGAGCTACCATTTCCCTGAAAGGTACTGGGAATTTGTTTGGTGTCATTTTCAATACAGTCGGTATGTGTATTTGCCTTTTTTTTTTTTTGGTTTGTCTCAATATTTTTGCACCTGATATGTAAGAGACTAATTCGGAGTAGACCCTCTCAATAATATTTTTATACACATGAATCTAAGATTTGAACTGAGGATATCAACTGCTTAAGGGATCTTATAAGTCCCTTCCACTTGGGCAGCACATATTGGTATATTGATAACATGATTTTTATATAGCTTAAAACCACGTCTTCATTGCAATTATTCATTGGTTTTTGACTATTAAAGGGATGAATTCTAATAAATTGTGATTACTATTGTGTATTAGTGAGAGTGAACCAAGTTGAAGCATAACTAGCAAAATTGTATTTTTTTGAAGCTTAAAACTGTGTGAATTAAGAGTTGGAGCATGAGACACAACCGTGTCTCCAAAAAGTGGATGTTTATCTGGAGCTCGACACAGCTATGTTTCCTAATAGACACAGTTGTGTTTAGTTCTCGCAATTATTATTCTGTCACGAGACACAGCCGTGTCTATTAGACGCTATTCTCACCAGAGACACAGCTGTGTCTATTCTGTTTGTTCTTGAAAAGACATTTTTACCCTTTATTAAGTTTAAATAGGTTTAGAAATCTCTTATTAGGATCTTCGACATTATTTTAGAGAGCTGAATATTGCTTTGGAGGGTTTGGCTATTGTAAGAGTTCTTCCATATCTTTGGAGGGATTCAAGAGCTAGGCGAGGTGCGTGAAGGATCAGAGTGAAGATTGCTTCCATACAAATGGTTCTTTTTTCCTTGTTTCTTCGTATACCTTTATTTGGAATTTCAAATTATTACTCATTTTTTTATTTTCCCTTATTTTATCCCGATATATGCATTATGAATAAAATATTATTAAGTTGAACCCCTAGCACTGGCATAATATTTTTTTTTTTTGGTTTGAAACCCACCGTAATTAAGGCTTTTGACTCCTCAATGGGTCCAAAAAATATCCCACAAGCTTAAATCATTTGGACCGTTATGGGACTAATCTTCGTTCGGATGCTTAATCATAATTAATCTTCGTCTCTCTCCAACAATATGTTCCGTGGGATTCAAACTCATGTCCTCCTCCTACAAGTTCAGCCTATACAATCAACTAAGCCACACCCTTTAGATATAACATCGGCGTAATATATAATATATGAAAATGAGTCTAAACAAATATTGAAATATTCATATTTTTGAAATAAAAGTCAAACAATTTTTTAACGATGTTGTAATTTATAATTAATTGATAATATAATTATATATATATATATAATACATATATAAACATGAATCAAGGAGTGGTCCTGAGTGAAATCTGAGAAAATGATCCTGAACAAGTGGCGAGAGAGTTTTCTTTTCTTAAATCGGTCTAATGTAATTTTTGGATGGCAAGAGTCTTAGGGAAAAAAAAATTAATGAATGTAAAGTGTATATGATTTTTTTTTTATATCAATTAAAATAACAAATACGATTAATTGAGTTTTATTTTGCAACGTACGTCAATTGTTCGTTGACTTCTCTCACAGTTTCGTAACTGGCTGCCGTATAAATGAACAACACTCAACTCACACGTTCTCTCTCTCTATCCGTCTGTTGCTGGCAACTCCCAACTACACCTGAGAACCTTCCAGCTTTCTTCAACCCCACAAAACAACTTTCCCTCTCTCTTTTATAGACTAGTCATCCTTTGCATGCGCCTTCACAACAAATCCCAAAATGGGAAATCTCTGTTCTCTCCTCAAACCCAACTCACCCCAACCCACCACCAAGAAGAAACCGCGTTCCTCCAACGCCCCGCAGCCGCCGCCGCCACTTTCCGCTTCCAGCAACCGCTGGTCGTCCCGTTCGTCGCGAAAACAGAAGCTCGACGACGCCGCTATTCGCGAACAGGCTATAGCCGCTGCCTTACTCTACAGACAGCACCAGCAGCAGAACGGTTCTCTACAGTTCGATCGGTCCACTTCCCTACGGTACCCCAATGGGTCATCTAAGAGGAACAACGCTTTGCCTCGGAGTTCTAGTTCTAGAGCCAGGTCACTCACTGACCCTTTGCTCCAACCTCATCAACTCGTTAATCAGGTACTTTGTTTTCATTGATTTTCCTTCATAAACCAAAAAAAAAAAAAAAAGATTCAGTTATTTCGATTTGTACTATGGTCTTGTTTGTGGGTTAGTATTGTAATGGATGGAACTTTATCATAGCCAAGGTTTCGAGGCTACAGTCACGTTGTGTTTCCCATTATTGCGTATCATTGCGGAGAAATACAGCCGATATGGCAGGAATTGCGTTCACGATGCAATTTCAGAGACCGCTAGAACCCTGATCATAACATTAATTTGAAGGAAGAAAAAGAGTCATGATATGATTTATTTTTAACTTATATTTTTTGATTGATTTGGTTGATTATACTTCATGATCAAATGACGCTATAATGTCCTGTCATAAAATTAGGTGATTTTGGGAAATTTGATAATTTTAATCAACTTTCGAGTGATGGGATTTTTGTTTTCTGATTATCATTTTCTTTCTAAATCTGGTTTGCTTTCATGGGCGTTCTTATGAGGTGGAATGAAGCTTGCTTTTCTTGTCGTGTAGTTTTTTACGACAAACTTGCATTTTATTTTATTTTTTTGGGTATAAATTGAGGCCTTAAAATAATTAATGGATGGGTTTTCTATGATGATATAGTTTCTTAGACTTATATAGCAGATGATAATTTTGGAACATGAAATATGTTGAAGAAAATGAAAGAATTATGGGTTGGTCCGTTGGTGGTTTTGTGATGATCATATCTCTTAGGCTTACATCAGAACATCAGAACAGTGTTGTTTTGGGAAATAAAATAACTTGTTTGATATAAATCCATTACTAGTAATTCAAAAGGAAATTGTACAGGCACGTGTTAAAGCATAATAACATGGTAGGAGACACACTATAGGTACTTAAATTATAGTTTCCTTAAAGAATAATGTGTTTTGAGTTTTAATTAATTGAAGGGCATGTGAAAGAGGTAAGGTTTAACCTTTTGAAGTGTTTTTTACTGAAAGTTGGGTGTAGCTTTGAAGGTAACATTACTTTGCTTTTACTTGTCACAATAGAGTTATCAGGGTTTCTATAATGACATTGAAATTCAGATGGATCTAGTAATGTTCTTTGACTTGAGGCTATCAATGTATTGTCATTTTCTTAATTAGAACATTACGTTGAAAACTCCCCTGCTTCTTTGATTCTGGTATGATTGTGCGTAAAATAGGAATCAGTTTTTTATTTTTAATTTTATATTATTTTGCCCCTATGGCAAAAGCTGGTATGCAGTTAATACCTTCATGTTCATGTTATATTTGCACGTTAGAGGTTAAAAGGGCAGCACATTATTTTTTCTAATTCAATTATTAAGACTCCTTAATATTATCCTTGCCCTATCAACATTATTGGTGTGTTTTCCTTAGCTAATATGTGCACGTTTTACAATTTTACAGGATATAAAGGTTGATGATCTTGAGACCAATCATTTTGTCCTTGTACATGGAGGTGGTTTTGGGGCTTGGTGTTGGTACAAAACTATAGCACTTCTTGAAGAAGGTGGTTATAAAGTGTCTGCCATAGATTTAACTGGTTCTGGAGTTCATTCATTTGAAACAAACAACATTACAAGTCTATCACAATACGTGAAGCCACTTACTGACTTTCTTGAAAAGCTTCCTGAAGGCGAAAAGGTGCTTATTTTATTCCGTTCCCACTTTATAACTGATGAATTTTTCTATTTTTATTATATATTTCCATTTGCTGTGTCGTAAGTTCAGTCGGGGAGGTAGGATTCATGGCATTCATCACGTATGCTCTTTTCCAATCATTTGCCCGCTTCTTGTCAAGGTTATGGTTTTTGTGACTCTAACGGGTGTTCTCTCAGTATGTATATTCTTTTCTGATGAAAATTTAAAATTATATGCAATTGGTCAAAGTGGAGTTATGAATGTCAAAATAGATGAATGGCCACAGTAAAAAAGTGTAATGAGACTTTGTCCAAATTCCTTACCCTCTTTTCCCACTCTCCACATTCTGATATATATGCCCATTAACTGTAATTAACTTTGCCCCCATGGTCTATCCTTGCAATTCACCCTTTTCTTCCACTAGTATCATAACATGAAGTCAAGGAATGGAGACGGCCAAACGCTAAAGATAGCCTGTATGTAGTATTGTAGTTCAAGATAAGAGAGCTTTGATTTAGTTGTGGACAAAACAGGGGGTATGCTGAACAGCACAACAATTGAGTTCAGAGAAAAAAAGGTGTACAGAAAATTAAGAATGATTAAAACGATAATAATTGTGCGTGTGCAGAAGACATAAAAGAAAATGTACCTCAGTTATGGTTGAATAGCAAAGGAAAAATTATGTTGTTGATCTTATTTACTTCTGGGTATATCTGAATTGATGCAATTGGGATTATGGTTTACTTGAATTCTTCTCACATTAGTATAGCTTCCCTGAAACTGCCTAGGATATGTGGTGGCATTCTTAAAAAGATTACAGTAGTGTAAGTTCTATTCTATATTTTTCTAAAGGTTTAAAGAAACAATATAACTTGGTACAGATGGAACTGATTGTATTTGGAAACAGGTTATAGGCTGTGTTTGTTCCATTAAAACCAGTGTGGTGAAAATCTGTGTGAAATGTTAATGGTCCGCCATCAATAAACTCTTGTGATGACACTGATGATTCATTATTGGGCCATTTGGCATTGTTGTGTTCTAGGATGTGATATCTGGTAGTACAAAATCTACTTATGAGGATAAACTCTGCAGAATATTTCTTGAATTTATTTCTTATTTTCTTTCTGGTTCTTACAGGTGATCTTGGTTGGACATGATTTTGGTGGGGCATGTATATCATATGCCATGGAGTTGTTTCCTCTCAAGATTTCCAAAGCTGTTTTTATTGCTGCAGCAATGCTGACTAGCGGACAAAGTACTCTTGATGTCATTTCTAAACAGGTTTTCCATCTCCTGCTAGCATTAAGATTGATATATCTTTACTTGACTTGTTCTGTGATCTGAAATCTGAGAAGCTCTATGTTAGGTATGGAATAAAGGAATAGGGAATAAAGGGTTAAAGAAGTGGGACCCAAATCTGTTAATAGCAGTTAGAACAGTTGTAGGCAGTTAGGACAATTGTAAAGTAGTATAAATCAGTAGGTAGAGAGAGGGGGGGACTCATTCAGGAATTAGAAGAATAGAGTTAGGAGTGTTTGGGTCGCTCGAATGCCCCAAAGGAGAGTCATGCCTCTCGAAAGCCTGTATCTTTGTAATGAAGTTGGCATTCTTTTACTGTTTTGGAACCGGTTCCTATCACTATCTTTTTATGTGAAGCTTGAAAGAAAAAGGGGAGGTGAGGTGACAGGGACTGGGACTGAGACTGGGAGTCATGGTGGTTATTTTATTATTTTGAATTTTGGTACAGTTGTTTGAACTAACAACTTTTGTACTGATACATGACCGAATCCTACTCAAACGTACCATTCTGAGTATTTTTAATTACCTCTTTGTGTATGCCTGTGAGTAGCATTGCAAAAGGAAATGGATTTGATGCACAGTCATTTTGCCTCAATTCCATTAGGTGGTTTGTGTTGAGAAGATTATATGATTCACCGAAATTACCGTTTTTTTTTAATCCACCCATTTGAAAGTTGTCAAGATGTTTGCCAGTTATACTGTACACACTTGCTTTATGGCTGGATGCTCATGCATAATTTGCATCAACTTTTCCTTAAACTGATGAAATTACTAGCATAAATTTCTAGTTTCTAGGTAAAATTATAGTATTGCACTCCTTTAGAGAAGAGTGTTTACATTTTAGAAGGGACTGAAATTGAAAACATAGAAAGAGGGTGTCATAATTATTATATAGTTTCTAACGGCTGTATGCAATGCAGTTACATTATTTATAAATGAAGCATTATTGTATCCTTTTTATGATGATTTTATTGTGGCTATATGTTGCAGGCAGGTTCAAATGATCTTATGCAACAAGCTCAGATTTTCTTGTATGCAAATGGGAATGATCGCCCTCCTACTTCTTTCAATCTGGACAAGTCATTGTTGAGCGATTTGTTATTCAACCGATGTCCCACCAAAGTAAGTTTCAAAATTCATGAAAATGTCTGTCTTTTCCCTTCTCTCTCTCTCTCTCCCCCCTTTTTATTTTATCGTTCTAATGTTATGAGAGGTCTTTTTTATTTTTGTCATGTGGGGCCGTGCTCTCACTTTTATCAAATTATTTTAATTACCCTTGTGCAATTAGTTGAATCGTGGGAAGCTGATTTATCAAGTACTTCATAATTTCAAATTGCAGTTTACACTTTACAATGTTGTCTAGTGAACTCTCACTATTTGAATGAGTATGTTGGAAAATGACATGTGGAATATTTATGCATTATGCTGCAATAGGAAGCTAATACCCCTTGCCTGCTATAATGACATTAAAAGTAGAGTATATCTTGTTAATTAAGTCTCCTGTGAAAGTCTTGCTGTCAGGGTCTCTCCTTAAACAAAAACTATGGTCTCTAGTAGCATTAGGGGATTTATTTGTCAATATACTGACAGCTACATAAAATAATATATGATTTGGAATCATAGCTTAGTAGTCTATGTCTCTCCTTTTTGATAGTTTGGAATAGAGCCTAAATCTATTTCCCTTGACCCTCCCTGTTTGTTGATTGTTCTCTTAATACAGGATGTTGCATTAGCATCTGTCTCGATGAGGCCAACACCATTTGCACCAGTTTTAGAGAAACTTTCCCTTTCTGACCTGAAATATGGATCTGTAAGGCGGTTTTATATAGAAACTCTTGAAGACAATGCCATACCTGTCACGCTCCAGGAGAACATGATAAACGCAAGCCCCCAGAAAAGGTTTTCCGTTTGAAGGGTGCTGATCATTCTCCTTTTTTCTCAAAACCTCAAGCCCTGCACAAGTTACTGGTAGAAATCTCAAAGATCCTTTAAGAACATTCATCTATCTTGAAGCCCCACCCATACTTCAGCTCCACTAACATGACAACAGAATGTGCAATTGCTTTATCATGAAAGTCTATATTGTGTACAAGTTACAGGTTTTGTTCTTCTTATCTTTTTTTTTTCTTTTCTTGAGAGTTAAATTAGGAAAACCTGCTCGTATAACCTGTAACTAGTAAAAGGTATTACTCGCAACACAACAACCATGTTGTATTGCAAGTATTACTAGTTCTAAAGTGTCAAGGTTTGCTTGTAAGTATCTCTATAAGCGTTCTTTGAGCCGTGAGGTCTGTCCTGGCTCTGGTGAGTCCTTGGGACTCAACTCACCTAAACTATTATTGACCAAAAAAAAGTGTCAGGTTTGCTGCATAAAGTTGCAAGTTACCCTGAAAATAAAAAAACTTGTGACTTGACACTGATAAGTAAATCCTAAAGCAAGTTAGCAACAGCTCCGTAGTAAGAGATCATGACTATGGATACAGAGGCACATTGTGAGGAAGAAAAAGTCTTGGGGTTTCAAAGCATCAAATGCAAACATTCTCTTGATGTTCCAGTAACACTGCTAGTTGCTACAGCTCCTCTTTCTCTCTCTCTTCTCTCTTTTCTTTTTGTGTTTTTTCCTCTCCTGCTTTTTGGTAGGTAGTTTTCCCCACTATTTTTGTATGTCACTCTCATTATAATAATTATTGTGTACTTTTCGCAAAATGAGTAAATAAATTCCTTGGGCAGTTGTGCTTTCCAAATTGCAAGAAAGCTGAGATGGTCTAGTGTTCTTGCACAATCTCTACACGATTTGTTGTAATTAGTGATTGGTGATTCTGCTACTGTTGTCTTGTATGAGCGTGCCTTTATTCTGTTGTTGATAAAAACTGACTAGTATTAACACTTTGGCTGAAAAAGTCAATAATATAACTGATTAAGATTTAAGAATAATAAATCGATAATGCTTGGAATCAGTAGGTCATAGAATTGTTTAACTAGGTTGATGTAAAAGACAATTACATTTCTTTAACTATATGGAAGGGGATTTCTTCCTCCTTGGAACTTCAAATAGATGATTTGTAAACAACTTGGAATATCAGTAGTTGCTGCAAAGTAATAGAATAATGTAAGTAACTGCAAATGAATTGAATGTAAAATTGAATACACAAAATTAGAAAGAGCACTAGATCTAAAATCATTCAAGAGCTATAGAAAGTAATTAAAAGTATATAAATAATAGAATTTAATTGTTTAGTACAATTAGTATAAAGACGTTTTATACATCATCTAATCATGAATTGGGTATGTACAATAATATGCCAATCTATAATATATTAATTAGGGATCCACTTTTCACTGTTGGATCCTCAAATGACGACACGTGTAACTTTTTTTTTCTTCACAATTTTTTAAAAAATAATATTTTTTTTCGATTTTTTTGTAATTTTTAGATTATAAATTTTTTTTTGAAAAGTCAACAAATTTTTTTAATTGTTTTTTTATTTATTTATTGTTAAAAATATTTATTTGATTTTTTTCCTATTTTTTTAATTATTTTTTAAAAATTTTTTTATATAATTTTTGTTGGATTTTTTTTAAAATGTTTTTTATAGAAATTTTTTTAAAAAATATTTTATATTAACTTTTTTTTATTTTTTTATTTTTTTTTTAAGATTATGTTTTCAATAATTTTTTTGTTTTAAATTTAACAAGTTTTTGTTTAAAAAAATTATTTTATTTATATTATTTTTTAAAAAAAGTATTAATTTTTTTAAGAATTTTTCTTCTTTTTTTTTTGAAATTTATAAAAAAAATTTAAAAAAAAATTCCTATTTTTTAAAAAAATGTTTTTTTATTTAAATTTTTTTAAAAAAAATTGTTTTTTTTATTTTTTTTCTAAAATATTTTTTATTAACTTTTATTCGAAACTTTTTTTAAAAAAATGTTTTTTTAATTTACCATTTTTTTAAAAAAAAATTATATAAATTTCTTTTTGTTAAATTTTTTTAATTTAAAATTTTTTTGTATTTAACAAAATTATTTTTTTATTTAATTTTTTAAAATTTAACCATTTGTTTAACAAATATTTTTTTAGTAAACAAATGTTCCAACTTTTTTTAAATAATATTTTTTTTATTTTAATTTTTAATACTTTTTTATTCACATTTTTTCCTGATTTTTTTAAAAAAATAATGTTTAATTTAAATTTTATTAAAAACTTTTTTTTAAAAAAATTATTTAACTTTTCTATTAAAATTTTTTATTGAATTTTTTTTCCGAATTTTTTAAAAAGAAATGCAATTTATTTTATTTTTTTTAATTAAACTTTTTTTAATCTTTAACTTTTTTTAGGAATGCGCTCCAACTTTTTGACCATTGTGTCACAGTAAACGAATTGGATGACAACACGTATCGACGGTAGTCCTAGCCCAAATTATATATTTTTTTAGACTATATAATTTGTTTAAATTAAATGGTGTCCTGCTTTTACTTTTGACGAAAAGGCGGGCGCAACGTGTAACACCCTGTTTTTACGGTTTTGTTGTTTTTGTTGTTTTTATCGTTTCTCAATTATTGGTAGAATTTGAATTGTTCATAATTTTTATATTAGATCTAGAAAATGATTTTTAATAAAATAAAATCATAGTTATACTCTATCTTACGGTAGAAGCTTACGGTAAAAATTTGGGTTTAAAACTCAGACGAAACCCGATCTGCGTTTTCACTGACAGTAAGATTTTACTGGTCAGAAAACCTAATTTTGATCCATGAACGAAACCGTTTAGGTTATATTTTATTTCCAACCATAGTGGTTATTTTGAAAATTTTCAAAATAAATAGGTTATTATACGATATTCGGGCGAATACTCGACGATCCGGAATCGACGGAATCGAGAACGGAGGTGCAGAGACAAAACCCGACCTCGAACCGATAGGAACAATGACTCATTTGTGATGACTCAAGAGGGTGAGTCATAGGGGTTAGTCACCATACATTAAATGCATGTAATGATGACTTTTTAAGTGAAAAGTCTCAAATACCCTTAATTCCTCATTGTAATTTCAAGTGTGCCATGACATCATTTTACCCATTTCTACCTAGAAATCCACTGCCCCAACCTCTTAAGACCACACTTGGCATTTCATTTTGCTCATTTGTTCATGTTCTTCAAGTTTCACACAAAAACTCATAAGTTACTTACACTTAATTTTCAAAGGAAGTATAAGTTGTTGTTGGTTTCTTGAAATTCCAAAAGTAGATTCTTGTGATTCATGATCATACCTTCCTTTCCTTTCACAAATTTTCTTCATATCTCAAGTTTTTACAAATTTCAAATTCCTAGATCTAGAACTTCAAAAATCTCTAGAAAATCATAGAAAAATCCTTTTAATGTGATTCCAATTTCTATGATCTTCATATGACTTCTACTTTCATTATCTAAGAGCTTGAAAAATTTAGAGATCTCTAGCCTATTTTTATTGACAAGGCCGAACCATTCTCAAATGGGTTTGGTAGTTTTTCTTCATCATTTAACTTGTTGTTTTGTTGATTGTTCATGGCTAGGTTTTGGTTGTATAAAACCTTGAGCTATAGGTGAACATCATCTTCTTCTTGCTTGAGTATCAAGTGGTCAACAAAGGTATGGGAGAGATTACCATCATCCTACCTTAGGGTAGATATGTTAGTGGTTTATTAGTGTATAAGGTCTTGTAAATTATTAATATTTAAGTTGTGTAAATTATTGATTTATGTCTGTGTGATCCTTTTGGAGGATGTGGTTGATACTTGATTTTGATATATGTTGATTTTGATTCAATGATTGCTAATTGGATACTTGATGGTTGTTTATTTGGTTTAACATGAAAAATTGGCTAACATGATATTTTTTGGGCCATTCGCAGCTCATTTCGGTATTTTATGGTTTGTTGTTTTCTATCTTGCGTTAGACGAAGATGACGACAACACTGTTTCTCCATCACATCCTGGAGTTTGAGCTTACTTGGAGACATGGACACCGTCTCGAGGGCTTTAGTATAATGGATTTTTATCAGTATTTTGTGTCTGGTCAGTCTCGTGTCTATGTTATATTTTGTGGAGCTATGTCTCTAAAGATATTATTATTATAAACATATTTCAGTCTGTTGTTATTTATTGGCGTTGGTATTTCCGCCTTCTTTCTGAATATGTATGACTGATGATACTTGGAACTTGGTTTGTATAATATTGATGCATAAGTTGATGTTATATGTTAAAGACTATGTATGGTATTATTGCGAAAGAGAAAAGAAAAAAATAAACCCGCATTTTTGGCAAAATAATTATTTTCCATTTTATTCGGTCTTATAAAAAAAAAAGAAAAAAGAAATGTCACAGACAATGTAGCATCCGAGAAGGGTGTTACACAACGTGTCATGCATCTGGCCTATGAAAATTTTTTGGTCTCCGAATTTTTTATATTAAAAAATATTTACATATTTATTTTACTTATTGTATTATTATTTATTATATGGCCTTCTCTTTTTCAGTTTTTTTATTAAAAATTTCAACCTTTTGGTTTGATGAATTTAACAATTTAAATATAAATTTTTTAAATATTATATTATTTACTTAAAATAAATGGTGGTAGCTTTATTTTTATGTGGACGAATAAACGGATGACACATATAACTGACAGGGCCCACATATATTTTTGTCATCTGCCATTTTTTAATAGTAATTATTTAATTAATTATTTTAATTATTGTATAATTTATTCTAGGGTTTTTTCTTAAAATACATTTGTACCATGCTTTTACTATGTACAAATAAACGAGCGACACGTGTCACGGGAGGGGTGCACATATAATTTCGACCTCTGGCATTTCTTTAATAATAAATATTTAATTAATTATTTTAATTATTGTAAAATCCATTCGTGGACTTTCTCTTATTTTTAACTGTGTCATTCTTTTACTGTGAACGAAAGGTCGACGCCAAATGTCACGGGCAGTGCCCATGTAGATTTTTGGACCACTTGATTTTTTATAATAAAAAATATTTAGATTTTTATTTTACTTATTATATTATTATTTTTTATATTGCCTTCTTTTTTCACTTTTTTTTAATTATTTCCACCTTCGTGTTTGATGAATTTAACAATTTAAGTATAAAATTGTTAAATATTAGATAATTTGTTTAAAACAAATGATAGATTGATGAGCCTTCTCTTATTTAATTATTTTAATTATTGTAAAATCCATTCATGAGCCTTCTCTTATTTTAAACTATGCCATTCTTTTACTGTGGACGAAAAGGCCGTCGCCAAATGTCACGGGCCGTGCCGACGTATTACTTGTATAACTTGTAAAAGGTATTACTCGCAACACAACAACCATGTTGTATTGCAAGTATTACTAGTTAAAGAGTCAAGGATTGACTATAAGTATTTCTATAAGTGTTGTTTGAGTCGTGAGGTCTGCCCTGACTTTGGTGAGTCATTGGGACTCAACTCACCTAAACTTTTATTAAAAAAAAAAGGTGTAAAGGTTTGCTGCATAAAGTTGAAGTTACCCTGAAAATAAAAAACTTGTGACTTGACACTGATAAGTAAATCCTGAAGTAAAAGATCATGACCATGGTTCTAAAATGCGGTTGCGGTTGCGGTTGCGGTTACTGCGGTTGCGGCCATTGCTGCCGCTGCGATACGTAATGTGGCTGCTGCGGCGTGAAATAATTTTATGAATTCACAAAATTAAAAAAAAATCATTTTTTTGTAATTCTTTATATATCTTTTACTAATGGTGTTGTATAAATTTCTATTCATTTTTAAGATATTGCATTATGTTTATCAATAATTTAAACTTAATTATAGTGAAAATAAATTATAAATAAAACTTTTAAGCACATATAAGTACAAAAATACAACGAACTAAGAAAGTGAGAAACTTAAAAGTGCATAAATATATATATGAATCACAAATAAAAAGATATTAGTGTCACAGAGGAATACACACAGCTGCAATTGTGATTCTAAAATAATGTTACATTGTCACCACTTAGAGATACGTCTTCATTACAAAAAAAAATGATAAAAGTAAATAAATTAATAAATTTAAAAAAACAATAATAATAATAATAATAATAATTAACAATATGTATTTTCTTCCTCTCCCTCTTGGCTAACCTCCTCCTAAATTTTCTCAAAATTTCTCTCTAATAATTCCCAAATCTGATCATATTCCCACCCAAAAATTTCCCTCACTCATCAAATATCCCACCCACTCACTTTTTTCCCCTGTTTTCATCACACTCCCACTCCCACGGTCACACACTCACACCCACAAAAAGTCACCAACTCCCCTCTGTTTCTCAATTTCTTCAACCTCTTCGAGTCTTCTCTTCTCCCTATTTTTCCTGATTTCAGTTTCACTTTCACCCACCATGGCCTCACTTTCCCTGCCCCCCCCTCACCCTGACTCACCCATGGCCTGCCCTCCCCTCACCCATGGCCTCACGGCCCTCCCCCTCACCCATGGCCTAACCACGGTCCTCCCCCCACCCATGGTGTCGTGAGCCTCCCTCCCCCTCACCCATGGCCTCACGGCCATCAGCCCCACACGGCCACACCTGGAGGACGGCGGCGACCACATCCACATAGCAAAGTAAGTTATTTATTGGTGGGGGTGGGGTTGGGGTTGGGGTTGGGGTTGGGGGAGGGAAAGAGATAAAGCCAAAAGGTACAAGAATCTTTTCTTTTTTCTTTTCAGAATAATGTACTCTGATTCTCTAAACTCTGAATTTTTTTTATTTTTTACTGGTTTCAAACTCCCTTGCGGTCTGATGCTTCTCCATGTCTCACGAAAATGAAGAACTCTAAATCAGAATCAATAATTTTTTTTAAATAATGAGAAGAAAAAGAGAAGAAAGAGAAGAAGTGTATTAGAGGAGAAAAGGAAGGAAACTGGGAGAAAAAGTAAGAAAATGAGGAAAATACCTTCATGTTAGAAACTAGGTTGTTCTAGCATGAACATTTTGCAGATGTTGCTCATCGTGAGAGACAACTCTTGACCGTTAGATCTTATAAATAAAAGTTGAACGATCATATATATTATGTGGCACCGGTTATGTGGGTTTTGTTGAAATTATCAACCAGTCTCTGTAATGAATACGAAACAATAGATGGGAGGGGACAATTGGAGGGGAGATCGGGAATGTGTACAATGGCCGCCGACGATTCCACGGTTTGTGATTACGAAACAAACCATTCAATTAGTTCACGTTAAATACAATATCAGTACAACCAACAACAATCTAAAATACATCATAAATAAATAAAAAATAGAAGAAGTAGGAGTCTCTGTCTCTTGTCTTCAAGTTTTCGTCCAGCTTGCTTCTCCATGTCTCACGAAAATGAAGAACTCTAAATCATAATCAATAAATTTTTTTAAATAATGAGAAGAAAAAGAGAAGAAAGAGAAGGAGTGTATTAGAGGAGAAAAGGAAGGAAACTGGGAGAAAAAGAAAGAAAATGAAGAAAATACCTACATGTTAGAACCAAAGTGATTTTGGATTTAATAATCTTTAGGTGTTTTGATGTTAACAAAAGGATTAAATTTGATTGGCAAAGTGTTAGTTGATATCTAATTAGTGCTTTCAGTTATGCAGGAACGTTTTTATAAGTAAAATAAACTTGTGATAAGTTTCAATTGAAAAATACGCGTCCACCCCTGTAAATGAGCTGCTCAAGAACTATGGTAAATTTACGTTGTTGTTTTCTTAAGTAGACGAGGCTATAAATGAATATATAAATAACTTGTTAGGTATAGCAGGTCCAAAGACTTGAAAATAAGCGCGTCCATCTTGCCACGTCAGTAGACGAGTGCTATCCTTGAAACTCAAGTATACATCCATAGTGCCTAACTAAAATTCAGCAGAAGTCCATAGGGCCACGTCATTGGACGGAGTTTCTCTAAGGACTTAGCAAGTCCAAAGACTTGTGTGAACGAGCGCTTTTGCCACATCAGTGGACGAGCAGAATAAAATCTTGTGTAGATGCGTTCTTAAAACTAAGTAGACGGTTCTATATGTTCTATATCTTTACTACCTTGAATATGATTTAATGCAATCTGGTACACGATGAATTTATTTCAAATGATTGATATTTATTTCAAATGAATATTTGTTCTTCCTATTTGTTTTTATCCGATTAATGTCTTGTTTCCTTTGAGAAAATTCGTAGTACTATCAAGGAAATACAAAAGTAAAAAGTACAATTGGAATTGCTAAATGTTCAGTACGATGACATCTTTATTGCTAAACAAAAGCTGGGTTATACACAAAGGAGGAAATAAAGTTTTTAAGGTACAAATGCTCAGAACAGTGAGCCTCCATTTTGTGATTTTCTGATAACCAATTATGCTTTTCAACATGGCCAAAATCAAGCTATCAGTCTCAACAGATATCATGCATTTAATGCTATCTCTAAACGGGATTCTTCAAAGTAACCGTTGAAGATGATTTACAAGAGAAGTTGAAGACCACTATATATATAGAAGGTCTCAAGCACTGAAGAACAATTTTGCCATTTGATTAATTACAAGATATTAAAAAAAGCTCATATTCTTGTTGTAAAGCAAAAGTCTGTAATTCTTAAGGATTAAATATTTGTGAAAATATTCAGTAGATCTTAAACCTTCATACCCTCACATATAGTGAGTTAGAAAGATCTTAGAAAAATCACTGTGATTGTATTGGAGCGTGCCTGAAGAGGCTTGGAAAGAAAGCAATACTTGTAGCCTGGAGAGGTGAAGAATACTTGTTGTAGAAACTATTTGGAAATAGTGGAGAAAATCCTTCAAGTAAAAGAGACTGGACGTAGCTCTGGGTTGGAAAAGAGTGAACCAGGATAAAATACCTGAGTGAATTTTCTATCCCTTATCTTTTACAGTTTTATTTATTTTTACTAACTGTGGGATTTGATTTTGGTTTTGTTATTCTTTTAAAAAGGATTTCTTGTGTGCTTAATCTCTTTATCTTCTGCTTGTGAAAAAGTTTTTCAAAAAGGGTTTTTGCGAAAATAATTAACAAACACAATTCAACCCCCCTTCTTGTGTTTGCCTATGCCAACTTCACTACTGTCGTGCCGCCGCCATCCCCCTGCAGTGTAGTCGCCGTCAGTCACAGAAGACAACCCGCCTTTCTTCCTCTCCACTGAGGGACGCGTGGCACCAACGCCACTGTCAATCGTGCGGCCTCCCTTCTTCCAACACATGGTGAGATTCACAGGTCTGCCACCCATCGTGCTTCGTGCTGTCGCGGGTCTCTTCCTCCTCCTTGTCGCTGCCATGTGCAACATCTCCGTTCTCTTTCCATCTTCTCTGCCGTCAGACGTAAGGTCTCCTAACATTGAGTAAATGTCGTATGTTATGTTCATTTCTCCGAAATCAAGCAATTCTTCAAGTCATCTATTTATGGACTTCGGTAAATTCAAACCGTCGGAGACATTCTTCATGTTGGAAGACTTTAATTTGAAAACTCTAATATTCCATTAATGAATTTGAGTTGTTCTGAAAACTTCAGTAAGTGATTAGAATTATTAACAGCTATTAACAGTTTATTAGTTTACTTTCCTTATTAGGTAAGTTAGTTATCTAGGGTTAGTTAAGTTAGTTAATCCTTTCCCTTTTTTGTTTAAGAGGGAATTTGTTACTATTCTGTTATTGACTCAGTAAACTATAGAGCCAATATAAGCTCTATAAATACTTGATGTATTCTCCTTCTATAATCAATATTATGAGGTATTATTCAGTAAACATTGATCAATTGGATCATTATATGGTATCGGTTTGATCATTTCTTGCTTCCGCACAATTTTCTTTCTTCTTCTTTCTCATGGCTGAATCAAAACACAGCCCTGAATCCTCTGATAAACACGATAAACATCATGAAAACCCACCACCTCCACCTCCAATCGATCCATCTCAAAACCCTTCTATTCCCTATTATCTTCACCCTGGTGAAAACCCAGGTTTTGTCTTGGTTTCTCCTCCCCTCAATGGAGACAATTTCTACAACGACTGGAGCCGTGCCATTACAAGGGCTTTGTCCTCCAAAAACAAGCTCAAGTTCATCAATGGTGGCATTCTCAAACATGCTTCTACTGACCCTTTGCTTGATGCCTGGCAAAGATGCAACGATATGGTTGTTTCTTGGATCAATCGCACATTATCTCCACAGATTTTTCAAAGTACTGCATCTTTTGACAATGCAAGAAATCTTTGGATCAACTTGGAAACAATATTCACAAAAGAAAACCATTTCAGGGTGTCTGATATACTCAAGAAATCCACTCATGAGACAAGGTGATCGATCTCTTTCAACGTTCTTTACTGATATGAAAATCTTGTGGGATGAGCTTGAATTTCTTAGACCTACTCCCACCTGTTCTTGTGAAGTTACTTGTACTTGTTACTTGAGCTAATCTGTCCAGCTATACAAAGATAAGGAGCATGTTCTTTGCTTCCTCAAGGCATTAAATGATTCTTATGGATCTGTTAGATCCCACATTCTCCTCATGACGCCTTTACCTTCAATCACTCAGGCTTTCTCAATGGTTCTTCAATAAGAACGGCCTCTTTACAACACTCATTCTGTGGAATCCACCATACTTGCTTCCAATACTAGCAATTTTAACCAAACCGGCAGAAATCCCTCTTCACAAGGCAGAGGCCGAGGCAAATCCAACTCTAAACAACAGATGTTGTGTACATACTTCAAAAGAACCAATCATACTATTGAAACATGCTACTTTAAGCATGGTTTCCCATCTGGTTATAGGACCAACACTCCTAATAGCACTTCTCTACAAGTTTCAACCATAGGCTCAGGAACTCTAGGGACTCCTGCATCTTCTTCCACGGCACATTCAATTTCCACTTCAGAACCTTCTATGCCTATTACTAAAGAGGATTATCATTACCTCATCTCCTTACTTCATGCTTCCAAGAATGACAATTCCATTCTTGCAGCCCCCAACAGTAAGCCTTCTTCTCATGGTTCTGCTCCTCATATAGTCAGCAGTGTTACAAAATCAGGTAATCTTCATCCTTCACATTCCTTTTGGATTTTGGATTCAGGGGCCAGTGATCATGTTTGCCCTGACGTCAAATATTTTTCTTCATATAAACCTATCACACCAATTGATGTCACTTTACCTAATGGCACCATGGTCACTACAAAATATTCTGGTTCAATTGTTCTCAGTTCTCAACTGATTTTACACAATGTTTTACACATCCCTCATTTTGCTTACAATCTTATATCTGTCTATAGGCTTTCTTCCCTTAATTGTCAATTGGTGTTTAATTCATCTTCTTGTGTCATACAGGATCTCACTACCCTAAAGATGATTGGTCTTGCTGAAATTCACCACAATCTTTACATCTTGAAACTGCCATCTTTTTCTGCTTTTTGTAATAACAGTGTTAATCACACTACTGATGTTGTTTTGACTAATTCTGTTAGGAAGAAAAACTTAGATTCTAATTCTTTTGATTTGTGGCACTATAGACTAGGCCACCTCTCTTCTACTGTTTTGGACAAAATGTGTATTTCCTTTCCTTACATATCTTTTAATAAAAACATGATTTGTGATTGTTGCCATTTTGCCAAGCAATGTAAACTTCCTTTTCCTGAAAGTACAACTACTAGTATACAACCCTATGATCTTGTGCACATGGACATTTGGGGTCCTCTTAGTGTTTCTTCATTCCAAAGACACCATTATTTTCTAACTATTGTAGATGATAATAGTAGATTTACTTGGATTTATCTCATGAAAACCAAGTCTGACACAAGGACTTGTATTTCGGGTTTTATCAATATGGTTGCTACTCAATTTTCTACTACGCTTAAGATCTTACGTTTAGACAATGGAATGAAATTTAATATGCCTTCCTTTTATGCTTCTCATGGCATCTTACATCAAACTTTTTGTGTACAAACCCCTCAACAAAATTCCATCATTGAGAGGAAACATAGGCACCTTTTAAATGTCACAAGATCTTTATTATTTCAAGCTAAACTTCCCAAGATTTTCTGTTCCTATGCCTTATGTCATGTTGTGCATATCATCAATAAACTATCTACTCTTGTTTTGCATCATGCTTCACATTTTGAAATGCTTTACAACCAACCACCAACCTTTCTTGACTTAAAGGTTTTTGGTTGTCTCACTTTTGCCACAACTCTCTTACATAACAGACATAAACTAGACCCTAGGGCTAGAAAGTGTATCTTCTTAGGTTTTAAACCAGGAACTAAGGGATATATGATATATGACCTGTTTACTAGATCTATTTTCATATCAAGAAATGTCATTTTCTATGAATTCGTCTTTCCTTATATTCCTACTTCTGATTCTCAGTTTTCTTCATCTTCTACCGATGTTAATTCTTCTTTCTTATTTGATTTTGCTTATCAACAACCACACAGTGCTGCAACTGATTCTATTCCAGTTCAATTTCCTCAGATCCTTGACATTCCTGTTTCTGCTCCAAATCATGAACTTACTTCTGCTGCAGACACAAACAGATCCTGTCCCTGTCAGAAGGTCCTCTAGACAGTCTAATCCTCCTTCACATCTTAAGGATTATCACTGTAACATCACTACCTCTTCTCCTTCACCACCTTCTAGTAACATTCCTTACCCTCTATCTTCTGTTTTATCATACTCTAGATTATCCCCTTCCCATCTACATTACACTCTAACTATTTCTACTAATGATGACCCAACAACTTATAAACAGGCTATAAAACATCCTCACTGGATTGAGGCTATGAAAACTGAACTTTCAGCCCTTCACCTAAACAATACTTGGACCATTGTTGATTTGCCATCAGGAAAAATTCCTATTGGATGTAAATGGGTTTCCAAAACTAAACATAGAGCAGAAGGCTCAATTGAAAGACATCAAGCTACATTAGTTGCAAAAGGATTTGACCAAATTGAGGGCCTTGACTATTTCGATACTTACTCTCCAGTAGCTAAGCTAACCACTATTAGGCTACTGCTCTCCATTGCTTCTTGTCGAAACTGGTTTCTACATCAACTTGATGTTCACAATGCCTTCTTACATGGCTCTTTAGATGAAGAAGTTTACATGTCTCCCCCCTGGCTTCCCTACATCCAAACCTAACCAAGTTTGTAATCTACTTAAATCCATATATGACCTAAAACAATCTAGTAGGAAATGGTTTGCTAGCCTATCTAATTTCTTAATTTCAGATGGATATAAGAAATCTATATATGATTCTTCTTTGTTCATTAAAAAGACTGCACATTCTTTCACTTCCCTTCTTGTCTATGTTGATGATCTTATCCTTGCAGGTGACTCCTTGACTGAACTTTCAGCCATCAAAGATAAACTACACAGTCAGTTTAAAATCAAAGACTTAGGAGTGTTAAAATATTTCTTATGCCTTGAAATTGCAAGGTCCAAAGATGGAATACATATATGTCAGAAAATATGCTCTTGACATTCTCTCTGAATGTGGATTATTATCCTCCAAACCTGTATCCACACCTATGGCCAAAGCCACTAAGCTTACTGCCACAACAGGTTCACCACTACAAGATCCATCTTCATATAGAAGACTTGTAGGCAAACTCATTTACTTAACCACTACACGACCTGATCTTTCTTTTTCTGTGCAGCAATTAAGCCAGTTCATGGCTCAACCAACAGACTTACACTATGCAGCTACCATCCGGGTCCTAAAATATGTGAAATCAGCACCTGCACAAGGTCTTTTTTATCTATCTGATTCTTATATGCAGTTAAAGAGTTTCAGTGACTTAGACTGGGCCAGCTGCAGTGACTCCCGAAAGTCCACCACAGGCTTTTGTATATTTCTTGGAAGCTCTCTCATTTCTTGGAAATCAAAGAAACAAGCAACAATCTCTCGGTCATCATTAGAAGCTGAGTATCGTGCCTTAGCTTCCACTGTTTGCGAGCTTCATTGGATCACTTATTGTAACATCCTAAAATTCTAATATAATTAATTTGAAAAAAAAAAGATTAAGTTATAAAAAATAAAAATAAAAATAAATAATAATGATATAATAAAAATAAGATATAATTAAGAGGTTTAGTGTAAAGGATTTGTTAGTATAAAATTTATTAGAGTTGGTTAGGAATTGCAAGGGGAATAATGGATTAAAGTATATATATATATATATATATATATATATATATATATATATATATATATGAATGTAAACATAAGTACAGACTTTTCACGTAGGGGCCTAGGGGTAGCTCATAAGTCAAGTGGGCCTAGTTATTCTATAAAAAAAAGAAAAAGAAATAAACAATAAAGAAACAAAAAAAAAAGGAAAAGGAAATAAACTAAAAAAAAAAAAGAAAACCTAGAAGCCTACGCTGCCTAATGTGCAGTATGTATATATATATATATATATATATATATATACTCAAATCACCGTGCAGGCAGTGAGAGCGTCGCGCAGAGGAGGATTTTAGAAGGGGGGCCATACAGTGCGAGGGACTTTGAGACGCGTTTCTTTTTCTTGTCGGTGTAATCGTAACAGTGAAGGGAAGAAAATATTTTAGAGAAGCACCAACATTTATCATACGTAATTTCTAGAACATTTTGGAGGTCATCAAGAGGTGAGTAATAGTACCTTTTGCGAACACTTTCCATGGTATTTTTGTCTGTTTACGGTGAATTTAAAATTGATGGACTCATATTCCAATTCATTGTTTTGTTTACAAAATTTAGGACTGTATTCCTCATTTGTATGTGTGTGGAAGGATCTACCTTATAGCTTTTTTTTGGATTTTGAATTGAATACATGATTGACATTTGTACTAGTTGAATGATATGCTTGATGCCATATGTTATGTGTTGATGCTCGTGATTGTCATAGTGTAATTATAAATTTACTTGGAGACATGACATAAGTCTATTTAGTAAGCGTGATAGGATTAAATATTTAATTTATGGTAAATGAATTGTTACATGTATGAGACATGAAATTCATGTCTTATGATGAGTTGTATGATGTTTGCCGCAATACCACCTATGATAGGGGTATCGAAGAGAAATACCACCTTAATGGGGTATCGAAAGTAACATCGCCATGTGGTTGGGATGTCGAAACTGAGTAATACTACCTAAAAAGGAGTATCGAAAGTAACACCGCCACAGGATGGGGTGTCGAAAAAGGAGAAATACCACCATGTGCACATGGGAGGTATCGAAATGGAAATGTTCCCGACAGGAGGGTGACATCGAAACACTCCTCGTGAGTAGGGGTGGGCAATGGGACGCCATTGTCGTGTGATGTGTGAATATATACCATGCCGGCAAAAGGCCAATTTAATTAGGAGGTCTTCGGACCGCTTGGATTAAACTAGAATTTATCTGGTATATGGAATGTGATGTATTGAGGCGAGATTATTATTGATATTAAAAATATTTTCTTTTATATATATTATTTTGGAAAATTAGCGGGTGCCATGGACAGTTTTTCCGGTTACCGCGCCGGCTGAGAACAATGCTATTTTCGAAAATATTTTTTAAAACTGTATTGTTGATCACTGGGATTTTATATCTCATTGTAAGTATTGTTTTCAGAGCACGAGGAAGATGTCATTGAAACTGAAGAGGCGCGAAGACTTAGTGAATTCCATTAGTTATTCTTTCTAGTTTGGTTAGTATTTTCTTAAATAAGGAGCCGTATGTGGCTAGACACATTTATTTATCGTTGGGATTGTAATTAGACGCCCGATTTTGAGGCTTTTTATTTTTATTTATATTTATATCCACTACATGGATATTTTATCACTACGTTATTTATTATGAGGTATTTTCAGACTTTAAATATATTTTTTTTAATTTTTATTTGTGAGATGTATGTTTTAATTAAATGTTTTAAAGGATTTTTTTATTGATTTTACCTTGGGATTACTAATGTAACAAAGGGCGTTACATTTATGGTACCAGAGCAGTTTGATTCTAAATCGGACTGTGGTAGTGGGGCTTTTTCAAAAACAAAACTTGGGCGCATAGGATGCTTGTTCGAGTTATAATTCTGCATTCTATTCTTTTGGATATTGGACTTGATCAACCCACTGTTTGATTGGTGGGATGCAAATTATGGCAGCGAACAGGCGAGGGAGAAATGATGCGCTTGCAGCGACTTTGGCTCGAATGGCCAGAGTTATGCAGGAGCAAACGAAGACTCTCCGTCAGATGAGGGGTAAGGAGGACGTGCTTAACGTGGTACCGGTTGTAGCTCCAGATCCACAGTACAGGGGTATGTCATAGTTCAGGAATAATAATCCGCCAGCTTTTCGAGGGACCACCGATCCTATTGAGGCTAAGGAATGGTTACTGAAATTAGAGAAGATCTTCCAGGCCATGGGGTGCTCTGATGCTCAGTAGGTGGATTTTGCCACTTATATGTTAGAGTCGGATGCAGAACACTGGTGGAACTGTTCCAGGGGCGGGTTGCTTGCTTCGGGTGCCCCTGTCATGTGGGACGGATCCAAGGAGGTATTTCTGGAGAATTAATTTCCGCAGTGTCCGTATACAGAAAGAGATGGAGTTTCTACATCTTCGTCAGGGGAGTATGACGGTAGCGGAATATGTGGCCAAGTTCGAGAGGCTTGCAAGGTTGTCCACACAGGTGATGGATAATCCTGATGGTCCATGGAAAGCAATTAAGTTCGAGCAGGTTTGAATCCAGAGCTGCAGAGCCTTATTGGGCTCCTAGAGATTCGAGACTACCCCACTTTAGTGAACAAGTGTAGGGTGGCGGAGCAGAATATGCAAGTTGTGCTGGCTGAGAGGTCGAAGGAGAAGAGCTTCAGTGACGGCAAGAGGTTCCATGGGAAAAGGGGTAATTTCCAAAACAACCTACGACCCGTGCCCACAATCATGAAGGGTAAGCAGGTTCAAGGTGCTCAAGGTGAAAGGGGGACTGCATGTTACAAGTGTGGGTGGCAGCATGGAGATCGTGTGTGCCCCGCTGCACAAACCACTTGCCACCAATGCGGGAAGATAGGACACTTTGCTAGGATGTGCAAGTCAGGAGGACAATCTCAAACCAGATAATTGAACCACGGAAGGGTATTTACCATCCAAGGAGAGGATGTGAAGGAGTCCGACGGTTTGATTCAAGGTAAGGGCTTTATTAAAGGTCATGATGTTATCATATTGTTCGATTCGGAAGCAACACATTCATTCATTTCATTTAAATGTGCTGAATTCTTAGAGTTACCTGTTACTAAACTGTCATATGATTCGTGTGTTTCTACTCCTGCTAAAGATATATTGATTACTTCTTCTGTCTACCTGCAATGTCCTTTATTGTGTCAAGACCTGACTTATTTTGTTGATCTGATATGTTTACCTATGTCTGGTCTGGATATTATTTTGGGCATGGACTGGTTGTCTCGTAATAATGCTATTATTGATTGTGCTAGTCGAACTATTTATTTCATTCCCCAGTCCATGTCTGTTGACTCTCCTAGGACAGAACACCTTATCTCTGCTGCCTTATGTCATAAGTGCTTAGTTGAGGGAGCTCAGGGATATATACTTCTCTTTTCTGCTAAGATAGAGGCTGAGAGTGATATAGCGACGTTGCCTATTGTGTGTGGGTTCCCAGATGTGTTTCCTACGGATGTCTCTAGTTTACCTCCAGATAGAGGGATTGAGTTTACCATAGATCTAGTACCTGGGAGTGGACCTGTATCAGTAGCACCCTATAGGATGGCGCCTCTAGAGTTGAGCGAGCTCAAGAAACAGATAGAGGATATGTTACAAAAGGGGTTTATTAGGCCTAGTGTGTCACCTTGGGGAGCACCAGTGCTTCTAGTGAAGAAAAGGGATGGGAGTATGAGGTTGTGTGTTGACTATAGGCAACCGAATAAGGTAACCATCAAGAACAAATATCCCTTGCCTAGGATAGATGACCTCTTAGACCAGTTAAGGGGAGCGTCAGTGTTATCCAAGATAGATCTAAGATCGGGATACCATCAAATTAGAGTTAGAAGCGAGGACATCCCTAAGACAGCCTTCAGGACAAGGTATGGGCACTATGAGTATGTGGTGATGCCCTTTGGTGTGACCAACGCCCCAGCCGTTTTCGTGGACTACATGAATCGGATCTTTAGGACCTTTTTGGACAGGTTTGTGGTGGTGTTCATAGATGAATTTTTAATATACTCCAGGACGCCAGAAGAACATGGAGAACACTTAAGGTTAGTGTTGCAGATCTAGAGGGACGAGCGTCTTTATGCCAAACACGGAGAAGTGCGAGTTTTGGCTAGACGAGGTAAAGTTTTTAGGACACACAATCTCAAAGGATGATGTAGCGGTTGATTCCTCTAAAGTTGATGTGGTGTTGGGATGGGAACAACCTAAGACAGTAACCGAAGTGAGAAGTTTCTTAGGCTTAGCTGGTTACTATAGGAAGTTCATAGAGGGGTTCTCTAGATTAGCCTTACCTTTGACCCAGTTGACTAGGAAGGGGAAACCTTTTGTGTAGGACCAGGAGTGTGAGGACGCGTTCCAAGAGCTTAAGAGGAGATAGGTGTCATCACCAGTCTTAACTATACCGGATCCCTTAGTGAATTTTGTGGTATACTGCGACGCATCTAAGAATGGCTTGGGATGTGTCTTAATGCAGGAGGGCGAGGTGGTAGCATATGCCTCTAGGCAGCTTAGGTCACATGAGGGGAATTACCATACCCATGACCTAGAGCTAGCAGCTGTGGTTTTTGCCCTTAAGATTTGGAGGCATTACCTTTATGGGGCGAGGTTTGAAGTTTTTAGTGACCATAAAAGCCTTAAATATATGTTCGACCAGAAGGAGTTGAACATGAGACAACGAAGGTGGATGGATTTCCTTAAGGACTATGACTTCGAGTTGGAATACCATCCGGGAAAAGCCAATGTGGTGGAAGATACTTTGAGTAGGAAGTCCCTACACGTGTCGAGCTTGATGGTGCAAGAGCTGAACCTAATGGAAGAGTTTAGGGACATGAATCTGGAGGTGTTAGATGTGTCCTTAAATGTCTTAAGTTTGAAGTTGAATAGGTTGGAAATTAATGGTGACCTTAGAGATGAGGTTAGGCGGGAACAACTTTTAGACCAGGAGTTGCAGTCTCGGTTAGGACAAGAGGGTTATGAGTTGTCAGTTGATGGGCTAGTGAAGTTTAAGAATAGGACCGTTGTTCCTAAGGAGGGGAGCCTTAGAGAGAAGATATTAGAGGAAGCTCATAAAGGAAAGTTTACCATACATCCTGGAATAACTAAGATGTACCAAGACCTTAAGAGGATGTATTGGTGGCCAGGAATGAAAAAGGATGTGGCTAGCTTCGTGACTAGGTGTTTAGTGTTCCAAAAGGTTAAGATAGAACATCAGAAGCCTTCGAGGTTGTTGCAGTCCTTGGAGATTCCAGAATGGAAGTGGGAGAGAATTTCTATGGACCTTGTGATGGGGTTACCTAAGACACGTTTGGGCTTAGACGCCATTTGGGTGATAGTGGATAGGTTGACCAAGTCTGCCCACTTCTTGCCAATTAAGGCAACCTATTTTGCAGAGCTTTTCAGCAAGCCTTTGGGACTAAGTTGAACCTTAGCACGGCCTATCATCCCCAAACGGATGGTCAGTCAGAGCGGACCATCCAGACCCTTGAGGACATGCTTAGGGCGTGTGTCCTGGATGAAGGGGGAGTGGGGATAGATTCCTACCTCTCATTGAGTTTGCGTATAACAATAGTTACCACGCTAGTATAGGCATGGCACCCTATGAGGCCCTGTATGGGAGGAAGTGTAGGTCCCCTTTATGTTGGTGTGAGGTAGGTGAGAAAACCTTGATAGGACCTGAATTGGTCCAGGAAACCTCCGAGAGAATCAAAATGATTAGGGAGAGGATGCGCACGGCGCAAAGTAGACAAAAGAGCTATGCCGACAAAAGGAGAAAGCCTCTAGAATTCCAGGAAAGTGAGCATGTATTTTTGAGAGTCACTCCTAAGACGGGGGTAGGGAGATCGATGAAAATCCGCAAGCTAAATCCTCGTTTCATGGGACCTTTCCAAATCCTTAAAAGAGTCGGGCCTGTTGCTTACCAACTGGCTCTCCCACCACAGTTGGCAAACCTTCATGATGTTTTCCATGTGTCGCAACTCAAAATATGTGCCTGATGAATCTCATGTGAAAGCTCCTGAGTTTGTACAATTGAAGGATAATTTGATCTATAAGCCAAAGCCTAGTCAAATCCTGGACAAGAGCACTAAGACTCTAAGGAACACGGCAGTTCCATTGGTGAAAGTGTTATGGGACGGATTGACTCCTGAGGAAGCCACTTGGGAGATGGAGGAGGACATCGTGCGTCAATACCCAGATTTTATTATCTAAGGTATGGTAACCTTTAAGTTTGAATATGCCATATGTTAAAATAAGTGCGTGAGTATGAGGGGAATTTCGGGGACGAAATTCTTTAAGGAGGGGAGAAAATGTAACATCCTAAAATTCTAATATAATTAATTTGAAAAAAAAAAGATTAAGTTATAAAAAATAAAAATAAAAATAAATAATAATGATATAATAAAAATAAGATATAATTAAGAGGTTTAGTGTAAAGGATTTGTTAGTATAAAATTTATTAGAGTTGGTTAGGAATTGCAAGGGGAATAATGAATTAAAGTGTATATATATATATATATATATATATATATATATATATATATATATATATATGAATGTAAACATAAGTACAGACTTTTCACGTAAGGGCCTAGGGGTAGCTCATAAGTCAAGTGGGTCTAGTTATTCTATAAAAAAAAAAGAAAAGAAATAAACAATAAAGAAACAAAAAAAAGGAAAAGAAAATAAACTAAAAAAAAAAAGAAAACCTAGAAGCCTACGCTGCCTAATGTGCAGTATATATATATATATATATATATATATATATATATATATATATATATATATATGTGTGTGTGTGTGTGTGTGTGTGTGTGCGCGCTCAAATCACTGCGCAGGCAGTGAGAGCGCCGCGCAGAGGAGGATTTTAGAAGGGGGGCCGTACAGTGCGAGGGACTTTGAGACGCGTTTCTTTTTCTTGTCGGTGTAATCGTAACAGTGAAGGGAAGAAAATATTTTAGAGAAGCACCAACTTTTATCATACGTAATTTCTAGAAAATTTTGGAGGTCATCAAGAGGTGAGTAACAATACCTTTTGCGAACACTTTCCATGGTATTTTTGTGCGTTTATGGTGAATTTAAAATTGATGGACTCATATTCCAATTCATTGTTTTGTTTACAAAATTTAGGACTGTATTCCTCATTTGTATGTGTGTGGAAGGATCTACCTTATAGTTTTTTTTTTTGGAATTTGAATTGAATACATGATTGACATTTGTACTAGTTGAATGATATGCTTGATGCCATATGTTATGTCTTGATGCTCGTGATTGTCATAGTGTAATTATAAATTTACTTGGAGACATGACATAAGTCTATTTAGTAAGCGTGATAGGATTAAATATTTAATTTATGGTAAATGAATTGTTACATGTATGAGACATGAAATTCATGCCTTATGATGAGTTGTATGATGTTTGCCGTAATACCACCTATGATAGGGGTATCGAAGAGAAATACCGCCCTAATGGGGTATCGAAAGTAACATCGCCATGTTGTTGGGATGTCGAAAATGAGTAATACTACCTAAAAAGGAGTATCGAAAGTAACACCGCCACAGGATGGGGTGTCGAAAAAGGAGAAATACTACCATGTGCACATGGGAGGTATCGAAATGGAAATGTCCCCGATAGGAGGGTGACATCGAAACACTCCTGGTGAGTAGGGGTGGGCAATGGGACGCCATTGTCGTGTGATGTGTGAATATATGCCATGCCGGCAAGAGGCCAATTTAATTAGGAGGTCTTCGGACCGCTTGGATTAAACTATAATTTATCTGGTATATGGAATGTGATGTATTGAGACGAGATTATTATTGATATTAAAAGTATTTTCTTTTATATATATTATTTTGAAAAATTAGCGGGTGCCATGGACAGTTTTTCCTAATCATCGCAATGGTGAGAACAATGCTATTTTCGAAAATATTTTTTAAAACTGTATTGTTGATCACTGGGATTTTATATCTCATTAAAAGTATTTTTTTCAGAGCACGAGGAGAACGTCATTGAAACTGAAGAGGCGTGAAGACTTAGTGGATTCCATAAGTTATTCTTTCTAGTTTGGTTAGTATTTTCTTAAATAAGGAGCCGTATGTGGCTAGACACATTTATTTATCGTTGGGATTGTAATTAGACGCCCGGTTTTGAGGCTTTTAATTTTTATTTATATTTATATCCACTACATGGATATTTTATCACTACGTTATTTATTATGAGGTATTTTCAGACTTTAAATATTTTTTTTTAATTTTTCTGTATGAGATGTATGTTTTAATTAAATGTTTTAAAGGATTTTTTATTGATTTTACCTTGGGATTACTAATGTAACAAAGGGCGTTATACTTATCTACTAGCAGACTTCCAAATACCATTTACATCCCCGACACTCCTATATTGTGATAATCAATCAGCTAAGCACATTGCTATGAATTTCCCATTCCATGAGAGGACCAAACATATAGAACCCGACTGCCACATAGTTCGAGAAAAATTACAGGCCAAACTCTTTCATTTGCTTCCCATCAATAGCTCAAAACAACTCGCGGATGTCTTCACAAATCCTTTAGACTTATCTCCTTTTAAAAACTTTGTATCCAATCTATGAGTTATTAACATACACTCTCCAGCTTGAGGGAGGGTATTAACATAGCTTATTAGTTTACTTTCCTTATTAGGTAAGTTAGTTATCTAGGGTTAGTTAAGTTAGTTAATCCTTTCCCTTTTTAGTTTCAGAGGGAATTTGATACTTTTCTGTTATTGACTCAGTCAACTATAGAGCCAAGATAAGCTCTATAAATACTTGATGTATTCTCCTTCTATAATCAATATTATGAGGTATTATTCAATAAACATTGATCAATTGCATCGTTATAAGAATGTTGGTTTGAAGTCCATGTTGTTTAAGGGTGAACCAGGATAAACCTCATATGTGATTATAGATTTCTTTCATCTCTTAGTTATTGATTCTTGTTAAAATCTTTGTCTACAAAGAAAGTTTAGTAGACATAATTTAACCCATCTTATCGTTTTTACATTTATTTGTTTTAGTTGGCATAAGAGCTCAACCTCTAGGTTGAGCACCTAATTAACAATACAGAGGAAAAGATCTTGAAAATATAAAATCATTGGAGAAGCAAACACCAAAAGAACAAGCCTATGGAAGAAGGAACATAAATACCTCTACTGGACAAAAAGATTCCAAAGGTTTATGATGTCTACAAACTTAAATATTTGGCATCTGATTAAAGATGGTCCATATACTCCAACAGATGTTGTTGAAGAAGTTATTCCCGAAGCTTAATGGGCACCTGAACAAAAGACAAGATGGAACTTGAACCATAAAGCTAGCTACACACTTATGTGTGCCTTGAGTAAATAGGAGTTTGAGAAAATCTGTGCCTCCGAATTTGCAAAATAGATCTGAGATACCATGGCAGTTAGGCATGAAGGAACCACCAAAGTCAAAGAATCCAATATATGCATGCTTGTATGAAAATACGAGTTGTTTACCATGAAAGGAGGAGAGACCATAGCTCAGATGATTGGAAAGTTTCATACAATCACCAACAGTCTGAAATCTCTTGGCGAAACCTATACTACTGCTAAGAAGGTTGGAAAGATCCTAAGAAGTATCCCAAAACCATCTAGGCCACTTGCCACAACCATTTCCCAAGCCAAAGACTTATAATATGTGTTTGGGTAAACGTTTTAAATGTAAAATTTTGAATGAAATTGATTTTGTAAAATTGATTTGGTTACAATTGAGTTTGAAGTGAAGTGATTTATGTTTTGATTTTTTTTTATTTTGAAAGCAAGTTTAATGTAAAACTTAGTGTAAAACTTTCAACCCAATGCAAAAGCTACTTTTTGTAGCTTCTAGTCAAAATCACTTCTGAAGACAAAATCAATTTTGTTTAATAGTAGCCAAACAATTCATTATTATTAAAATCTCATTTGACAGGGGGCAATATCAAATCTATAGCTTTTTACCGTGTAACTAAACACATACTTAACAACAATGGGACTTGATGAATTGCTTGACATTCTTCAGATTTATGAGCAAGAGCTAAATGAAGACCTTCCTAGTAAAAAAGGGAAAGTCTATTGCTCTGAAATCTGATTAGAAAATTCCACCACGTCTTCTAAGGCACTCAAAGTACAATAATCAGCAAAGGAGACAGGTTAGTTTGGTGATAAAGATTTTGAAGGAGATAAGGATGATTTATCTCCACCCACAAGATGTAATACCCACTGAAAATGCATTATTTAATCATAAAATAGCATAATGTATGAACATTAGAAATGTGGGAAATATAATTATTTGGTATGCTTATGGAAAAATAGATGATCACTTGACTCATCAGTATGATAACACAAGTCACAAATCAAAATTGTGATGCAACCAGAGGATCTTAATTTCTCATTAGTAGGCATCCTTTTATGTAGAAGACGTCTAGCAATAAAAGACCTAGAAGGGGAAATAGAAGAATTCCAAATAAGTTTGCCCCAAGAGAAAGATAACTCTGTACTGGACTGAGAT
Organism: Sophora flavescens; assembly: GCA_030762895.1. NCBI lineage: Eukaryota > Viridiplantae > Streptophyta > Magnoliopsida > Fabales > Fabaceae > Sophora > Sophora flavescens. Next base: position 51,314,778 of record CM061065.1, on the reverse strand, counting down.
GAAGAAAGGCCTCTTTGAGGGTCAGCATACCAGAATCCGTGCCTTCCCTGTGAAACCCGTTCCTTTTTTTAAGCAAGGTAAATTAAAATAATAGAGATATAAAAGGGATAAACATTAATAATAGGTCCAAAGACTAATTGACAAATTTATAAGGAGAAAGGAATAAATATATAATAATCAAGGCACCTTATTGCAATAAACAACTAGCATGAATTAAAAATAAGAAGAGGGAGTCGCTCTCTCTCATTCTATCTATTAGATAATCTCTTTATTTGTTAGATCATATTCTCTTGGTTGGTTAGTTAGTCTGTTAGCCATCCTATTTTCTTGGTCAGTCAGTTAGTCTATTAAGCCATCTGATCAGGCCTTTCTGTTGCAAGACTTAGTCACAGTCATGCTTGTATGCTATATATACTAGCCTCTGTAAACTCCATTAACACATCAATACATACAATTCATTCTATACAGAATTTCTATATTGTAATATGGTATCAGTTTGATATCTTGCTTCCGCAAATTCTTCCATGGCTGATTCATCACCCACCACCAGCCCTGATAACAAAACCAGCAACAATGTTCATACACCACCACCACCTCCCCCCATCGATCCTTCTCAAAACCCTGTCAGTCCATACTATCTCCACCCTGGGGAAAACCTAGGATTCGTTCTGGTTCATCCACCCCTCAATGGGGCCAATTTTTTCAATTGGAGCAGGGCCATCACACGTGCCCTATCCTCCAAGAACAAACTCCGATTCATAAATGGCGGAATCCTCAAGCCCGCTGCGACTGATCCTCTTTTCGAAGCCTGGCAAAGATGCAACGATATGGTGGTCTCCTGGATTACTCGCACGTTGTCCCCACATATCTGCCAAAGCACCGCTTCATTCGACAATGCCAGAAACCTATGGCTGAATCTTGAAACGCGATTTACACAAGAAAATCACTTTAGAATGTCAGATATTCTTCAAGAAATCCATTCAATGCGACAAGGTGATCGGTCCCTTTCTGTTTTCTTTACTGATATGCAAATGTTGTGGGATGAACTTGAGTTCCTTCGACCTACTCCTTCTTGTTCTTGCCCTGTGACTTGTACTTGTGCATTAAGCCAATCTATTCAAAATTATAAAGACAAAGAACATGTTCTTTGCTTCTTGAAAGGCCTCAATGACTCATATGCTTCTGTTAAGGCACAAATTTTGTTAATGAAACCCTTGCCTTCTATTAGTCAAGCCTATTCTATGGTTATCCAGCAAGAGCGACCCCTCCTTCATACCCCAATCACGGATTCTACAATTCTTGCTTCCACTTCCAACAATTTGTCTCAGGAAGGTAGAAATTCCAACTCTCAGGGTCGAGGTCGTGGAAGATTCAATTCCAGACAGCAGATGATATGCACTTATTGCAAAAGAAACAATCATACAATTGACACATGCTATTTCAAGCATGGTTTTCCTCCAGGCTATCGAAACAATAATCAAGGATCCTCCCACCAAGCCTCATCTCAGGGTCCAGTAACCTCTTTACAGATTTCATCTTCTGATAGTTCTCATCAACCAGCTTCTGACCCTTCATTACCTATTAGTCGAGAGGATTATCAATACCTCATCAACCTCCTACACGGTTCCAAGAAGGATACTTAAATTCTTGCAATTCAACCTAGTAAGCCATCTTCTACTGAGTCTGCACCCCACATAGTGTCAAGTATCACCAAGACAGGTATTTCTCTTCGTTTACAATCTTTTTGGATTTTAGATTCTGGTGCTAGTGACCATGTATGCTCCAATTTACAATTTTTCAATACTTATCAACCTATTAGACCTATTGTTGTTACCTTGCCCAATGGCACCACTGTTTTTGCCACTCACTCTGGTTCTATATTTCTTACTCCTTCTATATCTTTGTTTGATGTTCCGTATATTCCTAATTTTCAGTATAATCTGATTTCCATCCATAAGCTTACTTCTTCCCTTAACTGCAAATTGATATTTTCATCTTCTTCTTGTGATATACAGGATCTCCATACCCAGAGGACGATTGGGCATGCTGAAATTCTTAACAACCTTTACATTTTACAGCTTCAATCTCCCTCTCTTTGTTGCCATAAAAGTGGCCCACACAATGATGCTTCTGTTCTAGTTTCTTCTACTAAAATTGCTTCTAATTTGCCTAATTCTTTTGACTTGTGGCATTTCAGATTAGGCCACCCCTCTCATAACGTACTACATACAATGAGTATTGTCTTTCCTTATATTGCTTTTAATAAAAACATTGTATGTGAATGTTGCCATTATGCAAAACAGTGCAGACTTCCTTTCCCTGACAGTATTACTACTAGTTTGCACCCCTTTGATCTTGTCCATATGGACATTTGGGGTCCTCTAAATGTTTCATCTTTTCAAGGCCATCATTATTTTTTAACCATTGTGGATGATTTTACTAGGTTCACTTGGCTTTTTCTAATGAGAAACAAATCTGATACTAAAACTTGTATTTCTACTTTCATTACCATGGTTTCTACTCAATTTTCTTCTAAAATTAAAGTCCTTAGATCTGATAATGGTTTGGAATTTAATATGCCTTCTCTTTATGCTTCTCTTGGTATTATTCATCACACATCATGTGTAGAAACTCCTCAACAAAACTCCATTGTTGAAAGAAATCATAGACACCTTTTGAATGTAACTAGAGCTTTACTTTTTCAATCTAAGCTACCTAAGATTTTTTGGTCTTTTGCCTTGTGCCATGCTGTTCATATAATAAATAAATTATGCACACCTGTTCTTAATAATGTTTCTCCTTATGAACTACTTCATAATCAACCACCAACTTTTCTTCATTTGAAAGTTTTTGGTTGCCTATCTTTTGCTACTACTCTAATGAACAATAGGCACAAATTGGATGCTAGGGCTAGAAAATGCATTTTCTTAGGTTTTAAACCTGGCACAAAAGGTTACTTACTATATGATCTTTCCACTAGATCTACTTTCGTCTTTAGGAATGCTGTCTTCTATGAGTCAATTTTTCCCTATCCCTCACCTTTATCTACTTCTCCTGCTTCTGTGCATTCTTATGATACTGTTACAAACCCTTTCTTTCTTTTTGATTTCTCCTATCAACTACCAACAACTGCTGCCCCGTCTTCTAACCCTGTCCACTGTCCTTCTGCTATTACACCCCCTGGTGGTTCACCCCTTCTAATTTCTCCAGAAGCAACTTCTTCTCAGACAGAACCCGTTCTTGCTCCTACTGAATCAATTTCTGCCCCTGCAGCACCAGTTCCTATTGCTGTCAGAAAATCAACCAGGTCTTCTAGGCCTCCATCATACCTTAAGGACTTCCACTATAATATTGTTCCTTCTCATTCCCCTGAGTCTTCTTCTGTTACTCACCCTTTATCTTCAGTTTTATCTTATTCCAAACTTTCCCCTTCTCACTTGCAGTACACTCTCTCCATTTCTGCTACCACTGATCCCACTACTTACAAACAAGCTATCCAATACCCTCATTGGGTTCAAGCTATGTAAAATGAGTTATCTGCCTTACATCAAAACAACACATGGGTTGTTGTTGATTTACCTCAAGGCAGCAAGAGTCCCATTGGATGCAAATGGGTTTATAAAACCAAATATAGAGCTGATGGTACCCTTGAAAGACATAAGGCTCGTTTGGTTGCTAAAGGATTCAACCAAATCGAATGCCTTGATTTCTTTGATACCTATTCCCCAGTAGCAAAACTCACAACTATTAGATTATTACTTGCTATTGCTTCCTCTCAAAACTGGTTTTTGGAACAATTAGATGTCCACAATGCGTTTTTGCATGGTTCTTTAGATGAAGAGGTTTACATGTCCCTGCCACCTGGTGTTACTTCTTCTTCCCCAAACCAAGTCTGTAAATTACTAAAATCCATTTATGGCCTAAATCAATCCAGCAGACAATGGTTTGCTAGCCTTTCCACCTTCCTTATTTCAGATGGATACACACAATATCTCTATGATTCCTCTTTGTTTGTTAAACATACTAACAATACTTTTACTGTTTTACTTGTCTATGTTGATGATTTAATTCTTGCAGGCACCTCCTTAGAAGAATTTTGCAAAATCAAAGATAAATTGCATAGCAGATTTAGCATTAAAGATTTAGGAGCCCTCAAGTTCTTCCTAGGCCTTGAGATTGCTCGATCCAAAGCTGGTTTACATCTTTGCCAAAGGAAGTATGCCCTTGAAATACTCTCCGAATGTGGATTGCTTGCTTCGAAACCTGCCTCAACACCTATGGCAAAAGGCACCAAGTTAACTTCAAATGGAGGCACACCATTGGCAGACCCATCATCCTATCGCAGACTTGTGGGCAAGCTCATCTATCTAACTACAACTCGGCCATATATCTCTTTTTCAGTCCAGCAATTGAGTCAATTCATGGCACATCCCACTAGCCTACATAATGAAGCTGCAATCCGGGTTTTAAAATATATTAAAGCAACACCTGCTCAAGGGTTATTTTACCCATCTGATTCACCATTACAACTAAAAGCTTTCAGTGACTCAGATTGGGCCAGTTGCTCCGATTCCAGAAGATCCATCACCGGCTACTGCATTTTCATTGGCAAATCTCTCATTTCTTGGAAATCCAAGAAACAAGCCACTGTCTCACGCTCTTCCTCAGAAGCAGAATACAGGGCTCTAGCCTCCACAGTATGTGAGCTTCAGTGGATCAAATATCTCTTAGATGACTTGCACATCTCATACTTATCTCTGGCTCTCCTCTTCTGTGAATCAATCCGCTCGACATATAGCCATGAATTCTTCTTTCCATGAACGTACTAAACATGTGGAACTTGATTGTCACATTGTCAGGGAGAAGTTGCAAGCAAAGTTTTTTCAACTCCTGCCCATTACTAGTGCTAATCAACTTGCAGATGTCCTAACAAAGCCATTGGATCTATCTCCTTTTCAATCTTTTGTAAACAAGCTGGGTGTGATTAACATACACACTCCAACTTGAGGGGGACTATTAGATTATCTCTTTATTTGTTAGATCTTATTCTCTTGGTTGGTTAGTTAGTCTGTTAGCCATCCTATTTTCTTGGTCAGTTAGTTAGTCTGTTAAGCCATCTGATCAGGCATTTCTGTTGCAAGACTTAGTCACAGTCTTGCTTGTATGCTATATATACTAGCCTCTGTAAACTCCATTAACACATCAATACATACAATTCATTCTATACATAATTTCTATATTGTAATACTATCTAACGTAAACTTGAGAAGGGGAAAGGGAGAAGCGAGTGTCTTAGGGTTTTGAGGAAAAGGAAGATTCTCATCCTTCTTCTTCCTCTTGGAAAGTCACCATCCTCATGGTTGTCTTATTTATTTTAGGGTAGATGGAGAAGAAGCTAAAGAGGAGCTATAGGAACCCTCCAAATCTCTCTAGAAAGCTAGGTTTTAAATCAATGTAGAGGTAAGGGTCCTAACCCCAACTTGTAAATTTTGTAAATTTTCATTGTTGAGTTGAACACTTTAAAATTGTTCTTTGGGTATATGGAGGTTTGATAAAAATTTGATGGTTAATTAATGGTTGACCTTTGCGATTCTTTTTTTTCGATGGAGATTGGTGAGGGATGGTGGGAGGAAACATTTGTTTTCAAACTTCTTGAACTGTTGAATTCCAAGGTCAAGGTCCCCTGAAAATGATTATGTTACACCCTGCAATACAACTTGAGTTTATGTATGTCCTGTAATATTTTTTTTATGCTTGCTCATCCTTGTTTCACTTATTTAGATTACTCAAGTACATAGATTAATTCAAACCATGCTTGTTGTTTCAAATGTGAGATGATTTGGATAGTGAATGCAAATACATCTTTACTAAGTATACTTGAGAAAAGTAATTTCCTTTGCTCTAATTTCTGCCTGTTGCCAACTACTTGACTTATTTTGCAACTACTGTTCACCATGAATTAAAACAAGTCCAAAGAATGAGGATTTGAATGGAAGTGACTTGTGTGGTTTTGAATACTATGTATTTGGCAATGTTGCATGAATTGCTTGGGTGTTTCCTGGGAATGCTTGAGGTGAGTGGGTATATTGGGTGCATTACAATTGAACAATAATAAAGGGGTTGTGCGCTGCAGCAGCTGGAAAGCTATCTTTTTGTATTTCTTTTCTTTTGGTAGATGTATTCGTGTAGTATTTCTTTCCTTTGTAGTGCTGATCTAACTTGGTAAAATATAGTGTGCAATGGCAATGACACCCACCGGGTCATATTGAGGATAAAGAGGTATATCTACTTACACTACTAGAAAAAACCTGATTATCTGCAGATTTTCCTACGGATTTTGCTCAAAATTTACAAGAAACAAGTTTCTTGCGGATTTTCCTACGGATTTATGTCCATAGGTAATACCTTCGCGGGTAATTTTTTCGTGCGAATTTTAAAATCCAAAGAAAATTTCTGCAGACTTTCTTGGAAAATATTCGTAGATAATTTTCCTGCAAAATAATCTGTAGGTAAATTCGCATGAAATTCCACAGGTAAATTCGCAACAACAAAATTCGCAGGTAAATTCACAAGAAATATTTGCAAGAAAATTCGCAGGAAAATTTGTCACGGAGTTTTTCCTAGGAAAATCCACATGAAATTTATAGATTATATTATTATTATTATTATATTATGTGTGTGTCCAATAATATATTTAATAATACTTTAAATTTTAATATTTTTAATAAATAAATAAAAACCACAATATAACATCAATAAATGAATAAACATCGCATCATGTTAAAAGTCACAATATATTGAATTTGTAATACACAAGAAATATATTTAACTTTCAAATCTCGTATACATAAAATATAATCCTATTTACATATATTTATCCCGAACTACTGGAAATATACATAAGCAAGGACTTGAATGGGTTCTATTATAAGCAGTGCTTGCATCTTGCTGTCTTCTCCATCCCCACCTAATAAAAATAAGTATAAAGCAAGCCACAATCCTACATGAAAAATCAGTACAAGAGAATAAGAACTCAATTGTAATCTTTTATGAAAAGGAAAATAGAAAGAAATTCATGAAAGCAGCAAACCATTTGTTTCACCGGCCATCAGCTGAAGTAAAAGAATCTGCAAATCCAGTAGGCCTTGCAAGGATACTACTCTGATCTGGCCTCAATACATACAAGGAATGGAAGATATAATCTCAAGTACTAAGCCCTGCTCATTAGAAGAAAAATGCTTTAGACTATTAAATGTTGCATTCAACTACCAATTATATGATCATATAATTAATGCCTAATTCTTCATGATTAGCTTATAATGTTACCAGGGTGCTAAAGAACTAAGCACTGTAAAATCAGCTAGTACAAAAATACATTGAGGCATTAGCAGAATCAACTTATTGAGATAAACTTTATATTTTAGTCTTTGCTTTTTATGACACTAACTGTGCAGTACATTTTTTAAATAAGCACATAAGAAGTTGAAAACTCAAAACAAAAGCAAGTGTAGAAACTATTAAGCCTCACCTTCCATGTGTTATCAAGACTTTGGCCCATGTTATCTGCATCAACTTTCGGAGCTAAGAACTCTCATTATGCTTTCATAGTTTCAGACACAAATAAAAATGTGGTTTGTGGCAATGGGCTTGTGAATATATCATTTACCAGTTATTAAATTACACACAAACATGAGAATCACAGAGCAAATACATATCCATGTACATGACAAAAAAGATATAGCAGTGGGCAAAATGATGGGGATCCTAGACTTCAAATAAAAATGCTGAAAACAGAAAAGATGGATAAATAACACAATGATAAGGATACATATATAGGACACTTGGCTGCATTAAACGTTAAAAGCATATAGGACACTTGGCTGCATTAAACGTTAAAAGCATAAGGAGCTTAAGACTTTGGAGGCGTTTGGAAGTAGGGGTGTTCGCGGATTGGATTGGATCAGTTTTGAGCAAAAAGGTCATCCGATCCAATGATAAAAACAACATGCGGTTTGGATTGGATCGGTTTGCTTCCTTCAAAAAATCCGATCCGATCCGATCCAATCAAATGCGGTTTGGATTGGATTGGATAATTCGGTTTTTATCGATACATATTTACATAGTTATTTACACCAAAGAACATCCAATATTTCGGTTCGATTTGGATTTGATCGAGTATTTAAAGAGTCATATGAATTTGTTACTTATTTAAAATAAAAATTAATTTTAAAATATTATATTGACAATTTCTAATAAGTGTTTTAACGGGATATACATGAATTGATATGCACTCTCATGTGTATAGATATTTTACACTATCACCTAATTATAAATTGTTAAATCATTATAAATGTTTGATTATTATCCTAAATATATTGAAAGTCACTCATAACATGATTTATAATTGGTTAACAGTGTAAAAGTTTTTACACTAACATTATATTTACATACCAATTAAACTCTCTAATATAAGGATTAGGTGATAACTTATAAAAATATAAAGACTAATAATTACTTTTATAATATAAAGATCAAATTATTTTCATTGAACTAAATAATTTCGGTTCGGTTTGGATTGGATCGGTTTTACATATAGGATCCGAAATCCGATCCAATCCAATGAAAAATTTCGGTTTTTTTCGGTTTGCGGTTTTTTCGGTTTTCGGTTTTTTCGGTTCGGTTAGTGCGGTTGGCATTGGATTGGATCGGATCGGTTGATGAACACCCCTATTTGGAAGAGCTTATTTAAGCTCCTTTTGACTTATCTGATGAGATAAGCTCTTGTGCAGTGTGTTTGGCAGAGCTTATAAAAATAACTTATGTCATCCCATAAGGAGTTTTTGACTTATTTTCATAAGTCACTGGGAGAAGCTTATGGAATTATCATAAGAGCTTATGCACTAAACACCCTCTCCGTGTTTTTCACTATTCGAATCCTCTCATGCCCCTTTCTTTCTTTTTCTTTCTTTAAGCGCTTATGGCATAAGCTCTCATGTGATAAGTTATAAATGATGGTGGGGGCTTATCTTAGGGAAGTATTGGCCATGGTTACAGCTAAATTCAGCTTAAAACATGCTGAGATTTATTATAACAAGGAACTGACAAAATTTTCATGCAATATAATAGACAAATAAATACAGTATATGGGAACTTCCATGATTTTCACGACAGACAAAGTTAACAATTAAGATGCAGAACAAAAACATATTTGATTAAATACTTAACTTAAGAAAGGTTCATAAGTATCTTCGTCCGCAAGGGTGCTATGATGAAACAGCCTTGCTCTTTTCAGGTTTGCTGCAAAAGAGCATATAATTCAAAAGTTATGCTACTGACAACACAGAAAAAAATAGGCCAATTTCCACATATTACCTGCAAGCATTTCATCAATCAGTGCCAAAATATATCCAACAATATCTTCTTTAAAAATATCACGCAAAACACGAACAAACACCCGGACCGTCCTGCCACACAATGAAAGGTCGAATTTTCAATACAATTACACAGTAAACTCCAGAGCCATAAACCAAAGAGGAAATTGCGGTAACCTCCCTGAGTGTGACTAAACCAAATCTCTAAATCAAATCTACTTCAAATGCGCTTCAATTACACAACGAGCATCGATAATTTATTCAACCAAAAATAAAATAAAATAAATTATTACTTCAAATGCACTTTCTGATCGGTGATCGTAACGGCGTAGGAGCTGAAGGCTTGTGCCTGAGATGAGCTTCGTGGACATGTAGGTCTCCCATGGGATGTCCCTACTCAGAACCTTCCAGAAGAATCCATGAACACACATTGTCAATGGAAAAAAAAATTGAAAATTAAAATATACAAAAACTAAGAAAATGTAAATCGAAAGCGTTCACATTCGGAATCGAGCACAATCGTGATTTTGCGATCGGATCGAAGAGGGAAAATTGTTAGGAAGAACCTGTTCGGTGGTTAATTCAGCCTGGTCCATGGTAGCGGAACTTGAAACCCTAGAACTGAGAAATTTCAGTTGAGAAACTTGAATTAAGTGATGAAGAAAATTGAAATTAAGTGATGAAATGAGTGGAAGTGGTAGAGAAGTGAAAATTGAAATGAAGAGAATGAGAATGGATCAAAGAGTAAAAGAGAAGAGTGTTACCTCTCAGACCAGCGATTTGGTGGTTAATGGATAGAACTGAGAAGAAGGAATTAAGAGAACTGAGAAGAAGGAAATAAAACAACATGGATCATGGGAAGACGAGGTCCAGAGAGCGAAGATGAGGGAGAGTAAATTAGTCAGTGAAAGAAAAGGAAAAAAGAAATATAATTATTTTTAAATTTTAAATTAATTTTATTTCTGATTTTTATCAAGTATTTAAATAAATCCAAAGAAAATTTGCAGCAAAGTCACCTGCAAAATTTCGTGCAGATTTTCAACTAATCTAATTTACTGCAAAATTTCTTGCGAATTTTTTTCTAAATATTAGATTCTATAGGAAAATTAGTAAGAAACAATTAAATATTTCTTGCAAATTTAAATCTATAGAAAAATCCATAGGAAATGTTAAAATTTCCTACAAATTTTGATAGGAATTGAAATCTAGAGAAAAAAACCTCATTTCTGAAAAATTGCAGCAAAATTCGTAGGAAATTTTTGCGAAAAAAATCCGCAGGAAAATCTACAAAAAAATCATGAATTTCTAATAGTGTTATGTATAAATGATGAAAATAGACTAATATAAATAATGAGACTCTCGCATATTTTGAGTATGAAATGTAGAAATCTTACCAATGTTAGTTGTGATAATGTCTGAATAAAATGTAGAGGGGTAATGATGGCCTATACACACTATTGAGTATTGTTATAAGAAATTGATTATTTCATGTAGAGTTGATGATATGATTTATACTAACTATATGAGACCATATTGATTTTAATGATTATTACATGTTGTTGTCTTGGTTGATGACATTTTAGATTTAATGATGACGTTGAGTATTTTTTTTAAGATGGGCTGTCAAACTGGAAATAAATGGTGTGGAAAAAGAATCATGAGATTTATTAAATATGCTCTTTGGCAATACATACAAATGTATTATCCTTTCTCATATTAATGTTGTAAAGTGTCTATTTTTTGTTTTATCATATACCCTTACTGAGTTTGCGTGACTCACTCTCTTAGTGACTTAGATATAGCCATATAGGTAATGGAATTGCTTGACCATCCCAAGCTACCCCAGCTTCGTGAGAGGGGCTTTTAGTGCTATGCCTCGGCCATGCAAGGTGCTTTGATTTTCCTTGTGACGAACTTGGTCTTTTAGAGCTTTTGTATTGAACTTTGAAGTTGTTATTTTGGGTATATGGTTGATTATCTAGAGTTTAAAATTTGAGTATTATTGTATACATTATTTTTTATATGCGTCTGGGCAATCTCAGCAGCTAGAGTAGAATATCTGGCTACAAGAATGGGAGGAACTGATCAACTTTTATTATGGATGAAGTCGTAAACCTTTGAGTGAAGGAATTGTTGAATAGAATCAGAGATTTGAAGCATATCACCCATAGTTTGGACCAACCACTTGCCCCTCCAAAAATTAATGTTTCTACCCTCACCAATTTGGCAACAAGAATTTACCATAACAGTATTCAAATTAGACCTCAAACCTGTCCACAAAGATGATTTTATATACTTCACAAAAGGATTCCTTTGAGATGAAAATCTAGCTCTCAAGAACATAGCCCATTGTTTAGGCGAAGGCACCATCTCCCAAGATAACTTAGCATAACTACCTCATCTGATGCTCTTTAATGATAGAATACCGAGACCTCCCATCTGAATGGGCAAGCAAATTTTATTCCAAGCTACAGTTACAACTTTCCAAACATGGATATCTGCAGCCCAAATGAAGTTCCTAATGTACTTGTCAAGGAGCTTTCCATGAAGCAAGCTTAGAGATTGGCTGCAAGTGAACTTTCTTAGGCTTCCCCTTAAATAATGGAACTCCCAAGTAAGAGAAAGGTAATTTTCCTTTTGAAAAGCCAAGCAAGTTAGAAATAGATCTAAGTCTGCTTTGAGAGATATTCCCAACATAGAATTTACATTTATTTAAGCTCAACTGTTGTCCAGAAGCACTACTATAAGAACTGAAAAGAGATCGAGCGCATCAATATTTCTTTTAGTTCCTTTGGAAAAGACTAAGATATCATCAGCATATAAAAGAGGAGAGGTGAAAGAGGACCTTGTCTAATCTCTCTCTTGCAAGACATAAACCAACTGATTTGCCATTAATGGAGAATGAGAATTTGACAGAAATCAATATAGTTTTAATCCAACCACAAAAAATGGAGTTAATCAAAATCCTCCAGAACATTAAGCAAGAAATTTCAGTCTAAGGTGTCAAATGCCTTCTTTATAACAAATTTCAAATCAAGGTTACCACCAAATGCCTTAAAGTCAAGCATGTTCACTGCTCATATGCTATGCAAATACACTATGAAATATGTCTATCCTTGATGGAACCTCTTTATTGTTCTGAGATAATTTTTGGGGCTGTAATTGCCAACCTGTCAACAAGGATCTTGGTGACAATTTTAAACTGAAAGTTTGCCAAGGAAACTGGCCTGAAGTCTTATATTCTGTCAGCTCCTAAGAATTTAGGAATAAACACAACAAGGTTTGAATTCATGTTAGGCAACATCCAACCTTGAGAAAAGAATTGAAACACAGAATTGCAGACATATAATCCAACAATGTCCCAAAATTGTTTATAAAAGCAACCACCAAAACCATCTGGACCAGGGGCATAATCCCCATTCAAAGAGAAAACAACATCTTTAACATCCTCTCTAGAGGGAAGCATAGTGAGTAGAACATTGTCTTCCGTGGAAACAATAGAAGGGAAAACTTGATGAACCAGATCATTAGCTGCACAATCATTATTGGTGGAATACATGGAGGTGTAATAGTTCAAAACATGCTGAGCAATGTCCTCCTGATTATCAATAATAGACTCACCAATTCTCAGAACAGTCATAGGTTTAGAAGTATATATATTCTTAGCAACTCTATGAAAGAAACTAGTACTTCTATCACCATAAGAATGGCAATTTAAACGAGCTTTCTCCTTCCAAAACTCTTCCTAAAAATTAAGAGCTTGTTGCAAGTCAATTTGGGCCAGGCTTTCTTGATCCTACAAATCATCTGAGAAACCAGCAGAAGAGATCTGATTTTGAATGCTATCAAGAGCTGCCAAATCATTCTCAACACTGAGATTTACATCTCCAAAAACTGTTTTATTCCAGGTTTTCAATTCAGCTTTAACAACTTCAAGTTTCTGAGAAAGAATAGACATTGGACAGCCAAAGATACGTCTACTCCACACCTCAATAAGCCCTTTTTCATTGCCAAAAGTAAAGGATAGTGATCGGATTTGCTTCTAACAAGAGTGCAACAGGCTGTATAAATCCAGAAATCCATCCACTCATTATTACATAAAGACCTGACCAGTTTTGTTTTTCTTTTTTTTTTTGTATGGGAAACTGATTTACTACCATTTATAAGTAAACTCAGCTCCTCTAGTAGGTAAATGGATCAAGTTGCAACTATCCAACCAGGCTTTAAACTCCTCACAAGATGCTCTATGAGGAAGGAAGAACCTTTCATTTCATGAGATCCAACAATAGCATTCAAATCCCTAATAAAACACCAGGGTACGGGGTTATTATCCTGGTTGGCAATTGGTATCAGATCAGAGTTACCAATACCTCTTAAATTCCAGAAGAGAACCTTCATTATGCATAGTTATTAGGGCCATCCCTAGAACGGGTTATAATCCTCCTAGATTGTTTCATCTGATTATTCTTTTGAAACTTTCTCAACTTTTTCATTTGTGACTTAGAAAGAACAGTAGTAAAGGTCTGCTTATCAGAAACTATTTCCATATTAGATTTGCTGGCTGCAGCATCCTGATTAGGCATATCAAGAGACTCAGAATCAATTTCATCATCTTCCTCATTACACCAGAGTCTACCCACAATTCTCAAGTCATTAGCAACATTGACATAATCATATGAAGGAGGAGGACTTAGTAGATTAACACCACTCGAAATATTCTCAGAGTTGCTACCAGCATCAAGATCAGTAGTATTATCAGCTATCATATCTATTCCAATTAGGATATTATTTTCCAGATTAATCCCTAAAGAAGATTGACCCTAATTGAATTAGACACGTGATCCAAAGAATTAGAGCTCTCTGGTTGAAGAGAGTGAGACTGATCAGAGGAATTTCTTCATTCTACAGAGGAATAGTCTTGCAAGTGACCTGAGCCTGAACAACCAAAGCATCTTGAACCTCCAAAATAGGACTACCTGGATCCCTATTACTTTCCTTATCATTAAGATCTTGTACAAACCCCAACAATGGATTAAACTTAGGATAATTAATCACATTATTGATGGATCTTAAAGGCTCTTCTTGAATAGTTTGAACATCATCAACATCCTTAGAAGCATCAGTGCCATCATTATTCACATCATTACCATTCACTTATTCCTCAGATGGAGGAAATGAAACATTAACATTCTTTTGGCTAAATTACTCTTTTGATCCCTCATTTGTTTTAAAATATTCAATGTGGTCCCTCTATTTTAAAAATGTTCAACTTGGTTCCTCAATTACTAAACGTTAAGCAATTTGGTCCTTTCCGTTAAGTTTGACCATCAAGTTTGACTTTCGCTGGAATATAGTGCTAGAATCTGGAAAATAGAGGAACCAAATTGAATATTTTACAACAAACGAGGGACCAAATTGAATATTTTACAACAAACGAGGGACCAAATTGAATGTTTAAAAACAAATGAGGGACCAAAATGAATATTTTAAAACATCACCGACGAAGTTCTTCTAGATTCCGGCGGCGTTTTCAGGCGAGAGTCAAACTTAACGGTCAAACTTAATGGAAAGGACCAAATTGCTTAACGTTTAACAATTGAAGGACCAATTTGAACATTTTTAAAATATAGGGACCAAATTGAATATTTTAAAACAAATAAGAGACTAATAGAGTAATTTAGCCTTCTCTTTTTGCGGTACATCATTCAAATCATCAGTAACAGGATAGATAACCTCAATCTGGTTTGGGACATAAATCACAGCTACCCTTTTAGGGCGGAGGGTTTATACCTTTTTCTTTCTGAATTGTAGTCTCTGTGGTTTTGGCAACCGCTGCTACCCCATATTCTTTCTGCAATTGGCAAGAGAATGACCAATATTTTGACATGAAGTGCAGAATAGAGGCAATTTCTCATACCCGACACCCACAAGAAAAGCATAGTATTCCCTCTCCATCAAAACCTGATCATGAAGATTACCATATAGATCAATGTCAACCAGAACACGAGCAAAGTGGCCATAAGTCCTCTTGCTAGTGGCTTCATCAAGAGAAATTGGAATGCCAAGACCCCCTACGATTGCAAAGATGGTTTTTGGCCTCCAATATTCTTGAAGCAACCCAAATATTCGAATCCAACATTGGGAAGGAGTCTGTTTTTTGGCATTAAGATTAAAATCTTGTGTCCACAAACGTAGAATACCTGGTACAAGGTTCCAAGAATCAATCGCCAAACACTAGGAAGATCTTGAAGAGAAGAAAAAGAAAATTCATAAAAACATTTCCCCAAAGGAACCATACCCCATTGACAAATAGGTTTCTATAGGGAAGTTAGCTTAGACCGCAAGTCTTGGATCTTCATGGGTGCATCCCCATTCCAAAGAATCAATCTACCATGTAAATGGTTTTTACACCTTTCCAGACCAGCCCTATACTCTTCCTCAGGGATTTTGATTGAGATTGTTTCTCCCTTTAAACATTGTCACGGGTGTTGGCTAAAATGGATGTCATAAGAATTGCTAAAAGCTTCAGAAAGGCTTGGAGATGATGATGGTTATCGGTTGTCGCACTTGGTGGTTCAAATTTTCTTTCTCTAAACTTAAAAATCTTGTAGGATGCACTCTCGTTTATAATATTTAAGTTTCATTTTTAAATTAATTAAATTTAAATATTTTCAAACTTAAATTTTTTAAATTAATCGTTAAACATAGTCAGTATAAAGGTTTTTACACGGTCAACCAATCATAATTTTTTACATCATTCAAATTTTTTGAGTTTTATCTAAATCACCTTAAAAATCATCGATATAATGATTTGTAATTGAATGACAGTGTAAAAAATTTTACTAACTCTGAATTAATTATATACATCTATTTACAAGATTATTTTTAGTTTTTATTTTTATATTTTACCTCAATATAAAAAAATACCCGTGCTTTCTAAAACCCTGTTACTGTTTCAGTCATTCGCTCAGTCAGTCACCTACACTACAGTCTACACAGCTCATCCCACACAGGAAGAAATTCCACATCGCAGCCTTTCTAATTTCTGCCACTTTCATTGCCATTTTAAAATATTCATGCATAAAAATCCAAATTTTGATTAAGAGACCAAAGTAATGGTTTTTCCTTAAACAAAACCATTTTCAAACCAAGCATTAAAGTAATGAAACTATCAACACATCAACCAATATGGTATGATGTGTTAGTCTTCGTCATTACCTATGTAACTCTCTTAGAATAATGAAGAAGAAGGTGGTTCAACAAAGAGGTTGATGAGCTTGAAGAAAAACCTAGTAAGACATAAAGATTCAAACTTCATGAATCTTTTTTATTTATTTATAAAGTGTAGTATGCAAAGACATCACTATGGAAGATTGTCATCCTAACTAGGTTAACATCACAATTTTCATCAATCATCTACAACATACTACCTAATTTATTTCATTAAAAAAAAAATCCCTGATGATCAAGATACAACAAAAAATAAATACGTAATAACAGAAATTGAAGATGCAGCTAAACAAAACTTAGCCTTAAACACTAGAACTCAATCGTAACCGGCTGACATAGACTACGTTGAGGCATCATCCTCGTCCTCTGAGGCAGCCTCCTAGGGGTCTTCTCCTCCTCCTCCTCCTCGAGATTGGAGGAGTCGTCAGATATCTCCACTACTAGATTTGGAAGGATCACTACAAGAAAAATGCTCATTACCAACGGCCAAAAGTCGTTGGAAACCCTAAAAAAAGCATCGGTAACACATAATTACCAGCAGCCAACTGACGGTTTTGGATCTGTCGGTAAGTGACTCATCGGAAATGATTATCGGCAACCATATTGAAAAGATCGTCGGTATTACCAACGACTTAAGTTGTAGGCCACTTTTCTGCATTACCGACGGTCTAAGCGACCGGTAATGAGCATGAACAACCTATGACTAGGCTCTCCAGTAGATGGGATTGTAACGTTCTCTAATATCTCAATTTATTTATTTAACTTATTTAATTTTAGAGAAGGAATTATTCAATTTCCAGGAGAATATAACACAAATATACAAGGTTCCCTTGCATCATTACTATATTACATCATCATAATATTACAATGATGCGTCATTTTTAATATATATTTAAATAACACATGATATTAAAACAGAAAGTACTTAGACGATTAGCCTATATACTAAAGTAGGGGTCAAATATCAACATTTATTAGCATCACACTAGTATTAGTTATTAAATATACGACAATCCTAGTTGCTTGAGCCATTAGGGCTCGTTGGTGATCAGAATAGGATAGAGGTGGATAGGATAAGAGAGCAGGATAGGAGTAGGATATGATATAAGTATGATAAGCTGTTATCATATTCGATGTTTGATATCCACCAGATAACCAACTGGATAGCATTATAATTTTAGTACGAATTTTAAAATTTTCGTTTTTGTTCGGAATGTTTTCATATTTTATTATATTTTAGTTTTTTATAATTTTTATTTTTTAAAATTATACAAAAAGACAAAATTGTCCTTGTGATAAAATTACATATAATATTTTAAAATATTAAAATATTGTTTAGCTTAAATTAATTTTCTTATAATTTTAAATATTCATTTTTAGTTTTTACTTTACATATAGTTAAATTATTAGAATATTTTTTATTTATTTTTCAGTTTTTTAAAATAATGTGAAGTAACAAAATTAGCCTTGTGACAAAATAAAAATAATTTTTTAAAATAATAATTAATATTTTTATTATTTTATGTTTTATTATACTTGTTTGGTAACCATATTATATTTTATTATACTTTATTTATTTTATATATAAAATATTTTTATATTTTATTATACTATAAATCACCTTATCCTTGAGTTCTATCCCAGCTCCCCTTCGGGATAGAATTTTAACTAGATAGACAGGATATGATAAGTGACAGGATTTGTTTATCTCATGCTGCTGGTTCACCAAACAATACAATAGTTTCAAACAGGATATGATAACTTATCCTATCTGTATCTCTTATCATGATCATCAAACGAATCCTTTATCCTCCCGGGTGACCTGGATAAGGTGAGTGAGAACATATTAAATGGTAGGTTGAGAGTTACTATCATTGGTCCACGAATGATGATCAGTGGTACATCTTCGAATAAATTATGCTATATATGAGCAATGACGTTTCCACGATAGGAGGCCATCGCGATGGTGTGGTTTACATCCTATTCTTCGTTGTCAAAGCTGCAAGCGATTGAAAGTAGATATCCTGCCATCTTTATAAAGAGTTATGCTAAACGAAGACAGCTTTTATGATACAAATACGACACTACTATAATAGCATTATTATAGTATCAATTTTTTTTTATTTAAATTTTGACTTTTTTAAAAAAAAAAAATTTTATTTCTAAAAAAACCTATTCACCAGATAATGAACTGAATTCACCAGATATTTGTACATGATTCACCATATATTTGCACATAATTAACAAAAAAATTTATTTATCAAAAAAACTCATTCACCAGATATTTACACGTACTCAACCAAAAAATTTATTTATAAAAAAAACACATTCACCAAATAATGAACTGAATTCACCAGATATTTATACCTGATTCACCATATATTTGCACATACTTAACCAAAATTTATTTCTCAAAAAAACTCATTCACCAGATAATGAACTGAATTCACCAGATATTTATACCTGATTCACCAGATATTTGCACATATTTAACCAAAAAATTTATTTCTCAAAAAAACTCATTCACCAGATAATGAATTGAATTCATCAGATATTTGTACCCGATTCACCAGATATTTACACATACTTAACCAACAAAATTTATTTATAAAAAAAAAACACATTCACCAGATAATGAACTGAATTCACCAGATATTTATACCTGATTCACCATATATTTGCACATACTTAACCACAATTTATTTCTCAAAAAAACCTATTAACCAAATAATGAACTGAATTCACCAGATATTTATACCGGATTCACCATATATTTGCACATACTTAATCAAAAAAATTAGTTCTCAAAAAAACTCATTCATCAGATAATGAACTGAATTCACCAGATATTTATACTCAATTCACCAGATATTGACACATACTTAATCAAAAAAATTATTTATAAAAAAAAAATTAAATTTATAAAAAAAAAAACAGCTACAGCTCAGATCTTGATAAGATGCATTTCGATCATCATGCAAGCCTGTTCATAAGGTGTCAAACCGTATGATGTCAAAAAACTGTGTTCGTTTAGCATTTTTCTTTATAAATTTGCATTTGCATACACAAGAGAACACAACGAAACAAGAAAGAGTGAGAACACATTGATGATTAAAAAGAGAGTGAAAAAATAATCGATACAATCATATTGTTAAATTCTAACCAAGGAATTTTCATACACTTAGTGTCCATTTTAATCTTTACCCAATAACTTTTCTTCTATTGATACAATTTTATTTGCTGGATAAGAATGTGTCATAGCCATCAAATTTTTATTTTTAAATCTCCTTTAAAAATGCTAGAGACAACAACCACCAAGATATATATATAGATCTGGTCCTTTGATAAGTGTACAACCCAGTATTCAAAGGATTTATGTTACTTCTCAAAAGTTCCAGTGCAATTTTTTTTTATTTAAAAAAAGTAAGCTAACTGTATGATATAATCCTTTAACTATTCGGTTAGTTTTATACTTATTCTCATATATGTCATTCTATCAAAAATATTAAAGAGAATGAAGGTATTAATTCGTTCAGAAAAGTATGAAAAACAACGCTTAAGTATGAGTAATATTTATAATTTTAAAAATAATGTTATATGTATATAGTAGTTCAGTTTTGATTGGATTGGATTGGTTTTCTTTAGGGGATCCAAAATCCGATCCAATCCAATGAAAATTAAGCGGTTTTTCGATTTTCTTTTTTTCTGTTTTCGGTTTTCGGTTTATCGATTCGATTTCCATGGTTTGAATTGGTTTGGATCGGTTGCTGAGCACCTCTATCAGATGATGAAAATCTCAGTGTGTGTTTGGATGAGCGTTTGACAAAAGTGATTTTGAATGGAATTGATTTTGTAGAATTGATTTGAATATAATTGAGTTTGAAGTGTAGTGATTTATGTTTGGATATTTTTATTTTAAAATCAAGTTTGGTATAAAACTTAGTATAATTTTTCAATCCAGAAGCAGAAGCTACTCCAAACTGCTTATGGTAGAATTGATTCTGGAATCCAAAACCGCTTCTGTATCCAAGAGCCAAACATCTCAAAAAATGATCAAACCCACGTTTGACTATTGTAAAAGAGAGTTTAGTTGTTCTCACCATGGAACCAAACATGCACTGAGAATGGTTTTCACCATCTGAGGATGGTACATTTGTGAGGTAATGTGCGTGTAGCAATCAAATTGGGGCTCTTAACTCTCTTTCAGTTGATCCTTCAATGTTAATTAATTAGGATTTAAGAATTCTTACTAATCTTCACTTCAATGATATAATGCAACTTGGATTTTTAACTTATTTTTAGTGAGTCCCACATTTAACGCCACAGCTTTATACATTAATTTTATCCCAACTTAAAATATTAATTCATTTACTTTGTTCTCACGGTAAAAATAAACACACATTATCTAGGATATTCCATTCCGACTTAAAAAAACCAATGTTTTTAAAATCGAATCAGCCATTGAATCGACGAAGGTACTTGTTCAAGGTTCAATGGTCCACCGCGGTTGAATCATTGTTGAACCGATAATAATTAAATAATATTTTTAAAATAACATATTCTCATATTTTTTAATAATATAATATTTTTTATATATTATGTTAATAAATTTATCAGAACGATTTTTGTATTTGCTTCTAAAAGTGTGTAAAAAAAAAAAATTAAGGACCCAACAACTCAAAGTCCTCTTAAATGATAAAAAAAACTAACATTGGATTGGTTTAAGCCCATCTTACAAAAATAAAAGGATATAATAAAAAATAAAAAACAAGTAAAGTTGGGCCGTTACAAAATGGAGTTTAATTTAACCCTAATTTACACTTTCACAAAGCATTCATCTTTGTATATTTGCTTCCTGCATTTGATTTTTGGATGTTATTTTTTTTTAATTTATTGGATGGTTTTTATTTGATTATTTGGTTTTTAGTGCTTGTACATATGCATTCACGCATGCATGCAGATATCTGAGTGTGTTTCACTGGACTGACTAGATTGTTCAAAAGGTAAAGGAAGTAGGTCTCAAACCCAAAATTCAATATCATAATCATAATACAAAGCAACCTCTCTTTATCATTGGCCAGATGCAAATAATCATATCCCACTGTGGTCACGATAGCAGTGGCCAAATAAACTGCTACTAAGTATTTTATCTCATGTGACTTATGATCTTCCATTGCTATCTTAACTTCCCAAGCAACGTATGTCCATTATTATGAACATCGGCAATATAATAAAATAGGCATCTGATGCAATGAATCCAATAGATAACAACCTATAGAAAGCATACAGGTTTAGAAACTTACATCAAATACTTCTTCAATATTAAATTACTACTCTACATTCCATACAACATACACAATTGTATATGTGCTAACTCCAGGTTTAGAAACTTAACCATAAGAGGTTAACAATCCGAACCAACACAACAAAACACTTTCTGATTGCGAACAAACAATTACTGAACGCCAGCAAACACTCCATCATGTTGAAAAACATAATAATATAAGATTATATGACAAAGAAATTAAATATCTTTTACAAAACTTTAGAGGTAAAATCTAAATGGTAGCTGATAAAAAAAAACACCAATACTCAAAGCACGTAAAATAAGAGTAATTTTTTCAAACTATTATTTCGAATTCAGCGGAGCTCATATCGATGTAGAATAAGAATTATTTTTTCAAACTATTATTCCGAATTTGGCTGTGACCATCAATTAAACGCTTTGACCTCTTGTTAGCCTATGCCAAGTGTTGTATGGGGAGAAAACCCAAGTATTGAGCACACGGTTACGGTCGATTACTTCCACAAAAGCCATAAAAAAAAACTGCATGCAATATACAACCAAATAAATGATTCAAAATTATAATAGCTTAAGTTTATGGAGTCTAACAATATAGAAAATAAAGAAATGATTCAAAACTGAAATGTACGTTTGTTTTTTTAATGCCAAAATAATTTATTATAAGGATGAGTACAACAAATAGTCAACGAAAAGAATACAAGGTGCAATGTTTATCCAACACCAAAATCAATCCCAAGACATAACAAGACCCTACAACTTTTACACTTACATTCCGCAGCAAAAATAAATGTCAAGGTGACACTAAGTACACTAAGCCAAAACAATAGACCTTTAGGGCTCGTTTGGTGGTCAGGATAGGATAAGGACGGATAGGATAAGGGAACATGATATGAGTATGATATGATATGAGCAGGATAAGCTGTTATCCTATCCGACGTTTGGTGTCCACCAGATAACCAACTGGACAGCTTTATAATTTAAGTATGAATTTTTAAATTTTTTCGTTTTTATTCTAAATGTTTTCATCTTTTATTAGATTTACTTTTTTTTATAATTTTCATTATTTAAATTTATATAAAAAACAAAATTATCCTTATGATAAAATTACATATAATGTTTTAAATTTTTTAAATATTGTCTAACTAAAATTAATTTTTTATATTTTTAAATATTCATTTTTTGTTTTTATTTTACATATAGTTAAATTATTAGAATAATTTTTATATTTTACAGTTTTTAAAAATAATATAAAATAACAAACTTAGCATTGTGATAAAATAAAAATAAATTTTAAAATTAATTATTAATATTTTTATTATTTTAAATATTTTATATTTTATTATACTTTTTTAGTAATCATGTTAAATTTTATTATACTTTAAATTATTATTTTATTATACTTTAATTATTTTATATATTATATATTTTTATATTTTATTATACTTTAAATCACCCTATCCTACTTGTTACCGGAAAAAAAAAATCACCTTATCCTATCGTGTTGAGTTCTAACCCAGCCCTCCCCTCAGGATAGAATTTTAACTAGATTGACAGGATATGATAAGTGACAGGATTGACTTATCTTATCCTGCTGGCTCACCAAACAACAGTTTCAGATAGGATATGATAGCTTATCCTATCATGTCTATCTTATCCTGGCCACCAAATGGGCCATTAAGGTATACATTTTTTATAAGCCAAAGATATATGTATAGGAGCAAGCACCAATAGAAGCCCCTAGTAATAATTACAAGAAGGAATGCTTCTAGAAGACTGAATTCGCTCAACCATAAACCCATGACAGTGTACCTTGTATGCCAAAACCCCTCAAATTATAAGGACCGTAAAAACACCACCCCATATAGTTCAAGTAGCCATGAACAATCTAGAGCATCACAGAACTCAAACACCAAAATGCAGCTAAATTCCTACAACAAATGACTGGGAACCCGACTTCTCAATAGGAAACAAACCGTGGTAGTTTGGTATATAATTCAAAAAGAGTGGTATTGGTATAAATAAAAAAACAATGATTTTTTTTTAAAAAAACCATCAATAATATAATAGTTAATAACATTTACTAATATAACAATAATATTGATATAATTATATTAATTAATAATAGAATAATAATAACTTTAATATATATTAATATATTAACAAAAGTTTTAATATAAAATTTTTAAAAATAAACAAAAATAATAATAATAACATATTAAGTAACAATAACAATAATAATAATCCTACTAATAAAATAATTTAGATAAAAACACTAATATGCCACTAATTAAATAACAATACTAATTATAATAATAAATAAATAAATATTAATACATTAATATAAAAAAGTAAACAATGACTAATTAAAATAATAAAAATAAGATACAATAAAAATTTAAATATTTACATTAAATAAAATTGATGGTAAAATAAAGTATAAAGAAAAGAGTGTAGTAGAATGCTGGGAATTTGAATTTGGTGGAGTGTTGGGGTATTCAGGTAGAATATATAGGGGATGGGGATTAGGGTAGTAACATCCCGGCCCTTTGACATCACATATCTAACTTGTTGCGGAAAGTATAAAATGAAAATAAAAGCTAGTTACTTTGAAATTTTTTTATCTTCTAAGTACTTAAACTTGCACTTAAAAATGGTTATAAAATTGTTCTTCCTTGTGACTTAAACATAACATTCATATATGCTTCATTATATAAAATTTACATCAAGACCATCATAACATACTGGTCATTTGTCAGAACTACGACATAAGTAAAAAAAACCTAACTATACTGAAGCTGTAAGTCTGGAACCACGACTCAAAAAGGATGACTCTCGGTAGCCAAATATACAAACTGTAGGAAAATACCACTACCTCAACAAAAAAAAAGAAAAGAACTAAAAAGTCCTAGGCTGGTCACACTAATGAAACCCATTGGGAAGACCGCCATGGTCATCCCCACCTGTAGAGGTATCCGGTGAGACTACCTCTACTCCCGTCTCAGTCGCGGGGTCCACACCCTCATCAAGTTGATGATACTCAACAACCTCATTGTAACACCCCCTCGACGCTACATGTCCTTACTCACAAAGGCGGAAAAACTTATTAGATAAATATAAATTTTGCTGGTTGTTTTCGGAAAATTATTTTCTATAAGTCAGAAAAATTGGATATAAAAATTTTATGCGGAATATTTTGAAAATGTGACACACATTAAAACAGTAAAACTATATTATACATATCAACACACATAAACTGATTGTATTCATAATCAAACCGCCATAGCGCACAAGTTTTCTGGAAAATGCCTTTAATATTTAAAACTGAAAATTAAAAACAAATAAAGGTTCACATATCACACATACCGACCTCCTCAAACATACCACCCAAGAAAAATCCTAACCTGTTCACTCTACAAAATACCCATTGGGAAGACCTCGTGACCATCCCCACTGTCAACGACTTCTTCAAAAGCGGAACTAATATCCTAAATGATGCTGGGAACTCATCTGCATCATATGTACTCGTATATAAAATACAACAGCAACACCACAAACAGATATAATACAAGGGTGAGATACCGACATATGAGTTTTATCGCGATAACTACATGTGCGACACACAGATAACAGTAAAAATCGCTAGTACATACATAATAGAATATGTGAATCCTCAATAATAATCACAATATTTTAAATAATGGGATTCATACCCGACAATCATCGTTATTTTGTAAAAATGCATGACACTTCCATGTCCACTATCTGTTTCTTAATCTCCGGAGATCCTAACTTCCCTTCACCGAGCAGTATAGGCTGCAATATGCCCACAACACAATCATTTCTATGAGGTCGGCCTATTCACTGAGGTCCGAACCCCAATTGCAACCACCTACATAATATTGAGTAGTCCCTGATTGAGTACATCCATGTTTTGCATCGTTACGTCCACGGCTAGAGGTTGCGAGGCCCCAGTCTTTGTGGCTTACGAACCCGGATATCCTTGTAGACCTAACTTGGTCTTGACTTCCTCAATTTATCAATCCACTCATGGATTGTAGCTCGTGCACAATGGTACGTCTGCCAGTTCATGCATGTAAAACATTTTTTCTCATTACTTTTGTTTTTCTTTCATTCTTCCTTTGTTGAGGCTCAAAGCTCACGACTATTCTTACTCACGCATCAAGGCCATTCACATTTAACACAGGACACACAGTCCGAGTGCTCATTAGACGAAGCTCTAGGCCGATGCACCGGTCTTAGGTTCGCCGATATGGGACACGAAGCCCACATCATCATACACAAGTCCCCCATGGACAACACGGATCAACGATCAGCGTGTTTCTCTCATAGAACACTAGAATCCCGTCATCTCGGTCACTAGGTTCACTTTTATTTTTCAATATAATTTTCGTTCTGTGAAACAACAAATACCAAAACAAAACTCCGAAACTTATCCAAGTTTATCGAAAATATTTTCGCTAATTTAAAGCCCTTTTTTGCAGAAAATCTTTTCAGCTGAAATTCGTTTATAAAACGTTAAATCGCAACGAAATTCATTTTCCTCAAATTCATTTTCTTTTGAAATTTCTTTTTCGAAAACACATCAAATCCTTGAACATAATTTCTAACACTTTTTTGTCCCAAATAATAAAACTATTTCTCATAGTTTCGCCGTAAGTCACTTTTCTAAATTATTTTTCGTTTATAATAAAATCATTTATGAATCAAATGACTTTTTCTTTTCGAAAAAGTTTTTCACCGTCCACATTAAAATGTTTTTGAAACTTATTTTCTTATGATTACTATTTATTTTCTTTTTCAGTTTATTTCGGAAAATTTATCGTAAATGAAAAATTTTCACGGTTTCATCCTCACTATCCCTAATTGATTTACTCTTCAACCGAAATATCATTAAATATTATTATTTTCAACATTTTTTTCCACTTTCATAAATCAAAACATTTAATTTTCTCCTCAAGCTTTTTAAAGCTTTATCCTTAATTACAATTGAGAACTGACCACTGTCAGGCTTTCAGTCAATCAGTCATCCAACAATTTATTCATACATACAGATATCCATATATCACAGTTATGACATGCTTCCACAGATAAAGTTAAAATCACATAAACAATTATATAACAACTAAATTTCACACCACATATCACTATGAATAAATTTACACACGACACAGAGATTTCATGTAGCTATCAAAACTCCTCAAGTAAGCTCCCCTTACCTTGGAAATTTAGATTTCCTCCTTGAACTTAGTCCCTTGGATTTTCTTTCCTCTTAATTGCTCAACACCTCAATCAATCGACAATTTCCTTCACACAAATAAACACATCACAAGTTAAAGGTTGAAGAAAATTTCATCTAACCCATTTGTATGAGGTTCGGCCAAACATAGATAAATAGGCTAGGGTTTTCATTTTTTTTCAATCTCTTGGATCCATGATCCTAGAGTATTAGAGAGTGGGGGAAAATTGTCATACCACAAAAATTCTCATCCTTCGATTTTTCTAGAATTATTTGAAGAAAATCAAAGAAAATGAAAATATAGAATTCTTTACAAGGATGAATGGAAGAATAATCATGATCATAGGAAATGAGGATTTACCTCTAGATGATGAAAGAAGTGAAGAAATTGATCAAGATCAAAAGCTTTTTACTATGGAGTTCTTAGGGTTTTTGGTGAGAAAATATGAGGAAATGAAATGCAAGATGTATGATTAAGTGAGGGAGGAGGGGTTGGTCAAACTCTTAAAAGTCAAGGAAGGAAAAGAAAAGTTTCACTTCCAAATTATTGAACAAGAAAAGGCTTAGGTAGTTTTTACTTGAATTTTTTGAGAAAACAAATACTCTTTGTTCCTTTGCAAATGAAGAATAACGTGAATGAGTGTTAGAAGGGAAGGGTTGTGGAATGGCTGCTGTCCAAGAGGGAAGGAATTTGAGATTTACAGTCCACTTCATGTGTAAGATCAAATGACTCATCATGCATTAAATGGATTTTGCACTATGTGTCATACTTTGATAAGAAGAGAAAAATGAATGGAAGTGCTTAATGGGGAGGGGCTGCCGAACTTGAACAAGTAAGGAGGTGGTAGGATTAAGTTTAGGACAAAAAAGGAATTACTTAAAGACTTAGGGGTAAAATAGTCTTTTTACATTACAAGTATCTAGATATTTATTAAAGCTGTCATCATTGCTTGGTGAGTCATGGTGGTGACTCACCCCATGACTCACCACCCCTAGGTGGCAACCTGACATCCATCGGGTGTCCGGTTCTATCTTTGCAGTTCCATTCTCGACTTCGTCGATTACCCGATTTAGGTTTTACGTCGTATTTTCTTTGAAAATTCACTCGAACAAAATATAATATTTTATTTTTGATCGAAAATTTCCAAAATAGATTATATCATTGGAAAGGTGATCTCAAAATTAGGTTTTCTGGTCAGTGAAAAAGCAGACCGGGTTCCGCCTGAATTTTAAACCCAAATTTCAACCGTAGCCTTCTACTATAAAGTAGAGTCTAGATATGATTTTATTTTTCTCAAAATCGTTTTATAGGTCTTAGGTAAAATATAAACAGATATATTTTTATCGATGATACAACATATATAAAAAGCAGTGTGTTACACTCATCGTCCTCCCGAGGGTCTTCCTCCATCTCTTCATCCTCCTCTGGGACAAGAATCAGAGGAGCGGGCAACTCCGATAAAGGGGAAAGAGGGGCTGCTCCAGGGACTGGCTGCAGGGTGGAGGCTGATGGTGGGTGATCCCTTGGTCCACCAATGCTCTCAGTAGTAGCCATATCAGCTGTAGCGGAACTTCCACAGTCTTTAGACTGTGAGTACGTATCGATGGTCCTCCTACTATTGTGCCCTCAGTGGCACATACTGGCTCGGTGTATGTCGTGCTCCGAGCTCCCGGGTTTATAACCCAAGCGCCGCCGTCGTCAACATGGTCAAAGTTCAGGGACAAAATCCCCGAATATGATAGGTCCCCCTGATGGTTCATTTGTACACAAATATCGAAATACCACCACAGAATCCAACATAAATAATGCAAGGATGAGATTTCGACATATGAGTTTTATCACGATAGCTACATGTGCGGCACACAGATAACAACATATATAACCAGTACATACATAATAAAATATATGAATTCTCAACAATAACATTAACAATGGGAATTCATACCCGACAACCATCACAATTTGTAAAAATGCATGACACTTCAATGCCCACTAGCTATTTTGATATTTATTCTCCGGAGATCATAACTTCCCTTCGCCGAGCAGAATAGGCCGTAATAACCCCCATAACACAATTGTTTCTCGTTGGGTAGGCCTTTCAAATTTGGTCTGATCCCCAATTGTTCAAGAGTATCACGTCTCACCTAAATAATATTGAATAGTTCCCTATTGAGTACATCCATGTATGGTATTCGATTTCCACGACTCGAGGTTGCAAAGCCCCGACCTTCAGTGGAGTTTCGAACCTGGATGTCCCTAGAGACTCATTTCGTTGGTCCATAACTATCCAATTTATCAATCCACTCTTGGATTGTAGCTCGTTAACACAGTGGCACGTCTGCCAGTTTCATGCATGTAAAACAGTTGTTTTCGCTGCTTTTCTTTTTCGTTCGTTCTTTCTTGTCGCGGCTCAAAGCTCACAACTACTTTTTCCTAGGCATTAAACCCATTCACACTTAACA
The DNA here is from genome assembly GCA_030762895.1 of Sophora flavescens. Classification (NCBI taxonomy): domain Eukaryota; kingdom Viridiplantae; phylum Streptophyta; class Magnoliopsida; order Fabales; family Fabaceae; genus Sophora; species Sophora flavescens. The sequence goes on along the minus strand of CM061065.1, from coordinate 51,285,152 downwards.
TAGGACACGCAATCTGATTGCTCATTAGACGAATCTCTTGGCCGATGCACCAGTCACTAGGTTCGTACACACAATTTACACGAAGTCATGTCGCCAGCATAGGATTTTAAATCCGCGACCACAATACTTTCTCACAGGAACTCTAGCCCGACATCTCGGCTGCTAGGTCCTTACATCTTTCATCAATTTTTCAACAAAATTTTCATTCTGTGAAAACTAAGTCAAAAATCAAATTCAAGAGTTTAAAATGTTTTGTCGGAAACCATTTTTGCTCTTTTCAACACAACTTTTAAGAAATCCTTTTTCTGAAAACGTCAAATCATTGAAAATCATTTCGAAAACATTTTTGTTTGAAATAACTAAACTATTTTGCATAATTTTTCCGTAAAGCATTTTTTTAAAATTATTTTTCATTTAGAATAAAATCATTTATAAATCAAAAGACTTTTCTTTTTCAAAAAGCTTTTTCACTATCAACATTAAAATATTTTAGAAACTTAATTTCTTATATTAACTATTTATTTTATTTTTGAATATATTTTTGGAAAATTATTGTAAATGCAATTTTTTACGAGTCGTCCTCACTATCACTCATTGATTTAGTGAGATTTTAAAATCATCTTGGACTTGCTCAAACTTTTAACACTTTAACCTAAATATAAATAAATATTATTATCTTAAAAAATTTCTTCCACTTCCATAAATCAAAATTTTAAATTTTCTTCTCAAGATTTTTAAAGCATTAATCTTACTCACTATTGAGCTCTGACCACTCTCAGGCTTTCAGTCAATTCAATCAATCGACAGTTCATCCACACATTGTTGGGCTCCGGTGAGTGTACCAGATCGAAGCAAGTAATAAAAACAGGGTGAGATACTGAGGTCGAATTCAGGGATTGGGTGACCAAGTACCACTTCACAAATTCAACAACTATTTAGACCAAAATAAATTGAGGATTTGTTTATGATAAAAATTATGAAAAGAAATTAAAATATATATTTTTGGATTTTTGAATTAATTAAAAAGCAAAGATAAACACGGAACAAACAATTAAAGAAAATTCTAGGGATCCAATTTCACCAACGCTATGAATACACATTCCTCATAGACAAGAAATACTTATCCCACTTGGTTTGATTCAATTATATCAATTCTTCCTGATTTCTAATCAATTTCTAATGTCAACCAAGAATCCTAATTTATTCTAATGTCTCTCTCGAGTACGCTAGAACACATCGCTTAATCCCTAATCAACTATATCTCTATGATGATTATTTATCAAGAAATTCATTAACTTCTATGATTCTCTATTGAAGTTGCATAAAGCTCCTACGGTATATCTCTATCCGTATTAACCCTATGGTTTTAACTCAATACCCTTGACACATAAATCTCCTCTCGGTCTCATTTTGATTAGCCTATCATCTAATTGGTGATCAAGAGATTATAAGCACTAAGAACAGAGAATAAAACACAAAAGAAAGAGAAGAAGAGATTAAGAAAAAACGGAAATAAAATCACCAAACCGTCATGGCACGGTTACATCGTCACCCTAGAAAAAGGGGATTTACTCCATAATGAAAGGAATCAAAAACATTGTCAAAGAAACCAACATGAAAACAAGAAAATAAGGGTCTGGGCACAGCCAAACAGAGGGAGACGCAGCCAAAAGAACAAAGAGTGGAACCCTATTTCCGTACAAAAAGGCCGGAATTTATAAGTTCTGGTAACAACGATTCGCGGGGCGAATTACATTTTGCGGGGCGAAATTTAAATCATAGTTCAGTCCAGAAGTGCACCATCCGCGGGGCGAATGGTCCATCCGTGGGGCGGATGACTCAAAAATTCCAGCCTCTTCTTGCTTCTCTTCCTTGTTCCCAGGCTTCATTTTTATCCTTCCCAAGCTCATGTATGAACCTGAAATTTATTCAATCTAGAAAATCATTGAAAAAGACTCAATTTCCTAATTAAAACAAAGAAAATACATTCTAAGACTCTAAACACTGCTTAAGGAAAACAAAGCCAAAGTTGAGTACTAATTGAGAATACAACTCATCAATATGATAAAATTCACAAGAAACTCTAGAATAAAACTAGATAATCTAGCGGATTATCACACATATAGATATACATATCACAATTAACACATGCTTTCACAGATAAATTATAATCACATAATAATTCTAAAATATATTAATTTAACACCACATATTACTACAAATGATTTTACACTCAACAGACAAATAACTTGTAACTATCAAAACTCCTCAAGTAAGCTCCCCTTACCTTTGAAATTTCGATTTTCTCCTTGAACTTAGTCCCTTGGATTTGTTTTCCTCTTACTACACAATACCTCAATCAACCAACAAATCCTTCACAAACAAAGTTAAAACAAGTCAAAAGTTGAAATAAAACCACCTAACCCATATGGAGGGTATTCGACCAAGAATAGATAAATAGGCTAGGGACTTTTTATTTTTTTTCAAGCTCTTGGATTCATGATCCTAGAGTAGTAGAGAGTGGGGGAAAATTATCACATCTCATAAATTTGATTTCCATGATTTTCTAGAATTAAACTAAGAAAATCAAAGAAAATTGAGATATGGTTTACTTGTCATGAATGGATTGAAATAATTGAAGAGGGGAGTAGCTATGATCATAAACAATGAGGATATACCTCTAGAGGATGAAGGAAGTGAAGAAAAATGATTAAAGTTGCAAGCTTCAACAATGGAGTTCTTAGGGTTTTTGGAGAAAATGAACTTGTATACTTGTTAAATGAACAAGTGATATGGTTCAAGTGACTTGAAGAGAGAGAGAGAGAGAGAGAGATAGGACCGAGTTTTTTGGGGACAAAAGGGTCACCAATTTGTGGGACAAATTTGGAATTCCATTGAAAGGCTAGGGGCCATTTGGACTTTTTCTCATATAATATCTAGATATTTTTGAATTTGAAATCATGATGGTGGTGAGTCATCACCATGACTCACCCTTCATGAGTCATCATGCATGACTCATCATTCCCATCTCCTGGTGCATCTTTGTAGTTCCGTATCCGATTCCGTCGTTTTACCCAATTTAGGTTTTACGTCGTTTTCTTCAAAAATTCACCCGAATAAAATACAATATTTTATTTTTAAGCGAAAATGTCCAAATTAGATTATATCATTGGAAATGTGATAAAAATCTAAAACGTTTCTTTTCGGATCAAAATTAAGTTTTTTGCTCAGTAAAATATTATTGTTAATGAAAACGCAGACCGGGTTCCGTCTGAATTTTAAACCCAAATTTTAATCGTAGCCTCCTACTATAAAGAAGATTCTAGATATGATTTTGTTTTATCCAAAATCATTTTCTAGGTCTCGAATAAAAATATAAACAGATATAATCTACCGATATTGAAAAACAGTAAAAACTGGGGTGTTACAACACTATCCCACTAAAAAAAATTGTTCTAGAAATTACACACCTGGAAAAACATCGGGATATTGTAATATCATCTTGTCCTCAACTTCCCATGTTGCATCTCCCGTTGTTTCATCCCAAATAACCTTGACTAAGGAAATTTGTTTACCTCCGAGCTGTTTAATCATCTAATCTTCGATTCTTACAGGCGAAGTCTCATAAGACAAGTTTTCTTTTAATTTTACTACATCGGGTTCAATTACATGTGATGGATCAGGAATATACTTCCTCAATTATGGGACATGTAAAACATTATGAATGTTTGAAAGAAAAGGTGGTAAAGCAATTTGGTAGGCTACTGGACCAATACGACGAAGAATTTGATAAGGTCCAATAAATTTAGGAGTGTGTTTTCTGGACTTTATAACTCTACCTACCCCAGTCGTGGGTGTGACTTTCAAAAATACATGTTCACCTTATTGAAATTCGAGAGTTCACCTTCTTCGATCAGAGTAGCTCTTCTGCCTGCTTTGTGTTGTTTTCATCTTTTCATGGTATTTAACCTTTTTCGTTGTTTGTAGCACAATTTTGGGACCTAAAATTATGCTTTCTCCATCTTGGTACCAACACAAAGGCATTTGACTTTTTCTCCCATACAAAGCCTCATAGGGTGCCATCCCTATACTTGAATGAAAACTGTTGTTGTATGTGAATTCAATAAGCGGCAATAGATCATCCCAACTTCCACGATGGTCTAAGACACATGTTCTCAGCAAGTCTTCTAATGATTGAATTGTTCTTTCCATTTTTCCGTCGGTTTGAGGATGATATGCTGAACTTAAATGTAACTTGGTTCCCAGTGCTTGATGCAGACTTCTCCAAAAACGTGAGTAAACTTCGAGTCTCTATCTGAAACAATACTCGAAGGAACTCCATGAAGTTTGATCACTTCTTTGATGTAAACATCAGTTAACTTTTCTACAGTATAGTTGATCTTAACAGGTAAGAAGTGTGCTGACGTGGTTAACCTGTCAACGATCACCCAAATTGAATCGAAACCTTTAGAGGTCCTCTGTAAACTTACTACAAAGTCCATTGATATGATATACCATTTACATTCAGGTACATCCAACGATTGTAGCATTCCACCAGGTCGTTGATGTTCTTCCTTTGTTTTCTGACGAGTCAGACATGAAGCCATATACTCTGCAACTTGCTTTTTCATACTTGGCCACCAAAACCTTTGCTTTAGATCATGATACATCTTGGTTGCTCCGGGATGAAGACTTAACTTACTCTTGTGTGATTCTTCAAGAATCATCTTCTTCATCTCAGGATTGTCAGGTACACAGATTTGTCCATTGCATCTCAAGATGTGATCCATTCCTAAACTAAATTCCGTAGCTTTCCCTAGACTGAGTAACTCCGTTTTATCTTGAAGATATTCATCAGCAACTTACTGGTCTCGGATCCCTTCCAACAAACCACTAGATATCTTGATCATTCTCAGACATATTTTCTTTTGACTTACTTCCATAAGCAAGTTGAGATCACAGAACTTTTCAATTATTTCGAGTTCCTTTACCATCATAGTTGAGATATCAATGGCCTTCCGGATCAGTGCATCCACTACAACATTCACTTTTTCAGGATGGTATTGCAAAGTGAAGTCGTAGTCCTTTAAAAACTCCATCCATTGTCTTTGTCTTATGTTTGTAACATTCGTTATTTCATGTGTGGTTTATGTATGAGGATTAGGGTTAGGACTTGGATTATATAGTTGAAATGTTGTTCGAGGTTTAAAGACCCTTGCATGGCAAGTACGCAACCTTATTGAGTTTGAACGTGGGAACAAAAGTAGGGTTTCCTGGTTAGCGTCTTTGAGACATCGGAGTGGGAAAAAAGAAATTTGGATTTAGAGATGAGATTAGGTATTTTTGATGGTTGGAGGTTGTTTATTAGGTCTAAATGAGCCCATATCTCAAATTTGAGCACAATCGGACGTCGAATGGACCCTGAACGCAAAGAGTTGACTTTTGGTCAGAAGTTAACGCTCAAGAATGGGTGTATCCACGCTCAAGCGCCAAAGCCAACCAGACAAGACCATACGTTGACCTGCCACGTGTCAGCAGGGCTGACGTGGCATCTTCTGATTGGCCGGATGGCACGGTGGCGTACCAACTCTCCAACACTCGAGCGTGGGGAGGCCAGTGCTCAAGCGTTGGAGCGCTAGGTTTCCTGTGCTTGAGCGCTCGGTCGCTGACTTGGAAAAATAACATGGGTGCAAGTAAACTTAAGGTCACTTCACACCCAGCAGAAAAACAGAAACAGAGAGTGGAGAGAACTGAGTAACAGAGAGGAGGTGCTACAGAGGGGGGGATCCAGTGAGAGAAAGACTTCTAGTTAAGAGTTTGAGAGTTCCGATCGTCCCGTCGCGATTCCGGTTGCGTGGCTGTGTTCGTGGTGATGATATCTTCACTCTTCTCGTCTTTGTTTCTTCAAAAACTAAAGGTAAATCATCATCTCTTTGTGCCGAAACTCGTTTCGTTATGTTTCTCGAAGTATCTTTAGTTTCGTTTGTCGGAATTCGATTCCGTCTTCGATTTTGAACTCGTGGTAACGTGTGCTTCGCAATGTGATGCTTAGGTGAATTTTTGGAAGCCCGGAGGGCCTAGCTTAGCGCAGGGCAGAATCGAGCTCGTGGAGGAAACGTTCGTCTCGTTTCGTTTAGCGCACGACTCTCCAGGTGAGGGAAATAAACTATTTAACGTCGGAAATGACGCGGTTGTATTTAATTTGATAATGGCGTAGGGCGACCGAAACCCTACATGAGAGCAAGTAACCGACAATGTCCATATCACATTGGGAACTACCTAGTGGTACCAATGATGATATTGAAATTGTGCGTTTATCGTCATTATGATAAAAATATATTATTTTATTATTTCATGATTGTCTGCTTGGACTGTTTGACTGGTTGAATTGATATTGGTAATTGATGGGTGATGATGTTATGAGTGTTGTGATTATTTTGTTATGAACATGTTATATCATTATATTATTATTTTTATGATAATTGGTAATGATTATGATTTGGATATGATGACATGATAACATGATGATATGACGGTGTGATGTGATGAGTGTTATGTTTTTGCTGATAGGTTGAGTAAGTGATAAGTTATGTTGAGACATGATGATGTATTGGGGAATTCATTCTATATGTGTTAGTAGTGCCTAACCGAGATGATTACCGTGACATGATGATGAGACTGATGAGATGAGATTATTATTGAGGTTGTCTATGAGATTATGATGAGTGTTTAGGGCACTAGGGGGTAACTTGAAACATGGTTTGTGATATGGTTGACCTGAAACATGGCCTTTGGGGTCTATTCCTCGGAGGGAGAATTCCTGGGGTTTAGGCTAACGGCGGACCGTCCCAGACATTATTTCATTTTAGTTGCAACTATAGTTCATGCATTGCATGAGCACCCTGGCCGTGGTTCATAGGTGAGCACCGAATTATGCAACTATAGTGCATTGCTTTGCATGGGCATCCTCCATCCGCGGACGAGGGTGTACGCCGGGACCTCTAGTGACTTGTCGATTGTGGATATCCGGATATGGCCGATAACTAATAAGATGATTCATACAGCATTTGCATTGCATCATGATGGAGGGTAGAGGAAAAATCATAGATGTGAATTGAGGATGGTTGTGTTATATATATATCTTTATATTCTTTGGCGTTATATTACTTCTTATCCCCTTTCTTTTGCTGTGTGTTTTGTTGCACACACACACAGATATATATATATATATATATATATATATATATATATATATATATATATATCTTGTATCTCAGACCCAGGTAGTACAGATGGCGCATTGGGATCATCCCTGGATGACCTAGGATCCGGGGTTTCCCCTCTCAGGGACCTTCGAGATTGAGTGCATAGACCCGAACGGGTGGCTAGTGGACCCGGTCACTCGTTTTGCTGTTTATACGGGTCCGATGTCCATCACTTCCGGTTTTGGGCAAGGAGCACCCATTGGTTATGTCAGCACCTTCCGAGGTGGCATGACCTTTCCCTTCCCGATCGGACATCCAGATGGGCATGTACCGCCGATGTCGCCACTGCCGGGCATGGCTCCCGTTCCCTTCATGGTATCCTTCGAGGTACTTGTTCCAGGACTCGCACCGACACCCGCACCAGCACCAGAGCCAGAGTTGGCACCTATACATGAGGAGGACTCGATTGCTCCAGCTCAGGACCGGATGCCCCTTCCAGAGGTACCAGCACCTCCATAGGTCTGAGCCACTGTTTCGGAGTCTTCTCGGGTGTCTTCCAGCTGGCTACATCCCAGAGACAGTAGGTTATACAGACAAATGTTCCAGAGGCAGTCAGATAGGAGCTCTTCTAGTGGGAGCGGAGGAGTATCTGGACCTGCCGGATCACAGGATGCTGGCTAGGGTGGTGGCATATGATGGCTTGGGCCAGTGCCGTCAGTTAGGTGTGAGTGAGGTTTTCATTGTATTTTGGGAGGGGACGGGGTGTGGAGAGAAGCGGTGAGGTATCTTTCTTTTGTCTTTGGATGTATTTTGTTATCTTTCTAGTTTGTACATATTGGGATCCTACTGACGGGAATCCCTTGGCAGTACTGTACCAGCATGTATGTATATATATGGTTATGTTTCTGTATGTATGTTTATACATGTTTTATTTTTTTAAGTTTTAATTTTTTTAGCTGTTTTTAATATATCCGCTTAACGATAATAACACGATTATGTCCTAAATATTATGGGTTTTGTTTAATGGGACGTCAGGGCGTCTCATTTGGTGGTATCAGAGCAGTTCGGTTCTGAAACGGACTGTGAGGACTGTGTTTAGGGTGAACTGGCCATTTAGTTGAATCCATATCGGATAACGACTACGCCTAGAAGTTGGGTAGTGAGTCCGAATGCAACATTTCTATGACATGTAGTTTTTATATTCCAGTTTTATGTAGTATTATATGTCATATTGATGTGGGCTAATGATTTCTTTTAACGGGATCATGGCTCGAGGCAGAGGACGAAGACGTGGTAGACGTGGTGGTAGAGTTATAGAGGGTGTCGAGGATGAGCATCATCAGCCAGAGGCAGGGATTGGAGGTGGAGGAGAGTCATCCGAGACTCTTCGGACTATCCGCGAGTTAGCATCCGTTCTGTTGTAGCAGTCGCAACAGAATGCTCAAAGGGTACAGAGAGAGGCAGAGTTGCAGGAGCAGCAGGATATGAGGAAAACCGCTGAGGCTGAGGCTGCAGTATTGGCAGAGAGTATGATCCAGAGTTTGGAAGGGATTATGATCCAGATGGAGCTCGAGAAGATCTTTGACACCACGAGATGCAGAGATGACAGGAAGGTGACTTATGCTGCCTTCATGCTGATCAGAGGGGCAGAGTCATGGTGGAGAGGCAAGAGGAGATTTCTTGAGGATGAAGGTAGGTTGATCGGTAGGGAACTGTTCAGAGAGTGTTTCTTCGAGAAGTACTTCCCGCGGTTAGCCAGACACAAGAAGGAGAGAGAGTTCATGAGTCTCCGGCAGGGAGACAGTGCATGGGGTGACTATGCAGTCAGATTCGAGGCCCTGATATAGTTTTCTTAGTTCTACCAGAGGTTTCCAGATGAGGACTGGATGTACCGGAGATTTGAGGGATTACGGCACGAGCTGAGGAGGGCTATAGTGCCCTTGGATATTTTGAGTTTCCCAGAGCTTGTAGAGAGGTGCAGTGCCAATGAGAGTATGGACCAGAGGCAGACTGCAGAGAAGAGACAACAGCGTAGTGGGGGTCCTACCCGAGTATGTACTTAATTGGTGAAAGTTTAACCAATTAAGGTAATAGAAATTTCAAGGACGAAATTTTATAAAGGGGTGGAATTGTAACACCCCATTTTTCGTAAATAAGCTTACTGCTTTCATATATGTTATCTATGTTTGTATATGCTTGTTATGTTTGTTTTTGATGCCTAAGTTTATGTTTGGGGAAGTTTAGCCTTAGAAAGGTTCAATCCTTTTAGAGTCCAAGTAACCTGTTTCACCATTATGGCCATATCTTGAGTTCTAGATGTCCGATCGAGGTGATCTTTGTGGCTTTGGAAAGCTAAGAGAATTAGTTACAAGTCTTATTATATGTGTTTTGACCAATGTGATCATTTAGATGGCCTCGTAGGGCAATATATGAGCGCCTCGTGCTCAGGAATTGAGCACGGTCATGCTCAACAGGGAGCAAGGTCGTGCTCAGGTCTGAGAATCTATAAATAGAGAAATTCCATGAGGGTTACGACCCAAACCCTCTTTTTTGGACTTCGGACAATCCTATTGCGACAGAAACCTCTTCCCTTTCCCTTCCCCTGAACCCCTTGAAGTTCTTAGAGTTTGTGAGTCCGTTTGGGAGAGAAGTTACCCGTGTTAGCAGCGTTTAATTGGTTGTCCTCTTCTCTTCTTGTTTGGTCAAGGCTTGGGGAACTCATCGATCCGCTCGAGGGAACGTGTCTAGTTTGCCAATGTTATCGTTTTGGGAATCTTCATACCAGGTATAGGGAGAAGGAATAGTATTGACATGTAGGCGTCGAGGGTAGCATAAGATGAAGGGTTAACCCATGATCCTGTCATATGTTGTTGTCTATTTGATGTTAATTGATGTATGTATGATATGATTATAATGTTAATGGCATGCTTTAATTGTTATACTATTTTATGTTAATTATTGATGATGTATGAATAGATGGTATTGGTATGCCCAATTGAGTATGATGTTTAATGATGCCATTAATGTCTATGATGATGATGATGCTATTATGATGATGATGTTATTATGATTATGTGAATGCTGTTATGATAATGATGATGATGTGGTGCTCCGTTTGAGTGTTGATTGTTGGGTATGTTAATGCCAACAATGACGTTAATAAGACTATAACCAATTGATAGGGCTTATTAATGATGTTACGGTGTTAAAATACGTTGACAATGATAATAAGATTTAAGGGATGTCTTCCCAGTTGTTCATATGACATGAATATAATGTGAGATGTAAGATTATGTTAATAGGGCTTAGTTAAAGACCCTGGGATTGATTAGTGAGTGTTCTAGGAACATTAATAATGAAGCTGTGATAAATGGTTAATTCCCCATGACGATAAGACATGAATATTAATGAAGAACAGTTAAGATTAATGAAGCTGATGTTTGATGGATTAGTTAAAAGCCAATAGGTTGAATCTGTGATCTGTCCCAAGGATTTGGGAAAGGGTTTTTATCCCTTTCTGCCTAGATCAGTACGACCACGCTCCATCGAGCACCGCCGTGCTTAACAGGGAGCACGCCTATGCTCCAGTTTGAAATCCAGAGTAGGGAGCGTAATTGAGCACGCCTTTGTTTAGCAGGCAAGCACGGTCGCGCGTAATTGAGCACGCCTTTGTTTAGCAGGCATCACGACCGTGCTTGCCTGCAGGTCCAGCACACCCGTGCTCACCTGACCAGAACAGAACCAGAATGCTGAAAATAGGGGTTCTACCCCAATGTATCCAATTAATGAAAGAAGACATCAAACAAAGAAAAGACGAGTTAGATAAATTAAAGATGTTGTTCTGTACCTTGGTAGCCGAGTGGCCAATGGGGCCTTGATGCTTAATGGTCAAGGTGTTGAGCTCTATACCTGATCAGTCAGAGTGTTAAAAATTAAAGTGGAAATATGATGTTCTTTTCCTTGGTAGCCTAGCGTTCGCTCCAAGGGGGCCTCGATAGCCGAGTGGTAAAGGTGTTGAGCTCTGGTGCTTATTGACCAGAGTGTTGTTGTTTTGTACCTTAGTAGCCAAGTGACCAAGGGGGCCTTGATACATAATGTCAAGGTGTTGTTAAAAGATATTGGACCTTGGTAGCCGAGTGGCCAAGGGGGCGTTGATCCTTAATGGTCAAGGTGTTGAGCTCTGGTGCTTTTTGGCCATAGTGTAAGTAAAAAGATTATGCGATAAAAGATTAAAGACTAAAGATGAAAGATAACGTTGATGATGATGAACTTGGGCAGCCTAGTGGCGCAAGCGGAGGTGGTGATTGTTGGTTGTGCGCTGAGTTTCTTATTCATGCATTGGAGTAGTGGAGTAGCATTGCATCACATAACATACCTCGTTCGGAATGATATATACAAATTATCTGACTATTGAGAGAGGGAGTCTCTCTGAGTGATTAGGGTGAGGTATCCCTAAGGTTGAACATTGAGGCTCTTCACAAGAGTGTGGTATCTTGAGGTGAAGGAGTGCTCTGTGGTGTAAAGGTTTTTCAAGCTACCTGATAAAGCTTGTGTGTTAGTGGGTGAAATCCCACAGGTGGAGTGGGGACTGGATGTAGGTCACAGTGGAGGTGACTGAACCAGGATAAATCCGGTTGTATAGTTTCCCTAAACTCAAACTCCTTTACTTTCTATTTATGTTCAAGAACCTGCTACTTTCTATTTATGTTCAAGAACCTGTTACTAAAACTGAACTATTACTGAAACTGAAACCTGCAAGTTCGTTCTTGATTGTTAAACCTTGGCCATTTAGAGGATGGGTTTTAGATTTGATAGGCCAAATACATCCTTCTTCGTCGAAGGGATACCAATTTATCTTAGTAGATGTTGATTATTTTACTAAATGGGTAGAAGAAAAATGTTTCAATAAAGTTATCCAACAAGATGTGATTAATTTCATAGATAATCACATAGTTTGTCGGTTTGGAATACCGCAGACATTGACGACTGATCAAGGATCAGTTTTTACTGGGAGAAAAGTAATAGAATATGCAGAGTCAAGGCATATAAAAATGTTGATGTCGAGTCTGTATTATGCACAGGCAAATGGTCAAGTCGAAGCCATGAATAAGATTATCATTGGTCTTGTAATGAAGAACGTGGACTGACAACCCAGAAATTGGCATAATACCCTTGATCAAATTTTATGGGCATATAGAAGTTCACCCAGGGAATCGACAGGTACTTCACCATATAAATTAGTATATGGGTATGATCCAGTACTACCTGTCGAAATTAATCTACAACCACTTATGATACAAAGGCAAGAAGATTTGCCAGTCGACGAATATTGGAATTTGATGTTCGACGAATGAGATGAATTAAGTGATGACAGATTGATAGCCTTGGAAAATTTAGTTTGACAAAAAGAAAGAATTGCTAAGTTTTACGATAGTCGAGTTAAATTTAAGGCTTTTAAACTTAATGACTTGGTTTGAAAGGTAATATTGCTAATGGATAAAAGTTGTCAAGAATTTGGCAAGTGGTCGCCAAAGTGGGAAGGACCATTCAAAATTACCCAAGTTTTCTCTAGGAATGCTTATGCGCTTGTCGACGTGAATACTGGATTGGATATTAAGACAATTAATGGCAAATATTTGAAACAGTATAGACCGACAATGTTCGAAGTAAAAGTTGATAGAAATTGAAATAAAAGGAAATTTTTATTGATTTGACAAAGTACAATATTTTGTCGAATTACATTTTGTCAACTTTAAACTAAACTGGTCCTAAAGACTATCTAAAGTTATAAAGATAAGTCAACTTTATCAGAGAAGCTCTGACAAACTCAATGTTTTTCTCCTTTGCGTTCTTCGACAATGCCACAGTCTACCTCAATTTGTTGAGGCTTCATTCCCTCTTGATAAGGCTTCATCTGTTTCATATGTCGAGGATGCACAAAGTGCAAGGGAAGAATCTGGCAAGAGCAAATATCACCATCATTTAGCCCGGAAGGTTGTTGTTGTTTATGGTGTAGTAAAGGTAACACCAAGAGAGATAACCACCCTCCGAGAAGAAGATGGTGGAACTGGAACCAGGTGCACTCGTTCTGTCTCCAGTATACTCTAGCCAGAAATGTGCAGCGGTAGTCAGCTCTAGAAGCTACGTTGGTTGCTGATCTCCGCCGTGCACACTACGTTGGTTACCGATCTTCACTAAGAAGGTGACCATCAAGACAGAAACCTTTGTAATGGTCTTGAAACTCCATGGAATTAGGCTCCCTTGGAGGAAGCAGAAAACGCAGGGAGGGAACATTGATGATGAATTTAGTCATGTTTGCATTCGAAAATTTGAGGTTAAAGCAGTGGCTATTTATAAGAGCCCTGGGGGACAAAGATAGTTAATGCGTGGAGTTTCCTAAGTCTTGTAACTTACCATGGCATTAAGTGCCATAAATTAGATTTTAAGTTACGAGTTTACTTTGGAAAATGAAATGTTTTTCTCATAAGTCATGAGAAAAGATTCTAAAAACGTGATAAAATATAGATGGTTGGCAGGTAAGAAATATGCGTCGAAATTGGGACATTGTAAAGAAAAATTTTCAAACCAACGTATATTACAAAAAAAAAGTGCCAACTAATCTAAAATTGGGAATTCTTGATATCTTCCCAAGTCTTTTCCAGATATTCTTTGTAAGCTTTGACCACCAAGTACTCGGGCTCCAAGGTTGATAACTTGGTAGCAATGGTTCTAGCAGATACCCCCATCTTCTTTGAATCATCATCAATTTGTTGAATCTTAGTTCTGCTGGCTGACAACGCCTTATCAATCTGAAGTTTTTCTTTTTCTACTGAGATAAGAGCGGCCTTTAAGTCAAAAATTCTTTTGTCAACTTCCGATTTGGTTTTGATTTTGTCGGAAGTGACATGAATCTCCTTATCTCTGTTAATTTTAATGGTACATAAAATACCCAACAACTCATCCCTTTTGGTTTCCTCAGTCTCAAAAGGAATAATGATAGCATGGATGGTGGGCAGCTTACTTGTCAAGCCATTAAAAAATTATTGAATAGAAACCAGTGTACCCCTACTTGAGGCTGGCAGATTGTGTTTGATGGGATCAAGTTGTTGGGGGAGGTCAGCCATCTTGGAATACAGAACTGAAGTTGAAAATAGATCTTGAATGGAATGTTGAAAAAGAGACTTAAGATCTTGCATAAGCCTGACGACTTGAGAGTCGCGGGAATCTTGCCCTTGAAAGTTGGTTGATTGGGCAGATCTAGATGAACTCTTGCGACCAGCTTCTGACAATAAATCAATAAGATTTTCAAGCTCAGGTTCAGCAATTTTTTCTATTTCGACAATAGATGGTGGAATTTCTGTCGAAATGAGAGGAGTAGGAAGATTGGCCGAAGTCTCGCCTAAGAGAATTCCAACATCATAAGCAGAAGCAGGAATCTCAAGCATGGTAGTTACAGGTTGGTTGACAGGCATTTCAGCTACATCTTGCCTTGGTGAAGGTAAAGTGCCTTCAGGATTTTGACATTGATCAGCTTGATCACTGGGATTGGTAACAGCAGTATCAATCTGAAGTTGACACAAGTAAACACAAGGGGGGGGGGTGGTTGAATTGTGTTTGTTAATAATTTTCGAAAACAACCTTTAAAACAATTTTTGCACTCAAAGAGATTTGAAACAGAAGCACACACAAAGACAAAGATCCTTTTTTAAAAGATTTTAACAAAAGCAATATCAAAACCCCACAGTTAGTATAAGCAAATAAAACTGAAGAGTTTAGGGATAAAAGATTCACGCAAGAGATTTTATCCTGGTTCACTCTCTTCCAACCAACAGCTACGTCCAGTCCCTTCAACTTGAAGGATTTATCCACTATTTCTCCAAATAGATTACAACCAAGTATTCAACACCTCTCCAGGCTACAAGTATTCCTTTCTTACCAACCCTCTTCAGGCTCTAACTCTAACAAAGAGATTTAATGTTTGATCTTCTTAACTCACTATTTGTGAGAGTATGACAGTTTAAGATCAGTTGAATATTACAACAATATTCAGACTAAAGAATACAGACTCTTGCTCTTGAAAGAAAATGAGTGATTATCGATTGACAAAAGTTCAGCTAGCAAGATTGTGCAGGCAAGAGTTATTCTTCAGTATCTGAGGTCTTCAATTTATAGTGACCTTCTTCTTCACTTGTATTTCTTCAACAGTTACTTTGAATTATCCCGTTTAGAGATATCATTTAAAGCATGATATCCGTTGTGACTGAGAGCTTGATTGTGGCAATGCTGAATAGTACTCTTGGTTTTCAAGGTAGCATGAAATAGGAGGCTTACTCCTATGAGTAATGCAGCTTGAGCACTTGTTGTTCCTCCTTTGTGTAAAACCAGCTTTTCAGTCATAAAGTTGTCATCGTACAGATCGTTTTGTAGTATCCTTTTTGTATGATTCTGCTTTTTTTTACATTTCTTAATTGTACTATGTTTCTTTTACAACAAGGTGAAACATTAAAGCAAATAAAACAAATGTGAAGAAAAAATATTCTATTGAAATAAATATCAATCATTTGAAATAAATTCAAGAGATTCGGATTGCATTTACTTCATTACAAGGATGGTGCTCGTCTAAAAAGAACTCCGTCTACTTAGTTATAAGAAAGACAAAGTCTGTTCAAAATCATATTTTGCTCGTCTGATGACGTGGCATATCATTTTGTTTATCAAGTCTTCAGACTTGCTATTTCTTAATGAGTTATAAAGATCTCCGTCTGGTGACGTGGCGGTTAGAGCTCGTCTACCAGATTACTTTATGTTTCAGTTCATTTACTTCAACTAGTTACTTTCGCCTGCTTACGTGGCAAGATGGACATGCTCATTATCAAGTCTTTGGACTTGCTGTACCTAACAAGTTATTTAGGTATTCATCTAGCAAAAATTTAGAGCCTCATCTACTCAAGAAAATTAGTCTACATAATTAAATAACTAAGTAACTTTACCGAAGTATTTGAGCAGCCCGTCTACATGGGTGGACGCGTAATTTTCAATGAAAACTTATCCAAGGTTTCTTTTACTTATATTGGAGTATTCCTGCATAACTAAAAGCTCATGTTAGATCTCAACTAACACTTTGCCAAGCAAATTTAATCCTTTTGTTAGCATAAAAAATTATAGATTATTAAATCCAAAACCACATTGGTTCCAACAATCTTCCCCTTTTTGATGATGACAAAACTAATTAAATTTGAAAAGCAAAGTCCAAGAGAGCTTGCAGGGCTTCCCCTAAGATAAAGCATTCAAATTCTTGAGCAGAATAACAAGTTAACAGATAGGTGCAACAACTTATCATACTTAGAGTCTATATAAGGGAATAAATAAACATAAGTATCAGAGCAGCAGATATCAAAGCAAATAAGCAAACATAATTATCAGAGCAATTTAGCAAGTAGAAAAGAATATGCACATGCAAACACATAAAAGCTTTTCAAAAACTGACTTTATATATATATATATATATATATATATATATATATATATATATATATATATATATATATATATATATATATATACTTCTCTTTCCTTTCTCCCCTTTTTTGTCATCATCCAAAAAGGTAAATGGAGAGGACCGTCATTGTCAGTACAAAAAAGAATAAAGATTAAGCAGGAGGAGGTGGAGGTGGAGGGTTGAGTTTGACTCTTCTTTAAGTCCATGAGGAATTGAAGCATTTTAATCACAACCTCTAAGGTTGGAGCCATTGAAGTTTAAACTTGCTGATGGACATCCTCCTTGATCTTCTCAGTTAGCTTTTCAACTTTCTCATCAACTAACTTGCCAACCTTTTCATCAACAAGTTTACCAAGAACTTCTTCAATATTTGATGGCAGAGTCTGTTGCCTTGAGCTTTCTGCAGACTCTTGAAAAGTGCTCAGTGTTCTTGAATGATCTTCAGGGTGCATTACAACTAGTGCTAAAGGTTGACAAGATTGTCTTTCTAATGAGCTCTGTTGGTGACAGGATTCAGCAGTATCTTCTAAACTATCAACAATGACAATTTGACCATGTTCTTCAGCAACAGGTTCATCTATGATAGGCTTTGGAGTAGGTCGATGCTTCTTTGAGATTTCCTTTTCCCATTTAATAGGATAGATAAATTCCACATTCCTACTGTTTATTGGAAGTCCCTAGAGGTCTTTATAGATCATATATCTAAAGTGTGAAAGACCACACTTCCCTTTGACCTTGGGAATATCCTTCTTTTCTTCTTCAGACAAACCAGAGAAAGATGCCTCTCTGGTGCAGTGGATAATGTGAGACTTCCAGAATTTAGTAGCTCTATGCTCACTGATCAACTCAGTGGATTCATTATTTAGAAGGAAATACAGTATTGAGTAGTCAAAGGTCTCTTGATCAAGATCAAGCATAGCCAATTTAGCTTCAGGCATCACTCCCTTGAATCTTCTGTTCTTCAGGTCCTTGTCCTTATTAAGATCTAGCATTGGCAATCTTGGACAGATCCTGTAGGGCTTGATTCCAATCCTGGTTGCTTCATTATGCCTCAGCCAGGATGGAGGGACAAAATGTGCGGCTCTATCAGCTCTGATTTGACTGAATTCCCACTTCAGCATATGATAGAAGAGCTGATCCAGAAAGAAGTCAGCAGCCCTCCCATAGATTCTGGGATGCTCAAAAGACACCCATTTAGTGTCCCTTGGCATGATCATGGGGACATGCTTAGATGATCTTGCTCTTCTCTCAGGAATTGCAGGAAGATTTTTCCTTTTGGGGTCAGTCTCCCAGACGGGTATAATATGTCTCTCAACTCCATCAGTGAGTGCTATGCAAGGAGGAGTTTTGACAAGATTGGGGTAGATTTTTCTGGGGGGGAATTTGGTTTAAGGTAGGTGAGTGACTAATGGCCCTAAGTCATTGTGCATTTGAGAAGGCACATTTTGGATTAATTTACACTCAGGGTGAGGTAGGTAGAGGGGTTCAACAAATGGGTTGATTTCTTCCTCATACTCAGGTAGAGGATACCATCTGTCTTGAATGTGTTCAGGTTCAGGTTGGTGAGAATGAAACAGAATTTTCCATTCCCTTTTTACCTTGGATCAATCCTCAGATTTGCCATTGTAAAGGACAGAAGTTGGGGTGAAGGGAAATAAGGTTCTCAAAGGTTTTGGGAAAGGGGCATCAGGGGGAAATGCCTTCATCTGGTTGATTTAACTAGGGATCATTGGCATGGATAATAGGTTGAAATTGTGAAGTGGTTATTTGTGTTGGTTGGGGTGAAAGGGGTGTGGGGATGTACACATCATCTGGAGTCAAGACATGCACATCATCTATCCTAGTTTCTAAACTAGACACTAGGGCATCTACTGCTAATTGAACAGGATCACTAGCAGAGATGGATACGTTAGGAGTCTTAGTCGATCTGGTTTTTCTTGCTGGTTGCCTTCTCGGTTTTGTTGGAACAAATGTTGGAACAGGCACAACGGCCTCAGCAGCAGCAACAGAGGTCTTCTTTTTCTTCAGAATTAAACTGATAGGAATGTTATCCTCATCTTCATTGTGAGAGAGGATAACTTTTCTTGGCCTCTTTGCAGCTGGGGCATCAAAAGACTCCTTGATAACAATCCCACTTGCTGGCCTCTTGGGGGCAGGTTTCCTTGTAGCAGTGGTCCTTTGCCTAGTTAATCTTTTGACTCCTAGGACTTCTGCATTGTTTTGTTCCACCATCTCTTCTTTAGACTTCATTAATTCCTCAGTCTTGGCCATTGCAGCAGCAGCATAGGTACTGAGGTTCATGTTGGCTATATTCATTTTTCCAAAGTCTATAGCAAGCATTAGTTTATCAGTTAATAACCTAGCTTGCTCCTCAGGAGTCTTTGCAGCAAGAAACTCATGAATTCCTTAAGCCTTGAAAATCTTTGAGAGAAGATGGCAGAAAGGAAGTGCAGAGAGTCTTTTCTTATTCATCACAGCGTCTCTGAATCTTACATACAGGATTCTTGGAAGATTGATTCTTGTTTCAGTGAGAAGATGGCAGAGACAGAATTTGTGCAGAGGGGAGCGGTTGTCATTGGATCCAACCTTGTGAAGAACCACCTTGTTGAGAAGCTGATGAAGGATGCGAACGATGTCCTTCCTTTCAATAGCCTTCAAGGAGTGAGTTATGACTATATCTTCCTTCATGAGACAGACTTCTATAGTCTCAGAGCCACCCAAGTCTTCTTCCCATGACTCAATGAAAACTAGACCTTCCCGAGCACAGAAGATTGCATCAGCAATAGTCTTCTCTGAGACTGTAATCTTTTTTCTTAACACCATTGAGTAGAAATCAGTTTCAGTCAGTTGGACGTTTCTCCAGAAATCCCTGATTAGGTTGGAAAAGACAGAGACTTTCTCCACGAAGAGTCCTCCCCACCCAGCTGCATTGACATATTTGCTTATGTCAAGATTGTAGTCTTGCAGCACACCAAGGTTGAAATGATGCTCTATAGCTAAGTTGAGCTTTTCCACGTTAAAGGTTTAAGAAGAAGCCATTTTAGGTGATCAAAGAGCTTAGGGTTTGAAAGTAGAGAGAGGTAAAGAGAGAGATAGCTCGAGAGGTTATGGAAGCGTAAAGTTTTTCTTAGAGGGAAAATATTACTTTTAAAGGAATTTTGAATATCAAAGGTTTTAAAAAAAAACTTTTGACATGACATGTCATTATGATAAAACAGCGTTGGTAACTTGGAACCATAAAAAGGTCTTGATGGGATTGATGGAAGTACTGACTCAGCAAAGAGAATAAAGGATAAATTTATTTTGTCACAAAATAAATGCATTTATTAACACAAAAAGAATATTTTTAATCATAGGCAGATGTGAACTCGTCTGAAACTATTCAATGGACGCGATAACCAGTATTAGTGGATGCATCATATGGACCTGCAATACATTATGCAATAGACGCACAACTTCAAATATGTATTAGAAGAGCATAGGTAATAGACACATGATTATCAAAACAAATTTTTCTCGAGGATGGACGCCTGAATTAATCCACACATATCATATTAAGATTCTTCCTAATAAAGATAAATCTGTCCTCTGCAAGAGGCTTAGTAAAGATATCTGCTCATTGATGGTCAGTATCTACAAATTGAATATCAATCACACCTTTTTGCACATAATCCCTAAAAAAATGATGTTTAATCTCTATATGCTTAGCTCTAGAATGCAAAATTGGATTCTTAGAAAGATTTATTGCCGCAATATTATCACACATAAGCGGAATACTACTTACAAATACATTGTAGTCCTCCAATTGATGTTTGATCTAGAGAAGTTGTGAACAACAACTTCCAGCTGATATATACTCAGCTTCAGTAGTTGATAAAGCAATGGTACTTTGTCTTTTGCTTGACCATGAGACAAGATTAGCTCCAATGAAGTGACATCCTCCACTAGTGCCTTTTCTTTCAGTTCTATATCCAGCATAGTCATCAACACAGAAACCAACTAATCTGTAATCTTCATTTTTCTTAAAGCACAAACCAAGATTAGTAGTACCTTTTAAATATATAAATATTCTCTTAACTGCTGATAAGTGAGATTCTCTAGGATCAGATTGAAATCAAGCATATAAACATACACAGAACATAATATCAGGCCTAGACGCAGTAAGATATAAGAGAGATCCTATCATACCTCTGTATACCTTTTGGTCTACCTTTTTCTCTTTATCATCTTTGTTCAGTATGGAAGTGGGGTGCATAGGAGTATTCATTGGTTTACAGTCATCCATCTTAAACTTCTTTAGAAGTTCTTTTGTATACTTAGTTTGGTGGATGAGCACCTCTTCCATGGTTTGTTTTACTTAAAGTCCAAGGAAGAATTTGAGTTCTCCCATCATGCTCATATCAAACTCTTTTTGCATTAACTTAAAGAATTCTTTGCATAGAGACTCATTAGTACTACCAAAAATAATATCATCAACATATATCTGTACAACTATGAAATTAGACTTAATGGATTTTCTAAATAAGGTTGTGTCAACCTTTACTCTATTGAATCTATTTTCCATAAGAAAGGAACTTAGTCTACCATACCAAGCTCTAGGAGCTTGCTTAAGACCTTACAAAGCTTTCTAAAGCTTATATACATGTTCAGGATGGGTTTCACACTCAAAACCCGGAGGTTGCATAACATAGACTTCTTCATTAATAAAGCCATTTAGAAACGCACTCTTAACATCCATCTGAAAAAGCAAAATACTATGATGTGCAGCGAATGAAAGTAGAATTCTAATAGCTTCTAATCTAGCAACAGGTGCAAAGGTTTCTGTATAATCTATACCTTCTTCTTGAGAGAAACCTTGAGCAACAAGTCTTTCTTTGTTCCTGATTACCTTACCATTTTCATCAAGTTTGTTTCTGTAAACCCACTTTGTTTCAATCACTGATTTGTCTTTGGGTAGTGGAACCAGAGTCCAAACATCACTTCTTTCAAACTGATTGAGTTCTTCTTGCATAGCTAGAATCCAACCATCGTCCAGCAGAGCCTCGTCTACCGTCTTTGGTTCCAACTCAGAGACTAGTGCAGAATTGTCTTGTTCTCTGAAGGTTGATCTGGTTCTTAGCTTGTCATTGGGGTTTCCAATGATCTGTTCTTGTGGATGATAATTCTTGAAGTACCAAGATTTTTGAACTGTATCATGTTGAGAAGTGGATGTTTCTGGTTGTTGTGTGGGGTCATATTCTTGATCATTAACTTTTATCTCAGGCGAGTCTCCTGGAGTGCTTACATAAAGATCTGCAAAAGCTTCATCTAGCTCTGATAATTTCTTATCAGGCTGTTTGTCATCAAACTTGACATGAATACTTTCCTCTACTATTATTAAGCCTTCTCTCATCCTTTAAGGTTCCTTTAACTGCTTAAATACGTAATCGGTTGCACATCCGATCGTATTTTCTGAAGGTTTCGTCCGGATAAAATATTTATATTTTATTCCCGGACAACAAAATTCGAAAATTTACCAAACCCACACAAAACATCATAAAAACACTAACCGTCTCGTTCACGAATTAAAATTTTGTCTCTAGCTCAGTAAACTTGTACTGGCAGTGAGAGCCCAGACCGGTTTTCGTCTGAATTTTCGATCGAAAATTTTACTGTGACTTCATACGGTAAAACAACACAAGAAAATGATTTTATTTTAAATAAAATCATCCTCTGGATTTTATCAAAAATAAATGCATTAAAGTATGTATTTACTGATAAAGAAGCATACGAAAAACAGGGTGTTACAGTTACTCTGAAAGTTCAAAGGGGCATTAAATTTTTTTAAAAAAAAACCCAAGTTAAAGATACCTTGAGACAGGAACTGAATAGTTCTTTGAGGATATTGAGTTTGGGGGAGATAAGGTTAGAGACATTATCTTTGAGGAAGAATTGGTTCTAATCCCTGAATCAATTCATATAGTTGCTATTTGTGTAGCAAATTTGGATCCTTGTGAGGATATTGTTGTCATTATTCTTATTCAAGATAAGGAAATTATTCCTGAAGATCAAACTCAACACCCTCAAGAACTAGAGCATCAAGAGTCATTGCATTTTGCCATGATCCACTAAAGAAAGGATGAATACTATTTTGGATAATTATGTAGTATTTCTCCAGGAACATAAGGTAAATGGTGTAATGGAAGATGATTCTATCAACTTGCACCAAACATATGAAGTTTCAATTCGGAAAAGTGGGTTGAAGGAATGAGTACAAGCTCAAGCTAGACATAAGGTTGAAACTTATCCTATTACTTGAAAGTTTCAAAGGGTAATATGGAGAGGTATAAGGCTTGTCTAGTGTCAAAAGGCTATACTCAAAAGAAAGGATTGATTGTAAAGAGACCTTCTTTTCAGTACCAATGAAAGACTCTTTTAGGACAATCATGGCTCTCGTTGCTCATTATAATTTGGAGCTTCATAAGATGGATGTCAAGACGGTGTTTCTTAATGGCCACATTGATGAAATAGATGTATATAGTGCAACTGTACAACCTTGAGTCGAAAGACCTAGAGAAGGTGGTTTGCAAACTGACGGAATCTATCTATGGGCTAAAGAAGGTGTCTCATTAGTGATACCACAGGTCCCATCAGGTGATTGTCTCATTTAGATTTGAGATAAATATCGTGGACAATTGTGGGTTCATAATTTCAGTGGGAGCAAATTTATGCTCTTGGTGTTTTATGTTGACATTTTACTAGCCAGCAGGGATATAGGCTCATTGCACGAAACCAAGAAATTTCTAACGAATTTTTTTTCCAAGATGAAAGATCTTGGGGACGCCTCTTTTGTCTTAGGAATTCAGGTACTTAGAGATCACTCTCGAGGTATCCATGGATTATCACAAAAGATCTATATCGATACAGTTTTGGATAGGTTCAACATGAGAGATAGTAAACCAGGGAATACCCCTATAACTAAGGGAGACTATTTTAGTCTCAATTAATGCCCAAAAGGAAATCTGTAATTCGGGAAATACAGAAGATTCCCTATGCTTCAACTGTGGGAAATCTGATGTATGCTCAGGTTTGTACGTTAGACAGATACTGGAGCAATCCAGAAAATGATTATTGGAAAGCAGTCAAAATGATCATAAGGTACTTAAAGAAAACAAAAAGAATATATGTTCATGGATCGGAGATCTGATAGTTTAGAGATCATAAGGTATTCTGACTCCGATCTTGTTGGGTGCCAAGATAGAAGGCATTCAACCTCAGGATATGGTTGAAGAATTTTGTTACTGGGCTGCGTATAATAAAAGGAATTGAAAGACAACTCAAGTAATATTGTGACAGTAAGTTAGTTGTGTTGTACTCCAATAACAACAAGAGTTTATTGAAGTCGAAGGTTATCAACATAAAGTTTCCAATTATCTATAGAACCTACAGGAACAAACTTTATGCAAGCTAACCCACTAGCCAAAGGCTTGACACCTAAGGTCTTTCATGAGCATGTTACTCACATGGGTGTTGGTTTTGAGGTTGCCTTAGAATAGTGGGAGTTTTCTTTTTGTTATCTTGTTCTATGTTCTATGTTCTATGTTTTGGATTTGGTACAAACTTTATGTAATGTTTGATTTTTTGCAGAAATAAAGTTTATGAGGTTATTATTATTATAACTATTTTAAGTTTTGGTTATGTGCAAATATTTAATTTTCACCTAGGGAACTTCGGTATGATCTCACTAAAGACTTAAGTTGGACCAGTTGGAAATCGGCATGATTTAGAGATCACATTGCATGAAATTTCCCTGCCACTCATCCATATCGATCCATGTCATCAAGTGCATTGATATGGTGGTCGTCGGGGTTTAGTCACGATATGCGTTAGTGGCAACAGCCGCGGTGGTCCCATTATTGATGTATGAGGTGGACCAGATTGTAAAGTGGAAATCTAAGGATAAATAACATTTGGATGCACGTCTAAAGAACTATGATATAATTATTACGATATATTGCCCAAGTGGAAGATTGTTGGAATATTTTATTCCAATATCATAATGCGGGTAGATATTGGTAGTTAATTATATCAGCTATTTATCATTTATGGACCTTAATTGATATGTGATTAATTTAGAGATAAAGCTTATCGGATTTCTGATTTGATAATTGATTATCATTAATTATCTGATATGGACAAAATATGAGTGGATGCCATTGATAACCAATTTTGGAATAATGGGAACCCTAATTGGTCATCACCCTACATATAGGCTAAGATCGCCAATACATCGGACACAACGCACACCGCCTATTCTCCCCATATGAAGAGCGACTAAGGCATAAGGAGTCCAGGTTGAGGAAGAACCACAAGCCAACGGGTGTTCATTACCCATCTATCTCTTTCTCCATTCTCTCTCGTGTTTTAGATCCTCAGACTATCAAGTTATGTTTCAAGTTATGTTTGTTCGTGATTGATTGCAGTAGAGATTCCAAAATAGTTGGTGATCAAATCTATTACTATTGAAGCACGCTTAAGATCAGGAACACGACATGGATCCAGGTATTTATCCAAGTCTATGAATCCTTAATAATCTGGCATGATGTAAATCCTAGGCTTTGTGGTGTTTTGCTCTAAGATATATACATCTAATTATGTATGCTTTAAAGAATAAAGAAAAATCAAGAATCTAAATGATTTATTCCAACAATATAAACTTTACTTTAACAAAATAGAAGATTGCTACAGTTGCTACTCTTGGACTCGATGAGTTATATAGATGGAAAAAAAAGGTTCTTATTTATTTATGTACGAAAACAACGCATCACGGTGACGAGCTCAGAGGAGAAAAAATGCAACATCGATATTATTATATCCAGAATCCCATAAATAATAATACATATACTCACTCATAAATATAAGGAATCACAATTTCACACACACACAAAAAAATTAACAAGTCAATATTCACAACACCCATAGTAATCATTTATCAAAAACAAAAAAAAACACATCCCACACCTTAGTTGTATTCTAGTGCCCTTGAGACTTCAAACGAAAATGAGAAAAAAAATGGAAAGAAAAGGATTCCATAGCTCCTTCCTTCTTCTTTGTCCTTCTCTCACAAGCTGTCCCTCCTCTCTCTCTCTGTTTTTTTTTTGAGGGTTCTAGTGTTGTTAGAGAAAAAATGAAGGAAGAAGAGGGGAAATCCTCCTCTTAAAAGTGGAATGTTTTGTGAGGGATTTCCAAAATAATGGAAGTCCAAGACATCAAGTTGGAAAGAGGTTGAAGGACACCAATAGGTGTGTCTCTTCATGACTTTTGAATATTTCCTAATTGGTGTGTTTTTTCATGATATGTTCATTCATCAAGTGTACATTCATGAAAGGTTGCAATCATTCTTTCAAATACATGAAAGGTTATTTCATTCACCAAGAGGCATAAGTTGGTCTATAAATAGAACCACTTGTGCATGCAGAATGATGTCTGAAAATTGGCTAAACTTCTGCAAGCCAAATCACATCCTTTCTTCCCTTAATGCGCAGAGAGATTTAACGAAACTATTATTCTGTAAAATTCCATTGACGATACGCTTGGTTTAGGGTGTGCAAACCAAACCAAGGTTCTCCACTGTATCCTGAAGGGGATTCGCCAGTTATACCTGTTGCATTCAATCTACGATGAGAGATTGGTGGAGGCGAATCGAACCTAAAGCCTAGTGTTCTTACACGCCTTGGAGGGTGCGCATGTCACTTGTTCTTTTCTTCTTTGTTGCAGACCATACCCCATTTTCTAACAATCCACTACTAGAAAACTTGAATTTTCAGACGGAATTTTCGGACGGAAATACATCCGTCCGAAATTTTCCGAAAATTTCGGACGGATTTCAGACGGATGTAAGATAAATCAAGGAAAATATAAAAAATAACAAATCCGTCTGAAATCCGTCCGAAAATTTATCTTACATCCGTCCAAAATCCTTGATTTATCTTACATCCGTCGGAAATCCATCCGAAAATTTCAGACGGATTTCACACGGATTTGTTATTTTTTATATTTTCATTGATTTATCTTACATCCGTCTGAAATCCGTCCGAAAATTTCGGACGAATTTCACACGGATTTGTTATTTTTTATATTTTCCTTGATTTATCTTACATTCGTCTGAAATCCGTCCGAAAATTTCGGACGGATTTCACATGGATTTGTTATTTTTTATATTTTCCTTGATTTATCTTACATCCGTCTGAAATCCGTCCGAAAATTTCTGACGGATTTCACACAGATTTGTTATTTTTTATATTTTCCTTAAAAAAAGATTAAATAATTTATCTTATAAATATGATTAAAATATTTGATCTTAATAAATTTAAAAGTAAACAAGATTTATGAAAAAAAAATTAAAAAACATATTTAGACTAATAAAATGAAATCAGTCCCTATTAAAGCAATCCGTACTGGTTTAGTTTGAGTAATTAAATTACTCTCTTCAAATTATTTTATTGGGTGCGTTAGCACTGACTTATTTCAGTGAATGCACGCTTACTAGACAATAATTTACGTTATTGTCACTATTATTACCAGTATAGAAAAATGTTTTAAATAATATGATTAAGAGAAAAGTATTTCTATATTTTCATTCTATTTAATTTTATATTTGAAAATAAACCGGTTTGACATTAATCGGACATTAAATTTTGGACCGAGTATTTTCTTAGTTGATCAGTTCAACTATTAATCTTTCCTCTAATTTGAATTTCGAAATCATATATTTATCAATCTTTATTTTTAGATTCCAAAAAGTAAAAACATGTTTATTTTTAGGCTTAACATCTATCACTCATTTTATACCCACTAATACAAAAAAAAACTAGAATTCTCTCTACTCTCTCTCTTAAAAACGCTTAAAACCCCCCTCCCCCAAACTTTCTCTTTTCTTTCTCTGCTTCTTCTTCTTTCTCTTCTTTATTTTTCTTCTTCTTCCCCTTCTCATATCACTTCATCTCCTCCCTACTTTCTCCCCTCTAGCGGCCGCGACTGCCGCCCCTGTCCAGCCGTGACCACGCCTCCTAAACTGTCGTCGGAGCTGCACGACCCACGCGTCCGATCTGCCTCCTCCGATCGCCACGTCCCTGCTGTGTTTGACCGAGCTCCGCCGTGCGGGAAACGTGCTCCACCGCGGTAAGTGTTGGCCACGCCACCTCTTCATGGTGGTTATCCACCATGTGAGTTCCTTTCAAGCTCCTTCTTCTTCCTTGAGTTGATGTATCTCTCTCTTTTGTTGTCACAGAGAACGAACCACCGCCACGAACCGCCGTCCTCCGCCATGGCTGCCGTCCCAGCCGCCGCTTTCTCTCTTCCTAGTCATCTTGGGTAAGTAAACCTATAATCTCTTCTAGTTGAAAATTCCCCAAACTAATTTTGAAACCCTAACCCTTTGATTTCAGATTTTAATCTTGAAATTAAACCTTGTTTTATGAAATTGGGACAATGAATCCGTATTTCCCTAAACCAATTTTTTCATTCTTTAGTTATATTGAGTTTTCCCCAAATTGATTTGTGACAAGTTTCTGGGACAAAATCGGAACAGGAATTACTGGGAACATTGTTTAGGTGACACACTGTTTCATTACAATGGTATCAAAATTTGAAAAGATATTCCTGCTGCTTCTTGCATCAAAATTTCCCTTATTGTAGGTTGGTGGCATATCCGCAACTCATCATTCAGATTTCTTTTGTTGTATCAAACATAGTTTGTTTTGTTATGCATACTATCATATTTTTTTTGTTGCAAATTGTTCAAGTGACTGAGAGAGATAGAAACAAAGGTTATAAAGGAAATTTCACTTAAATAAACACAAAAAAAAGGTAATGCCACATGCTAATACTAGTAGAATTTTATTATAAACCATTATAGTTTGCAATTTATATCTTTACTAGCAGTTCATCATTCTTACTATTTTCTGTTTTCATGTTGCCTTCAAATGTGAAGAAGGTCTTCCATCCAATAATTTGTTGTCCAGTATCAGCATATCTTACAGCTTATGCATTTTTGTTTCTTTCCAAGTCAGGATTTGAACCTGTTCTAGGTATGATTAAAATATAACTATTTAAGTGGGATATTATATAAGTTTTTCTTTCTTTGGCTGCTAACTTCAACCGTGAAAAGAAAAGTATGTTCAATTTTACTAGTTCGAAACTTCTATTGCAAGTGTAGATACCTTATGGTTAATGAGAAGCATTTAAAGTTTGAAAGCAAGTTGAGAAATGCGACTATTAGAATTTGGTTTGTAAAAACTTTTTACTAGGGCAATGAGTTAACCAAATAACTATGTAATCTTCAGCTAAGCTCAACTGATTTGGTTTGGTGACTTTGTTGTAGAGACTGTTAATACTAATAATAATATTAAGTTGTGTCACTAACGGGCTTTCCATTTTTTGCAGTCATTAGCAGTTAATAAATACCCATGTTGCTTCTTAATGATCCACATGATTTTTTGAAAGCAATGTGTATAATCGAATGTTCAATTCATTAGCATGAAAATTGTCGACTGTTGAGACTATTTGGTTTACAATCATTGGCATGTTCAGGTTTTTCATAGTTGTATGAGGTTGGTCTTTCATTCTAGACTTTAGTAGGATATGCATCAAAGTGTGTCCAACATCAATTCAATTATGTGCTAATGTTGGATATTTTTTAAGATTACACTTGTAGTGCTTTATTTATGTTTTCTTCTTAAATTATAGTTTTAAGAAATTTTATCTCGTTTGCCTCATTGTAGAACATTTTATTTATAAATGTTCATTTGCGCAGATTGAAAAGCCCTTGCAAAGACATGGAGGCAGGCTTGAGCACAATGAGACTTACTGTGGTTCATGTTATGGTGCAGAAGCGGTATGTTAGAAGAGTTACTTTATAAGGACACTGTATTTTAATACCTTATTTATACATTGATTACTGGATAGCAGTGAGTGTAGATTGTTAATCACTACATTGCATACTAGGGAATCGGGCATTTTATCACTCCAATTTATATACTATTGTTTGTACTTGAATTTTCACATCTTCTCATTCCTACAGGAATCCATGTCTCAACGGAGGCATCTCTTATTTTTGTAGCCTCAAGTCTTACCATCGGAGTGCTCTTAAGTCTGGCTAAGAAGTCTGACTAGATTAGATAGTAAATTCAGACAAAGGGTAGGTTGAGCTCTATATGATTGCTTATATTTAGCAAGCAATCTGCATCATCCCCGTTCCCCTTCTTCCTTCTATTATCTTGTAATCCTTGTAGTAAGCCTAGTTGGATCTTACATATTGAATGTGAAAGTTAATGGCTATTTGTATGATAAAGAAGCTTTGAAACACATGATCCATTTTATGGTTACCATTCATTTTTCTGTGTATTAGTGGAGATCAGGTTCGGTCACCTGTATTGTGATTTAATGTACAATTTTTTTGGGGTGAATGAAGTATTGTAAAGTTCTGGGACACACTCACACACAATAATGTGCACAAGGTTGGTTTTTATTTGGTGATTGTTTCTTGGTTTTTGGGTGAATGTGTTGATTTTAGGGTGAAGAGGTGCAATTATGATTCTTATCCCATTTGGACATAGGGCTTTTCAAAAATCATCCATAGAATGCGCGTCACGGCCGTGATGGGCATCACGGCCTGGCCGTGACAGCTTCTGCCTTGAACGTTGCTTCACTAAATGGTCTGTCACGGCCGTGATGGGTATCACGGCCTGACCGTGACAGATTCTTCCTAGAAGGGGTCTGGCTCAGTTGACATGTCACGGTCGTGATGGGCATCACGACCTGGCCGTGAGAGATTCTGACTTTTCATTCTTCCGTGGGAAATCTGTCCCAAATAAAATCACAACATCCGTCCCAAATCCGTTGGAAAACAAAAATAAATCTGTCTGAAATTCGTCCGAACAATAACCAATAAAATCACAACATTCGTCCCAAATCCGTTGGAAAACAAAAATAAATCTGTCCGAAATTCGTCCGAACAATAACCAAAATCCGGATTTGCACGTTGTCCATATTCCGTCCGCAATCCGTATGTAAATATTTTCGGACAATTTGGGACCAATTTTATAATTTCCCACGAGGCTTTTTCAGATGGGTGTCATTCCGTCCGAAATCCGTCCAGAATGAATTATCCATCCGAAATCCGTAGGAAACTTGTCTGATTTCCGTCTGAAATCCGTCTGTAAATCTGTCCGAAAAAGATGGATTTCTAGTAGTGATCCTTAGGTTCGATTTTCGTTTTATTAAAATGGTTGCAACATTGAGGGAGATAACATTAGACTTAGTCAAAGTTGAAAGGTTTGAAGGTGGAAACTTCATTCGTTGGAAGAAAGAGATGCATGGTCTTTTTACAAAGGAGAGATGAATACTCATATGCTTCATCAAAAATATGTTTATTTGTGACCATGGTGAAAGGTACACAATTACTTTTCATGGCTATGTTATACTTGGTATTCTAAATACATGTGTGTACAATGCTAAAGGCATTCTTTGTTTGTGTTAACATTAACATGTGGTATTAGAGCCTTAGATGCATGATTTAGAATAAAATCAAGTATGTGAATTTGATGAACATGAATATGTATGGTTTATGATGCATGTATGTATGTTACTCTATTTTGATAGAAAGGTCTTAGATATACATGATTGTATCAAGTGCATGCATTAATGAATATGATCAATGTAAGAACTAATTATTTTTAGAGTAGGAAATCTTATTTACGAGTGTATGATTTTGTGAATATAAGATGAAAATTGTTTCTTGATTCTTTAGAAATGTTTTGGATGTGGTTTTGGAGTGTTCTAAGTTGTTAAAATGGATATGGATGTTCATGAAGAAATGTAGAAAGCTGAAAAATGATTGGATCATTGTCTTGTTTGTTTTCTATAATGAAAATCATCTAGATTTAGTAGATTTATCCTAGAACATGTTTAGACTTGAATCCAAAACTTAAAAGATGATGAAAATAATTTTAAACTTGAGCAAAATGCTCAAAAATGGCTGTGAGTCACGAATGGGTCGAGTGAACTCGGTTTCCATAAAACGGGTCTGATTGACCCAACTGGTAAAAAGTGGTGGCCCAAACTTTGAGTCTGTAAACGATTAAAAAGATAATAACGATTGCTTCTAACAATGAAATGGTGCATCGGTCTAGTGGTATCTACGTGTTCAGCCATAGTCATGACTCGAGTTTGAATCCCGTGTTCTAACTTTCGAATATTTTCAAGTGGTTTTTTGGATAAAAACAATTTTAATCGAAACAATGCACCCAGTGGGATTCGAACCCCATACTCGTTGACTAAGAACAGGCATGCTAATCGCTGGGTTGTCGCTAAACTTGTGCAATCCTTAACTTTTGTTAAATATTTAAAGTGTTTTAATTGCTGTTGTTATGGTTGACAGTTTGCATTATTAATTCCCTGTTAGAAACAGTTAAGGAAAATAAATCTTGTGTAAAAAAAAGGAAAATAAATCTTAAAGCGTAAATGTATGTTGAATTACCCAGAAATTTTGATGCTTATATATGTTATTATATATGATGTGGGTTAATTAAAATTGTTTGTCATTAAACATTCATTAAATGCTTTAGGAGTTATTTATTTGAATAGAAGAATTCTATAACCCTAGTTACTTTGAGTCTACTAGTATAGTTGACCAAATAACGGCAACTTATTCCATTTATAGTTGAAATGAAAAATTAGGATATAAGAAGAAATGGTAAAAGTCAGATATCCTATCGTTGGTCTAGCAAAATGATGTTAGGGAGAAGCCATGTTGAAGGTTTGTTATATGGTAAATAAGGTTCCAAACAAAGGAACAAGATAACCATATGAGCTCTGGAAAATAGAAAACCCATTCTTAAATTTTTCAAAGTTTGAGGTTGTAGGGCAATAGTAAAAGTTCTTGAACCAAAAGAAAGAAGTTAGGTGAAAGGGGAATTGAATGTGAGTGTTCCCGGGCTATGCTAAAATTAGCAAAGCATATAGATTCATGGTTATGGAATCTAGTGACTCATCCTGTTACAAGAGTGATTAAGTTTGGGGATTTAATATTTCAAGGAAATAGGTTTAACTCAATTCCAAGTCACATGATAATGTTCATAGTAATGCACATAATCCAGAAAGCATTGTATCAAATAAAGATACTTTGGTAGGTTCTGAACTTAGGAGAAGTTAGAGAACTAGAAATGAGAAAATGTAGAGACCAAGCTTTTCATGTTCCTTATTGAAGGAACAAGAGAGTCCATTGACAGTTATGGACCAATCTATTATTATACAAAATGTGATCCATAGACATTTGAAGAGGCAATAAAGTCTCAAGTTGTCGTTTTTTGGGAGGAAGCTATACAAGAAGAAATGGACTTAATAAATGGGGAATAAAATATGGAAATTAGTAGACCTCCCACATAGTTCCAAACCAATAGGTTGAAAGTGGATTTTCAAAGGAAAACCAAGGTAGACGGAAGTTTAAGGTAAGACTAGTTGCTAAGGGATTTACACAAAAAGAGGGTATTTACTATCTTGATACATATGCACCTATGACAAGAATTGCTTCAATTAGAATGCTATTGGCACTTGGATCCATCTATAAGTTTGTTATCCATCAATTGGATGTGAAAATGTCATTCCTAAATAGGGAATTAGATGAAGAGGTGTATATGACACAACTGAAGGGTTTGTGGTAAATAGTCAGGAAAAGAAATGTGTAAATTGAATGAGTTACTGTATGGAGTAGAACAAACTCCTAAACAAAGGGGTTAAAAGTTTGATCAAGTTGTGCTAGCTAATGGATATAAAATAAATGAATATGACAAGTGTATTTATAGTAAATTCCATAATGGAAAAGGTGTCGGGAGTTGTTTATTTGTTGATGATATAAATGTTGATGATATATTAATATTTGGCACTGATCTAGATTAGGTTGAAGAAACTGAGAGGTTCTTATCTAGAAATTTTGACATTAAAGGCTTAGGGGTAGCTGATGTGATTCTAGGAATTAAAATAATAAGAGATGGTGAGAATGTAGGTTTACCCCAATCTCACTATGTAGAAAAGGTATTAAAGAAATTTAATCACTTTGATTGTCAACCTATCAATACTCCCTATGATCATAGCATTACTTTAGTACCAAACAAAGGTAGTCTAGTAGCACAACAAATACTCAAAAGTAATTGGATATTTAATGTATGCCATGACATGTACCCAATCAAACATTGCATATGTTATAGAAGACTAAGTAGGTATACAAGTAATCCAAGAAAAGACCATTGACATGTTGTCCAAGAGTATTGAAATACTTGTTGGGGGCAATGAACTATAGTTAAAACTATAATGGTTATCCTTCAGAATTAGAAGGATACATGGATGTCAATTGGATGAATTATACAGAAAACCATGCTTCAACAAGCAGTTGAGTCTTCACAATTGGTGGGGGTGCTATTTCTTGGGATTTCAAAAAATAAGACGGCATTACCGGTTCCACCATGGCTGCAAAAATTTATAGCACTGGCAGCAGGTAACAAAGAGATTGAATGGCTCAGAAATTTGTTGTATGAGATACCAATTTTAATGGTGCCAGTATCCATACAATGGGATAGTCAGTTAACACTATCAAGAGCATATAGCCAGGTTTATAATGGAAAGTCCAGGAACATTGGGCTAAGACATAGTTATGTCAAGGAACTAATTGCAAATGAAGTAATATCCAAGGTCTTTATAAGACGGAAAGAAATCTTGCATCCTTTGACGAAAGGACTGACAAGTGATATGATGTGGAAAAACGTCATTAGGGATGGGAATCAAGCCCATATCTACATGATCACCAATAGTGGAAACCCAACTCACACTTGAGTAGCATCAAGTCTTGAGTTCAATGTGGCCAAAGTACACTATGAGAGTGATTGTAAGTACTTGACGAATTGATACATCCCAAGGGTTAAGAGTACTTGGATACCATAAGGATAAAAGGAAAAAGGGTGAGCTTTTGCTCTTAATGGACCTATAGCATATATGTGCTGAGGTGCCCAACTTATGGGGGGTGCTTTTGGTAAAATCCACCTATATGAGAGTGAAGTGGGGCCGCTTCTTAGAGTTGGGCTTGACTCTATAAGCTCTCATGAAAAGGATACATGACACAAGGCCTTACCAAATGTGTCACACTATCACGTCGTTCAATGGTACCGAGATTTCATGCGTAAGTCATGGCCACTTGTTCTAATGAATATTTGGTTCAAAGCTTGTCTACCACTATATTTGGGGATGAGTGCAACCATGGCTTTCTAAGCAAAGGTTAAAATCCCCAAGATACCTTTGTCTAAAAGCATGTGATTTCCGGAATAATGGGATTTGGGTTTATTTTGAAAGTGGTGGGGGATTGTGAGGGATTTCCAAAATAATGGAAGTCCAAGATACCAAGTTGGAAAGAGGTTGAAGGACACCAATAAGTGTGTCTCTTCATGGCTTTTGAATATTTCCTAATAGGTGTGTTTTTTCATGATATGATGTGTTCATTCATCAAGTGTACATTCATGAAAGGTTGCAATTTCAAATACATGAAAGATTATTTCATTCACCAAGAGGCATAAGTTGGTCTATAAATAGAATCACTTGTGCATGCAGAATGATGTCTGAAAATTGGCTAAACTTCTTCAAGCCAAATCACTTCCTTTCTTCCCTTAATGCGCAGAGAGATTTAAGGAAACTATTATTCTGTAAAATTCCATTGACGATACGCTTGGTTTAGGGTGTGCAAACCAAACCAAGGTTCTCCACTGTATCCTGAAGGGGATTCGCCAGTTATACTTGTTGCATCCAATCTACGAGGAGAGATTGGTGGGGGCGAATCGAACCTAAAGCCTAGTGTTCTTACACGCCTTGGAAGGTGCGCATGTCACTTGTTCTTTTCTTCTTTGTTGCAGACCATACCCCATTTTCTAACATGTTTGATAGTGATTTATTTAGTTTTAAACGTGTTTTATGGTCAATGGGGCTGTAAGTGCAATTTTTCATATTTAATGTGGTTGGTTAGTTTTTGTTCATAGGTTTTTTTTTTTGACAATTTTGCGTGTTTTTGTTCATAGTTTTTTTTTTGTTCATAGGTTATTTTCATGTGTTCATAATTAACCATTTGGGCAATAAGAATAAAGCCATCATCGAAGTTTTGATTTTCACTTAATTATAATCACATGCTCCATTAAGCAATCAAAAACGGAATTTAAATGTCCAAAATGAAACCTAATCAACGTCACTCCAATTTCTTCCCCAAATTAGCATAGGTGAAACTCTAATCCATAGAAATAACGGATCTAACGGGTTCATACGGAAGAACTAACAGATCCCTAGTTTAAAATTGTGATGGACTAATTTGATACTTTAATTTTGTCCGGGACTAAAACGGATCCAGGTGTTTTTCTCAAGGATCAAAATGAGCATTTTTTCTAATTATTTTGTGATTTATTTCGATCAAACTTTCCTCTGGTATCTATTGATCTTAATTCTCATAATTCAGAGTGCAAATCTTATTACATGCCAAGACACCATATGGTTTTTATCTGAATTTTTTAATTCAGATTATTTGGAATTCTCAAATATAATTAAGCTAATATCATTTTATAATTATTGAATTATATTTTTATTCAATTTATTCATAAAATTGGTTAATTAATATATGTGGATGCTACAAATGCTATAAAACTATTTAAATCAAACCATTAAGTAAATATTATAAATTATATAAAAAAAGATCTCAATCAAAACTAAAGCTATAAATTCAAACTTCAAAATAAATTATATTCAAAAATATGAAATATAATTTATGAAATATAATATAAATTATATTTATATTCATAAATTATTTTCATACA
This sequence comes from Sophora flavescens, assembly GCA_030762895.1. Classification (NCBI taxonomy): domain Eukaryota; kingdom Viridiplantae; phylum Streptophyta; class Magnoliopsida; order Fabales; family Fabaceae; genus Sophora; species Sophora flavescens. The sequence continues at coordinate 51,248,571 of CM061065.1, read as the reverse complement.
CTTGTGAAAAATTCATACACAAAGGGTTTGAAAATTCATATGAAACATGACCGTCCCTTCTACGTGTCAGTCACATAATTCAGTAATCCAATGAAACGAGTCTCATCCGGAAGAGCCACAATTGAGCTCCTATGGGCAGCAACTTTTTCTAATTGAAGAGTCATGTAAATAGGCTTTTTGACCAAACTGGGTTCTTTTTAGAAACTATTTATCAGTTTAGGGTTATTCTAAAACTATTTATCAATGAGGGGTTCTTTTGGACACGTGGCATATTTTATTTTATTTTCACTCTGACGGATCAAAGGCGTCAGTCAGACTGGCGCCTTCAAAGGCACCAGTCAGACTGGCGCCTACCACTTTTTTTATAAAAAAAAAAGACAAAACTTGCCCTGCAGTGCCACGTGGCGCACTGCAGGGGAGGCGCCACTGTGGATGGCGCCTTCAAAGTTCAGTGGCGCCTCCCCCTGTAGTGCGCCACGTGGCACTGCAGGGCGCCCCCACCCCCCACCCCCAACAAACGAAGAGCAGGCGCCCCCCTCAGTTCCTCCTCTATAAATAGTCATAAGTAGGAAATTTTATTTACTACTTGTGATATTATTTGTTACTTGTTATTAAGGTATTTTTTATTGCCTCTTATTGTTTTAAATAGATATTTTATCATTAATGTCATCGTTACTCCCTATACTTATAGTATAATTTTTTTTGTATAGGTGTTTCTTTAAAATTGCTGGTGACTTCATTTTAATTCTTATAAGGTACATTTTTTTTTACTGTTGTAATAATTGATGATTATTTATTGGTGTAAATTGTTATTGCTATTAAATTTTTTTATGCCTCCTGTGATATTATTTGCTACTCGTTATTACGTGATTTTTTTTATTGCCTCTTGTTGTTTTAAATAGATACTTTATCATTAATGTCATCGTTACTCCATATACTTATATTATTTTTTTTTGTAGCGGTGTTCCTTTAAAATTGCTGGTGACTTTATTTTAAATCTTATAAGGTAAATTTTTTTTACTACTGTAATAATTGATTACAAATTTATTGGTGTAAATTGTTATTGCTATTATTTTTTTTATGCCTCCTGTGATATTATTTGCTACTCATTATTACGAGATTTTTTTTATTGTCTTTTGTTGTTTTAAATAGATACTTTATCATTAATGTTATCGTTACTCCCTATACTTATAGTATAATTTTTTTTGTAGCGGTGTTCCTTTAAAATTGCTGGTGACTTTATTTTAATTCTTAGAAGGTAAAATTTTTTTTTACTACTGTAATAATTGATGAATATTTATTGGTGTCAATTGTTATTGCTATTATTTTTTTATGCCTCCTGTGATATTATTTGCTACTCGTTATTACGGGTTTATTTTTATTGCCTCTTGTAATATTATTTGCTACTTTCTTTTAATTATTAAGTTTATTTTTTATTATAATACAACAGTATTATTACTTTTATTAGTATCGGTATTTATTATTAGTAATTGGTAATTAATTTTATTTTGTAATATTATTATTAATAGTGACATTATTTTGTTATATTAATGTTATTTTTAAGTTTACATATTTAATATTAAATATGATGTTAATATTATTAATACCATTATTTGTATTTCTTGTTGTGTATTTTTAATATTGTTATTATTAGAAATTATAAATTTATGGGTTATTTTTATATATTTGATATTATTGTAGGGCAGACGTCATGAGCCAAGTTGCAGTATTTGTATACTCAAACGGAAGAGTCTTCGATGGACCAAAAGGAATTATATTTGAAGGGGACCAAGAAATTGTGCAAATAAAACATTGCATCCGGTATGAGCGTTTGAGGGCAAAGATTCACTCGAAGTTGAGGCTGTAACCAAATCAATCAGTTTCAAAAATTGTGACAAGATATATGATATGTGGCAACCCGGCGAAATATATTCTTGTTGAAATTGCTGATGATCGAGATGTAGAGTGCATGCTGAATGGTTTAATCCAAAATCCCTGGATGTCGACACTTGAGTTGTACGTTGATGTTAATGTTGCGGGCATTTCCACATTCCCTGTGCCGTCATTGGGTAGTAATTTCGAGCAAAATAAATGTGCCGGTAAACCTTGGGTCAAATGCAGATGACGAAGATGAAGATTGGGCAAGCGAGATGGAGGATGAGTCAGATGAAGATGATGATGAAGATGATATACCAACATCGGGTTCATCGGACACCGAGGAGGAGGTTGAACAGGGTTCCAACATAGTTTTGTCCGCATTGGCGTCACCTAGAATTGTTGCAGCTCCGGTTTCATCGATGGCTCCTGGTGGTTTTTTTCCGCATCAAGCTGGTTGATTTTCTCCAACAATTAATAATTTTATTCCGACATCATTATTATTAATTTTTATTTGTATAAATATTATTATTTTTACTCTAATTGACAATTTATTCATTTTTACTCACTTATAGGTCAATCACATGGTGCATTTTTCAACTCATCCCCCCATTATAATTATATAAACTGGGACCATCCTGATCAGGAGATAGAATTTGAAGGCGTAGATGTTCCGGGATCGTGGAAAGTGGGTCAGGAATTGTATGTTGGCTTGAGATTTGATACTAAACAAAGTGGTTCAAATGGTCATTGAACATTATTCCATGAATGTTCATCAGGATTTCAAAGTTGTTGAATCTAAATCAACCAAGTATTATGTCCAGTGCTCAAATCATTTGACAGGATGCCCATGGAGGCTGAGGGCTATCTTGTTGAAAAAATTCACTAAAGTGGGAGGTTACAAAGTGGGGTGGTCAACATGATTGTGTGAATCGGATGTTGTCGCAAGACCACACAAAGCTGGATTCTAACTTCGTATGCTCGTGCATACTAGGTACGATGATTACTAGTATGATAATTGTTTTTATTGTTAATTCCAAGTGTAATCTAACTTTATATTTAAATCGACTTCCTAGGTATGGTCCGAGAAGCGCCATTGGTGACTATCGCTTTGATACGCGAAAGAATTCTAAGTACTTACGGGTACAAGATATCTTACAGAAAAGCATGGAAAGCCAAACAAAAGGCCATAGTGAATGTATTTGGAGATTGGGATGAATCATATGCCGTGCTACCTAGATGGTTACAACATATGCAGTTGTTTTCACCAGATTCATTTTACAAGATCGAGACCAACCTATATATGGTGGGCAACCGTGTGAACAACCCATATCGCACGTTTCATCGTGTTTTCTTGACGTTTAGACAATGTTGTGATGCATTTAATCACTACAAACCAATAATCCAGGTTGATGGCACATTTCTATATGGTAAGTATCGCGGCACACTGTTGATTGCCACATCACAGGATGGAAACAGTCATTTACTGCCGCTTGCTTTTGCTGTTGTGGAAGGAGAAACTTTAGATGCGTGGTCTTGGTTTTTGGGATTGATCTGGGAACATGTTACCAATAAGACCGGTATATGTCTGATCTCCGATCGGCACCAAAGCATTAAGTCGATCGTTTCGAATCCTCACCTAGGTTGGCAGCCTCCAAATGCTTATCATGTATACTGTATTCGACATATTGCCAGTAATTTCAACCAGAGATTCAAGAATAAAAAGTTGAAGGAGGAACTGATGACTCTAGGTATGTCTTTTTCAAACTACATAATTTTTGTATTTATGTTTTCTTTAATAATATGGTGACCTAAATAAGTTAACGTTTTTGTATAGGGTACACTGTAACAGCCCGTTTTTAGTTACACTGTTTAACCGGTTAAAATATAATTATTTATATTTTAATCTGAGATCAAGGAAATGATTTTGGATAAAACAAAATCATATTCATACTCTATATTATGGTAGAAGGTTACTGTAAAATTTTGGGTTGAAAATTCCGACAGAAATCGGTTCGCGTTTTCACTGACCGTACAATTTTACTGGTCAGAAAATTCCAATTTAACCCGAAACTGAAAAGTAATAGAGCGTACCATTTTATTTTAGTGATACTGTCTATGTTATAAAAAAAATTAATTAATTATATTTGTTAAAGGAATAAAATATTATATTTTATTCGAAGCAAAGCACGAAGCTTCAGAGATAGACCGGACAGATGAGAAAAATATGTCAAATCAACAATAACTCGCCGTTAATAATCTTGGTTAAAATATTTTGATTAAATATATACACATGTTAATATCCCTAATGCTCTTAAGATCCTAATTAATTACCCTGTATAAAACTTTTTGGAGAAGTTTTATCTTTCTCTCTCTTCCTTTTTCCTTATTACCAGATTTCTTCTTCTTCTTCTTCTTCAGCATAACACCCTTCTTTTCTCTTCTACTCTCCGCAACTTCAAAAACCAAAGTCTCATCTCCTCCATTCTGCACAACCGCCAGCCGCCCAACCCCGCCAGTCGCGACCCGCACCGCAACCGCCGCCAGCCGGAGCTCCGACCGCGCGACACCACGCCTGGTTCGGGTCACAGTTCAGATCATGCCTCAGCTGTTCCTGTAGCACGAAACCGTGCTCTCCGCCACTTTTTTCGGACTTTCGGACACTGTCCCACCACCATGTGGAGAGGAAGACCCAACCATACATCTCTGCTCGTTATCCTGCACGAGTTGGTCCCTCTGGTTTCTCTGTTTAACATCGTCACCGTCACGAACCGCTGTATGCCGCCGTCCTCCACCGTCGACCGTCGCACCGGAGTCCACGACACCAGCACGAGTTCTTCATCTTCCTTTGGGTGAGTGATTTCTCACATTCTCACCTCTATTTTCAAGAAGCCCCAGTTTCTCCTCAAACCAAACCCTAGGTTTTGATTTTTAGTTCTCAAAATCTGAAATTAATTGGTATTTTCTGAAATTGGGAGCATGATTAAGTGCCTCCCTAAATCAATTTTGTCAATCTCTTGTTAAATTGATTTTTCCTCAATTCTCATCTTGAGCCTAAAATCCTCAAATCTGTTTTGATTTTAAATGAATGAGATTTTTGAGAAATTAAATATATTATTGAATTATACTTATATTGTGATTGTTAAGAACTTAATTTGGCGATTTGTCTGGCTGTTTCTATGCTTGGATCAACTCTCTGGGATGTTTTTCATGTTCGTGCTTGCTCTGGGAAGGCAGAAACTACTTTCTAGGAACTGTTGGGAGCTGACTGCTGATAAGCCTCTGGCTTATCTAGTTTTATGACTAGATGAACTAGGGTTTACGTGCCAATTTATTCGAGTTCACTCTCGTTTTCGCCCAAATTTGCCTTGTTTTGTTCCTAAGTTGGACTTTGACTCGTTTTGCGTCTTTTGTGTAGTTTTTAGGTTATTTTGAATAGAATTACGCTTGTGGGTGCTTTCGTTGTTTCAGGTTAAATAAGTGAAGCTCCGGGAGTCAAGGAAGGTCGAAAAGCAGTGGAAATTGCAAGTCTGGAGACACTCGCCTCGCGAGTGTGTTCTCGCCCCGCGAGCCTGAAAGTCAACAAAGCAGCAAAAGTCATCACTTCAGTCTCGCCACGCGAGATGTGTCTCGCCCCGCGAATCATGAAGACCTGCAAGATAGAGAGCATCACGGCTTGGCCGTGATGAATACCACGCCCGTGGCAGTTTAAGGTTTGAAGCCTCGCCCCGCGAGAGAATGAAGACTTGGAAGTCAGAGACCATCACGGCCCAGCCGTGATGAAGGTCACAGCCTAGAATTGAAGACTCGCCCCGCGAGAGGCTGCTCGCCTCGCGAGAGTTTAAATTGAAAGCGCGCCAATTTTAATTCTCGCCTCGCGAGAGGCTGCTCGCCTCGCGAGAGAGCGCAGATCAGGATTACTATTTAAAGGCTGTTGCATATCAGAACCGGGGATGAAATCTGGAGGATCCAGTTTTCCACTTAGGTTAGGGCAGTAGTTACGAATCCTTATTTCTCCTTGGAGCTGCGTCTCCTTTTCTGGTTTCTTTTTATTTTTACGATGGTGATTATGTCCGATCGCTTGTCTATGAGCATGAGGAACTAATCCCCGTCGTCCGAGGGAACGATGAAGCCACCCATGGCGATGTAAATCCGATATGATGTATGTCTTTCTCCTTTAATTCAATTCTCGTTTTCCGATTCTGATTTGAATGTTTGATCATATGTTTTGCGTGATTAATCAGTTAAACGTGTTTGAGGCCTAACGGCGATTCGCGTTTAGAACTTGAATCGGGATCATAAATGTTTTCTAATTCTGATTTGATTGTGTTAATCATATGTGTTGCGTGATTGACTTGTTAACGTGATGAGGCTTAGTCAGCGATTCACGTTTAGAACTTGAATTAGAATCACTAATCGAATAATAAACACGAAAGTGGATTTAGGAGATTAGTGCGACCATATAGGGAACAAGGTTTAACATAATTCGAGATTAGGATTATGAGACCTAGTAAGTAATTAATCCAATCGTCGAATACGTCCTAATGAGCACGAGAGTGGATTTAGGAGAATTTAGGGGTCCCGGTTGACATTGTAATTGAACTTAGGGAGGAATTCATCATCACTTGGGTGTACATATTGGGTAGGTGGATTTGTGACCTTGGACATTTTAGTTTTCATATTTTTAGTTAATTATTTAATTAGATTTGTTAATTGAATTTCGATTCCATTCTCTCTCTCTCAACCACCTTCTGTAACTTGATCGAACGTATCTGACTTCCCGCAGATTAGTCGAATTGGTATCCCAATCCTTGAGTTCGACCTCGGTAATTACTTACCGTGTTATTTTTATTACTTGCGACGACCCGGTACACTTGCCGGAGTCACACCAAGTTTTTGGCGCCGTTGCCGGGGATTGGCACAACCAATTTTTCTGATTTTAGGGAAGTTTGATTATTTGGTTAAGTTATTTTTCTTTTATTTTTAATTTTATTTTTATTTACCATTATCTCTCTACTTCTTTGATTCCACTTGGTCTTGCCTTGTTTTGTATGCGAGGTACACGAAGGAATGCTTCCGGGTTGCGAATATTGTGATGGGAACCATGACACTTGGAGTTGTCCGTTCTACTTCCCTCAAGTATATGTGGAACCATGGCATAATGACAGCGTGCCCCAGAACAACTATCAGAGTCAGAATCAGTATTGGGGTGATATGAGTAGAGACCATCCGGATTTCGCTTGGAGTAATGCTGACGATGGTCTAGCCTGGCAACCACAACCTCAACAAAATTGGCAACCACAACCTTGGGAGTTGGCTCTTGAGAGGTTGAGTGCGACACTTGGGAAAGTGTCAATCAATACAAATGCAGTCATTGACAGGATGGCCACATCATTTGAGAAGACGAATGCGGTATTAGAGATGAAGATTGCCCAATTCGCAAGGCAAATAAATGAGCATCCCCCAGAGACTTTCCCAGTTGATACCGAGAACGACCCTAAGAACCAATGCAATGCCACAACAACTAGAAGCAGTGGGGTGTTGGGATATGACTGGGATGTAACTAGTTCTCAGGGAGTTGAGGAAGAACTACCACATGTTGAGGAAGAACAACCGGAGGAAAAGGAATTGGCAAGTGTCATGGCCCCGGAACAACCACATGTTGAGGAAGAGCAACCTAAGGAAGAGGAGTTGGCAAAGGACAAGGCACTGGAGCAAGGGGGTAGAGATCAAGATGAAGATAAAGTGGCGGAGGATTCCACCATGCTTGCCAAGCAACCTCAAATTAATGCATTGGATAACTATGTTGGCTTGCATGCATGTGTGGACATTGGTAAGTTGGACCCTCCCACTCGTGTGGCACACTTCCTCGAGAAAACACCATTTGACCCGAGAGGAAGTGAATTCATAATTGAAGAGGTCAATGGAGTTTTCACACACTGGCTGGGTGGAGTTGATGATAAGGTCATATTGCTGCTACGATCTCCACTCCAATTACCATTTGATCCGGGTGGAGGATTTGATATGATGAGCGTCTCTTGGCCCTTGTACCACAGACTATGGGATCCAGGTGGATGCTTCTTAATAAGTCAGGCTCGGGACGTTAAACAAGCGCTTCTTGGGAGGCAACCCAAGCTAGGTATCCCTCTCTTCCCTTAACTTTTGTTTTCTTTTTCTTTTTTGTTTTTGTTTTTGTTGTCACTCTTGAATAATTTGAGAAGATCAAGAGTTGTTGTATGAATGTCGTGTCGGCAAGCTTGTTGGATGTTAATTGAATTTAGCATAGATTGACTGCATGAATTATTTGACCATTGATGATTTCCCCTAAGTTCTGAAATTAGAAAAGTTTATCCCCACTTAAAAATTGAAAACTGAACTTTGAGGACCTTGTTGTGATTACTTGATTTATGATAAGTTTGGGGTGAGGGGGTGCACACACTAGGAATCGTATCTCGGTCAAACAATTTGCAAAAATGTCCAGGTGAGAATTTGAGCCTCCAACTCTATTTTTGAATGTGTGAATCACTGTTAAGTTGCACTTTCCCGAATTTGCTTGAATCTCTATATGGTTTGCATGTTTATGTGTTGCATCAAATGATTTAGGCAATTTTCTTTGAAAAACCACTTGGCCTGAAAAGAACCATCCCTAATGCATGTTCCCTAGTTAGCCAAATTGAGCCCAATCGACCTATTGTTTCTTGATGACCCTACATTACGAGCCAAAATCTGAAAAACCATGTTAACCCGATCTTAGGATTAGGAGAGCATGGAAATTAGCAAGAGAAAGGTTGTGAGAAACTAAGTTTGGGGTGGCTACAAGGAGGTATGTCATTTTGGGGTGAGAAAAAGAAAAATAAAGGTTGAAACCCAAGGCAAAAAGAAAATAAAATAAAATAAAATAAAATAAAATAAAAGAAGAAAACAAAAAAAAAAATTGCCAAAGGAAAAGGGGCAGAACAAAAAGATTAGCAAGGAAAAGGCTGTAGTCACCCGAGCCCAAATGAAAAATGGAAAAAGGAATTTGAGTGGAAAAAGTGTCAAAATGCTCATGCTCTCTTAGTTCCTAGGGACTTAAGCCTAAATATCCTTCATTATCCTACCCTGAGCCAGGCCCCATTACAACCTTTAAAAGACCTTCTGATGTTGCATACATGTTTTCGTGGGAACTACTTTTGAGATGAAAATCAAATTCATGGGAAGTGCTCTTGATAAGTGAAATTGAGTGAAAAAGTTGAAAGCCTTGACGAATTGAGCGAATGAGTGAAATTTTACATACCCTTGTGAGGAAGGCAATTGTTTGAAATAGGTGATCTTCCTTTGTGTGTATCTTTGAGCCTCAACTTAGAGTAATGATGGCATGAATGATAAATTCTCAACTGTTTAAAGTAGATGAATGTGGGGATTACATTAATGTAGGGAGGAAGAATCTTTGGATCCAGTTTTCCACTTAGGTTAGGGCAGTAGTTACAAATCCTTATTTCTCCTTGGAGATGCGTCTCCTTTTCTGGTTTCTTTTTATTTTACGATGGTGATTATGTCTGATCGCTTGTCTATGAGCATGAGGAACTAATCCCCATCGTCCGAGGGAACGATGAAGCCACCCATGGCAATGTAAATCCGATATGATGTATGTTTTTCTCCTTTAATTCAATTATTGTTTTCCGATTCTGTTTTGGATGCTTGATCATATGTATTGCGTGATTAATCAGTTAAACGTGTTTGAGGCCTAACGGCGATTCGCGTTTTAGAACTTGAATCGGGATCGCAAATGTTTTCCAATTCTGAATTGATTGTGTTGATCATATGTGTTGCATGATTGACTTGTTAACGTCGATGAGGCCTAGTCAGCGATTCGCGTTTAGAACTTGAATTGGGATCATCGATCGAATATTGCACGAGAGTGAGTAGGAGATCGGTGCAACCATATAGGGAACAAGAATTAACCGAATTCGAGATTAGGATTATGAGACCTAGTAAGTAATTAATCCAATCATCGAATACGTCCTAATGAGCACGAGAGTGGATTTAGGAGAATTTAAGGGTCTCGGTTGACATTGTAATTGAACTTAGGGAGGAATTCATCATCACTTGGGTGTACATATTGGGTAGGTGGATTTGTGACCTTGGACATTTTAGTTTCCTGATTTTTAGTTAATTAGTTTATTAGATTCCTTAATTGAATTTCTTATATTAATCTCTCTCCCTCAACCACCTTCTTCCGTAACTTGACCGAACGTATCTGACTTCCCGCGGATTAGTCGAATTGGTATCCCAATCCTTGAGTTCGACCTCGGTAATTACTTACCGTGTTATTTTTATTACTTGCGACGACCCGGTACACTTGCCGGAGTCACAACAACTGCATCGCTTCCAAGTGCTTGGAAAACTCTGAACACCTTTAAGGTGGGGGAAAGAACCAATCTACCATCGGAATGGTTAAGTAGTGTATAATATAATAATTGTGTAGGGCGACCTAAACCCTACTAGTGGTCGAATAATCGACAAGATCAAAATCATATTGAATGCTTTTCTGAAAAATCAATGATGATTTGGGAATTGTGGATTTATCGATGTAAGTTATTTATAAAGTATTTTGAGGTTGATTGACTTTACTATTATTGGATTGCTATGATGTGCTGGTGGTGATAAATTACTTTGTGATATTTGAATATTTATGATTGTCTGTGTTATGCATGATCTGCCTGGATTATTTCTATGCTTAATTGACTTTAAGTGAGGATATGTGTTGTTAGGAGATAATTGTTTGGGTGAGAATGAATTGACTTAGAGGTGCCTAGCCTAAACTAATTATTTAAAGATGAGTGGTGACATAGAACATGTGTTGAGGTTTTGGTGGAAGGTTAAGGCACTAGGTGGTTATTGATGTGGGTTGGTGAGGTTCGTGTATTGGTATTGTTGTTTGCGATCGTGTGTTGGGAACATGTGAGGTTGGAGTATCCGATCACGGATACAGGATGTCACGGGTCAGTTCTCTAACGGGAATGGGGAAAACTACCGTGATACCCTTATAGTTTTGGGTGAGTCGTCCCATAGCCTAACGGGAATGAGGATACTTTTGTATTGTGCAGCTATTCCCTAACGGGAATGGGGGAATAGTATCATTCTTGGAATGAGCATCATAACGGGAATGGGGGTGTGCACCGGTTTTTGGGGACGCGTCGCTTGGATGACTGGCTAACATCCTAATGGGAATGAGGATACTTTGGTATTGTGCAACTATTCTCTAACATGAATGAGGGAATAGTGTCATCCTTTGAATAAGCATCCTAACGGGAAAGAGGGTGTGTGTCATTCACTGGGTGAACATCCTAACGGGAATGAGGATGTGCACGGGGTGGAACACCTTAACGGGAATGGGGGTGGAATACCCTAACGGGAATGGATGTGTGCACTAGGTGGATGTATGCCCCGATGCAAATGAGGGATGGTGGCAGGAGTGGTAGTGGCCATGTTAACGTAAAGACATGGTGACAGGATTAGAGAGGTTATGTTAAAATAAAATGTTAGATTGCATGAGAGTGAGGGTAGAGGATGATAGGGTATGCTTGAGGATGATTTGTGATGTTAGGTGTTGATTGTCTGTGGCAATTACTGTATTATATACTATGATTCTTTTCCACTTTTTGATGATAGAAATGTTTCTTATCCCCTGTACATTTTCTGCATGTTGTATTTTGTTTTATTATGGAATCGTACTAGAAGACCTGGTGGACAAACTTAATGATGAGGGATTGGACGAGACTCCCTATGAGCCGGATGCCGGAGCTCAAGTGTTGACCCATGGTGATTAGGGTCAAGGTAGTATATGGCCAGTGTGTCTTGTGAGACGTTTTAGATGTTTTTAGTTGTTTAGTAGTTTTGTCTAAGTCTGTGCCTGTGAGGGTTCCTACCGAGAGGATACCCTCAACAGTGTTTTGGTAATGTAATAGATAAACGTAGGGGTATTTATATATTATAAGCTTGCGAATATTTTATGTTATTAATGAAAACTGTGTATGTGCATGACAAACCAATTTGGGATTACTGTATCTATTTATCTCCTAAATCTTTATCATGACCGGAGTTTGTGTATTTATTTTTCTGCTCCTGGCAGTTGATGTAAGACCAGAGACCAATTATGGTTGGATAAAGTTTTGAAGTTATAAACTGTCTATCAGGTGTTTTTCCGACGTCATACAATTCTCCGATTTTTAAAGGGGACATTTCGAAAATGAATTATGAAAATCTCTAACGCTAAACGTGCAATTAAGGAATTAATTAATAAGGTTTTAAGCTAATAAAACACCGAGGCACAACGGGGTGTCTCAATTTGGTATCAGAGCAGTTTGATTCTGTTCAGACTGTTAGGTTTAGGATGTCATTACTGGCCGTGTCTAGTTGAGTCCACATCGGATATTGACTATGCTTAGAAATTGGGTAGAAAGTTCACAGCTTCATCGTTTTAAGCTCCTCAGTAGAGTAGGGAACTGAAATGATTAATATTCTTACTCATGGTAAATACGATATTATTGGGATAAGTTACTTGGGTAAGTTCTTGTATAAAAGAGAGTATCATGGTTGATTGTGTCTTGAAAGTTAGAAAGTAAGATTTGAAATAAGTGTTAGACAATGAGTTTATTGGAAGAATTAATTCTTGTTCATAAGGTATAGTGAGCAATTAGTGGTAGAAAGAAATTGTTATTACGGGAATTTATTTTAAGTACTAGATATATTTGGATAATGTGGGTAGTTGTTGAAGATGATAAAGAGACAACAAAATTTGTTTGAGTCTTAATTAGTATAGGATTGAATTAGTTGAAGCCTTGTAGCCTTTTATGGTTGAGATGATGGTTGTAGTTGTGGATTTGATTGGAAATCTAGGCTTATAAGTTGGACACTTGGTCCCGAATCTAGTGTTTAACAATGAGAAAGGAATTAGACTCAAGTTTATGAAATTAATACTTGGATGTGAAGATGAACTTATTTTCTAATGATGTTTTCTAATGATGATAAGTTTGTTTAAAGAAAAGGAGGTTTAAGCATATGGTGTTTATAAGAGGTGTTGATTTGAGTGTGGCTTGTACATGATTAGTATTTAAGTCTTTATGTTGAGAATAGAATTAGTTTCTAATCACTTTGATGTTATTGGAGTTTATTATGATAAAGTGTAAACCTTAGCTTGTCATGGGATTATTCTTTAAAGTGATATTTGATTTATGAAAATAGTATTAACTCGAACTTGGTTTGAGGCACAAGGTTATAAGGTAAATTTAGGGGGATTTGAAATGATTTGGAAACATAATGAAAGAGTTTGAGTATATAGAAATGATATATATGGTTAAGTCGAAGTTATCTGGAAATGTTGTGTGGACACATGACAATTAGCAGTAGTTCAAACTAAGAGAGGATGTTAAGTTAAGATTTTGTTATAAAAAAAGTACGGTAGATATGGAAATAGTGTGCTAGTATTGAGGTACATTACTAGGATATGATCTTTGAAGAAGATTGTTACTAATGATGAATGTGATTCTAAGGGAAGGATATGTAGGTAAGTGCTAGTACGTATCAAGTTCATATCTAAGGATTTAATATGTGAGTTGGGACTTGTTATTATTAAAGGAGGGCTAAGAGCGGAATGATGATACTTTATATGAGTAATATTATGGTGATTTCGGATTTGAGAATGGATGTTTTACCTAGGCATGGTATTCTTGTTAAAATGATGAGTTTGAGCTTCTAGTAAAATCTTAATTGTTACAGAATATATTTTGTTTGGTTTAATATGGCAGTTAATGTAGTTAAGGGCTTAGAGTCATGTTTTATATTTCAAATAAGATGTAAACCTGCATATTTCTTTTTGTAAAGTTTTGGTGTGCGATAATTGAATAGAGAATTGTAGTTATAAGGTTTGATGATCAATAGTTGAATTATAAAGATAGTTTTGTTGCATATATTTTGAGATATTGAAGTTAAGATGCGGATTAAGGAGATATTTTTTTATGTTAAATTTTGATCACTAAGTTGGTGTTTGGACAGAAAGGTAGATTCTTAAACTAAGGGACTTACTTATGTTGACTTTGTCATTATTGATCATGCCTTGAGGATTGGAATAAAGACTTGATCAGGCAATACGTAGGATAAATTCATATTTCCCTTGAGTACGATAATTCTAAATTGGTTTTGTTAAGATTTAAGGTGAATTAGAGATATTGAAAACTATGGGACATGCAGTGGTAGGAATTTTGTTGAGGTGTAGTTATGAATAGTAAGATTAAGAGTAATATCACTAAGACAAATTACTATAGATCGAAGGATCAAATGTTGACTGAGGCAGAGTATAGTGAAGGAGATTTAGGGTAATGATCAAATGCTTATGGTTATGATTGAATGTAGGAATTTGGAAGATCAAAAGGAAAGTGCCTACTGTAGTTTCACCTAAGTTGGATGTGAATGAAAAGGATGATTCCTTGAGTAAAACTAAGTTTTCTAGAGTCGTTCAAGGTTGTGGAGTTAGATAATCTTAACTGACATGGTTTTTGTTGATTTTAGTGTAGAGATGTTTTACTTGAACACTGAAAATGTGTAATTTTGTTGTAATCCGGAATGGTGGAATACGTTCAAAAGAACTAAAAATTTTATTGGATACTTTGAGTAGGGAGTTAATGTAGTATTGATCTTGGTGTTAAATGTAGGGGGTAGAGGTTGAAATAAGGATTTCTAGTGGATGAGTATTAAGAAGAGAAAATGATTAAGTTTTGATTATGTCCTTCAAGGATGATAGATTGAGTTGAAAAATTAAGGACAATGAACAGAATGTAGAGACGGATAAGTTCGAGGTTAAATAAAATGATATAAGAATAAATTTTGTTACGAAGTTACCGCTGTCACTGAAGGGAAAGACAGCGATGAGAAATACGATGTAGGATCTTTAGATTAAGACATGTGTGCAAGATTTTACCCAGTTTTGAGTCAGGAAATTCTGAGGACGGAATTATTTTCTAAGAGGGATAGTAATGTAACAGCCCGTTTTTAGTTACACTGTTTAACCGGTTAAAATATAATTATTTATATTTTAATCTGAGATTAAGAAAATGATTTTGGATAAAAAAAAATCATATTCATACTCTATATTATGGTAGAAGGTTACCGTAAAATTTTGGGTTGAAAATTCCGACAAAAATCGGTTCGCGTTTTCACTGACCGTACAATTTTATTGGTCAGAAAATTCCGATTTAACCCGAAACTGAAAAATAATAGAGCGTACCATTTTATTTTAGTGATACTGTCTATGTTATAAAAAAATTAATTAATTATATTTGTTAAAGGAATAAAATATTATATTTTATTCGGAGCAAATCACGAAGCTTCAGAGATAGACCGGACAGATGAGAAAAATATGTCAGATCAACAATAACTCGCCGTTAATAATCTTGGTTAAAATATTTTGATTAAATATCTACACTTGTTAATATCCCTAATGTTCTTAAGATCCTAATTAATTACCCTGTATAAAACTTTTTGGAGAAGTTTTATCTTTCTCTCTCTTCCTTTTTCCTTATTACCAGATTTCTTCTTCTTCTTCTTCTTCTTCTTCAGCATAACACCCTTCTTTTCTCTTCTATTATCCACAACTTCAAAAACCAAAGTCTCATCTCCTCCACTCTGCACAACCGTGCGCCGCCCAACCCCGCCAGTCGCGACCCGCACCGCAACCGCCGCCAGTCGGAGCTCCGACCGCACGAAACCACGCCTGGTTCGGGTCACAGTTCAGATCATGCCTCAGCTGTTCCTGTAGCACGAAACCGCGCTCTCTGCCACTATTTTCGGACTTTCAGCCACTGTCCTACCCCCATGTGGAGAGGAAGACCCAACCATACATCTCTGCTCGTTATCCTGCACGAGTTGGTCCCTCTGGTTTCTCTGTTTAACATCGTCACCGTCACGAACCGTTGTACGCCGCCGTCCACCACCGTCGACCGTCGCACCGGAGTCCACGGCACCAGCACGAGTTCTTCATCTTCCTTTGAGTGAGTGATTTCTCACATTCTCACCTCTATTTTCAAGAAGCCTCAGTTTCTCCTCAAACCAAACCCTAGGTTTTGATTTTTAGTTCTCAAAATCTGAAATTAATTGGTATTTTCTGAAATTGGGAGCATGATTAGGTGTCTCCCTAAATCAATTTTGTCAATCTCTTGTTAAATTGATTTTTCCTCAATTCTCATCTTGAGCCTAAAATCCTCAAATTTGTTTTGATTTTAAATGAATGAGATTTTTGAGAAATTAAATATATTATTGAATTATACTTATATTGTGATTATTAAGAACTTAATTTGGCGATTTGTCTGGCTGTTTCTATGCTTGGATCAACTCTCTGGGATGTTTTTCATGTTCGTGCTTGCTCTGGGGAGGCAGAAACTACTTTCTGGGAACTGTTGGGAGCTGACTGCATCGCTTCCAAGTGCTTGGAAAACTCTGAACACCTTTAAGGTGGGGGAAATAACCAATCTACCGTCGGAATGGTTAAGTAGTGTATAATATAATAATTGTGTAGGGCGACCTAAACCCTACTAGTGGTCGAATAATCGACAAGATCAAAATCATATTGAATGCTTTTCTGAAAAATCAATGATGATTTGGGAATTGTGGATTTATCGATATAAGTTATTTATAAAGTATTTTGAGGTTGATTGACTTTACTATTATTGGATTGCTATGATGTGCTGGTGGTGATAAATTACTTTGTGATATTTGAATATTTATGATTGTCTGTGTTATGCATGATCTGCCTAGATTATTTCTATTCTTAGTTGACTTTAAGTGAGGATATGTGTTGTTAGGAGATAATTGTTTGGGTGAGAATGAATTGACTTAGAGGTGCCTAGCCTAAACTGATTATTTAAAGATGAGTGGTGACATAGAACATGTGTTGAGGTTTTGGTGGAAGGTTAAGGCACTAGGTGGTTATTGATGTGGGTTGGTGAGGTTCGTGTATTGGTATTGTTGTTTGCGATCGTGTGTTGGGAACATGTGAGGTTGGAGTATCCGATCATGGATACAGGATGTCACGGGTCAGTTCTCTAACGGGAATGGGGAAAACTACCGTGATACCCTTATAGTTTTGGGTGAGTCGTCCCATATCCTAACGGGAATTAGGATACTTTTGTATTGTGCAGCTATTCCCTAACGGGAGTGGGGGAATAGTATCATTCTTGGAATGAGCATCCTAACGGGAATGGGGGTGTGCACCGGTTTTTGGGGACGCGTCGCTTGGATGACTGGCTAACATCCTAATGGGAATGAGGATACTTTGGTATTGTGCAACTATTCTCTAACGGGAATGAGGGAATAGTGTCATCCTTTGAATAAGCATCCTAACGGGAAAGAGGGTGTGTGTCATTCACTGGGTGAACATCCTAACGGGAATGAGGATGTGCACGGGGTGGAACACCTTAACAGGAATGGGGGTGGAACACCCTAACAGGAATGGATGTGTGCACTAGGTGGATGTGTGCCCCGATGCAAATGGGGGATGGTGGCAGGAGTGGTAGCGGCCATGTTAACGTAAAGACATGGTGACAAGATTAGAGAGGTTATGTTAAAATAAAATGTTAGATTGCATGAGAGTGAGGGTAGAGGATGACAGGGTATGCTTGAGGATGATTTGTGATGTTAGGTGTTGATTGTCTGTGACAATTACTGTATTATATACTATGATTCTTTTCCACTTTTTGATGATAGAAATGTTTCTTATCCCCTGTACATTTTCTGCATGTTGTATTTTGTTTTATTATGGAATCGTACTAGAAGACCTGGTGGACAAACTTAATGATGAGGGATTGGACGGGACTCCCTATGAGCCGGATGCTAGAGCTCGAGTGTTGACCCATGGTGATTAGGGTCAAGGTAGTATATGGCCAGTGCGTCTTGTGAGACGTTTTAGATGTTTTTAGTTGTTTAGTAGTTTTGTCTAAGTCTATGCCTGTGAGGGCTCCTACCGAGAGGATACCCTCAACAGTGTTTTGGTAATGTAATAGATAAACGTAGGGGTATTTATATATTATAACCTTGCGAATATTTTATGTTATTAATGAAAACTGTGTATGTGCATGACAAACCAATTTGGGATTACTGTATCTATTTATCTCCTAAGTCTTTATCACGACTGGAGTTTGTGTATTTATTTTTTTGCTCCTGGAAGTTGATGTAAGGCCAAAGACCAATTATGGTTGGATAAAGTTTTGAAGTTATAAACTGTCTATCAGGTGTTTTTCCGACATCATACAAATCTCCGATTTTTAAAGGGGACATTTCGAAAATGAATTATGAAAATCTCTAACGCTAAACGTGCGTTTAAGGAATTAATTAATAAGGTTTTAAGCTAATAAAACATCGAGGCACAACGGGGTGTCTCATACACCGTATGCAAGATAAACTTCAATCGGAAGCTTGAGAAATTCCGTGAAACCATTCCTGAAATACAAAGGTGGATTGATGGCATTAGGAAGGAGAAATGGTCACTGGCTTATGATGATGGTGGTCGTCGATTTGGACACATGACAACCAATTTGTCTGAATGCGTGAATAAAATTTTAAAGGGTGCTAGGAATCTGGCAATCACCGCTTTGGTTAAGTGTTCATATGGTAGGATCGTTGGTCGCGCTGTCGCGCACGCGCCAAAAAGGACGAGCGGGTTTAAAACTGTAGTTTAGGGCGACAACTCGGATGTCGTCTCTCAAGGACTCTGAAAGTGTTATCTTTCACAAAAATCAGTTTTTTTGGGGGGGTGGGGGTGGGGTTTGGATTGGAGTGCAAATAAGAAAATGAGCAATAACAAAGCAATGAAAACAGGGCAGTTGAAAAGAGATTATCAATTAGCAAACAACGATTAATCTACTGTCCT
Source organism: Sophora flavescens (assembly GCA_030762895.1). Lineage (NCBI taxonomy): Eukaryota > Viridiplantae > Streptophyta > Magnoliopsida > Fabales > Fabaceae > Sophora > Sophora flavescens. The sequence goes on along the minus strand of CM061065.1, from coordinate 51,229,796 downwards.
CGAATTCCCCACTATCCTTGGTTCATGTAATCCCAAACCCTAAGCAGATTCTAATCCCCTTTCAGTTGTAGCAACAACTAACAACGTAATCGCTACTACGGACATATATTCCTATTCCCGAAATAACAAACGGGATTAAGCTCTCATGAACAAACGAACATGAATGGACGCACGCGAAATAACAAACGCGATTAAGTATAGGAACATACATCACTGAAACAAATCAATACAATACTATACACTCCTGAAATATCAAACTGAAATGCATAATATGGTATTGAAAAGGGAAAAGCAATTAAAATAGGGATTTACAAAACCTCAAGTATATGGAATTCTCATACAGTAGATTAATCTAAGAATTTACTTCTCCATAACAACAATGAAACACGCAGAAAAATATAAAGAAAACTATGGAGAAGCAAAAAAGTCTTTACAAACTGTTCAGAACATCAATTTATACTAGTCAGAAATTAAGCCTATTCGCGAGGCGAAGCCTCTCTCGCGACGCGATTCTTGTGAACAGTCTGCAACCTTTGGTATTCTCGCGAGGCGAACAATCATTCGCGAGGCGAGAAACTGAAGAGTCTTCTTATTACGCCCGTTATGAACATCAGGGACCAACCGTGATGCTTTCTGACTTCCCGGCTCGCGGGGCGAAGGTATGCTCGCGAGGCGAGACTCTTAAACTTCAAAATTGCCACAGCCGTGACCTTCAACACGGGCAAGCCGTGATCGTCTCTGACTGTTTAGGCTTGGGTTACTCGCGGGGCGAGACCTTCTTCGCGGGGCGAACCAGAGACCTTGCATTTTCTTGGAACAGTCAGGCTTCGGGGTCGCGTGGCGAGTACAGCTTTCGCGGGGCGAATCCCCTGCTTCCTTATTCCTTCAACTTCTTCTTAACCTGAAAACAAGGAAATAACTATAAGTGTATTATTTGACTCAAAACTAGATAAATTAATCTAAAACTACTCTAGAGACTCAAAACCTTGCTTGAGGACAATCTAATCTAATTTGGGTGAAAATAGGATATAATTTGCACAAAACCCTGGTCATACTAGCCATAAAACTAGATGAGCCAGAGGCTTATCAAAATACCCCAAACTTAAACTTTGCTTGTCCCCAAGCAAACTAAGACTAAAAAATCAAAAAGACTCAAGACCTGGCAAGCTTAAAAGATTCAATCAACATTGCACAAATTCAAGCAACTTCATCAAAACAGTTTTCTTCATTGTCCCCCCCCCCCTTTTCAAACAAAGCAATCCCCACATTCATTTATTCTAAACATTTGAGATTTTCATCATTCAGGCAATCAGAAATCTAAGCAGGGGATCCAAGTCACACACAAGAAGGAGATCACCAAATTCAAACAACTATCCTCACAAGGGCATTTAGTATATCACTCAATCGCTCAATTGGTGTCAGGCTAACAACTTTGCACTCAGTTTCACTTTTCAAGAACACTTCCCATAAATTTGATTTTCATCTCAAAATGGTTCCCACAGAAAACATGCATGCAACATCAAAAGGTCTTTTATGGGTTGTAATGGGGCCTGGCTAAGGGTAGGATATACAAAAGGAACTAGGCTGAAGACCCTAGGAACTAAGAGAGCATGAACTTTATTTACACTTTGAATTTCTACTCAAGTTCCTTTTCTCATTCATCTTTTCAATTGCCTTGGGTGACTACAGCCATTTCTTCTTTTCTTCTTCTTTTTTCTTTTTTTTTTCTAATTCTTTTATTATTATTATTTTCATTTCATTTTTTTTTTCAACATTTATACACTTTTTCTTCACAAGCCTTTGGCTCCAACTTTTTATTATATTTTTTTCCTCAATCCCAACATCTTACATCTTGCAGCCACCCCAAACTTAGTTTCTTGCACCCATTCTAAGATTCCATGCTCTCCTAATCCTAAGATCGGGTTAACATGGTTTTCCAGATTTTTGGGTTTATAACGTTAGGTTATCAAGAATTAACAGGCTAATAAGCTCAAAGGGGCTAACTAGGGAACATGCATTAGGAATTGGTTATTTTTAGGCTAAGTAGCTATTTACAAAGAAAATGCCTAAATCATCTGAAGCAAACACATAATCATGCAAACCAAAAAGAGATTCAATCAAATTCAGGAAAGTGCAACTTGAAAGTGATTTTCACACAGTCAGAAACATGTTGGAGGCTCAAAACCTCACCTGGACATTCATGCAAATTATTTGAAAGAGATTCTATCCCTAGTGTGTGCTTCCTATCACCCCAAACTTATCATAAATCATGCCATCATAACAAAATCTCAAAGTTCAGTTTTCAATTTCACATGGGAATCACTTTTCAAAAACAAAAATTTTTCAGCCTGGGGGGAATCATCACATATCAATCAGTGCAACATCAATCAAAATCTAGCAAACTTGCCAACAAAAGACTCAACACACAAATACTCCTGAGCTTCTCAAATTATTCAGGAGCTTTATTCAAAGAAAAGGAAAAACTACAACTAATTCCCTCCCCCACACTTAAAACATGCATTGTCCCCAATGAACAACATAACTATACAATCAGAGTGAGGGGAAGGAAAAGGGAACTCCCTGATTAAGTATCAGTGTAGGTGGGAGCTTCCAAGGAGAGCTCCTCAACATTTGCATCCACAGGAACAACAGCATCCACACCATGGAATGGCTTCAACCTCTGCCCGTTAACCTTGAAGGGCTTGTGTGTACCTGCACGTGTAATCTCTACTGCACCATAAGGAAACACATTAGTAACGACAAAGGGGCCATCCCATTTGGACCTAAGTTTCCCAGCCATCAATTTCAGGCGGGAGTTAAACAATAAGACTAGCTAGCCCACAAAAAATTCTTTCCTAACAATCATTCTATCATGAAATTGTTTTGTTTTTCTTTATAAATCCTGGAGCTTTCATAGGCTTCAAGCCTAAGCTCCTCAAGTTGCTGCAACTGCAGTTTTCTTTCAACACCAGATTTCTTCATGTCCAAGTTACAGCTCTTTACTGCCCAATATGCCCGGTGCTCAACTTCCACCGGGAGGTGACATGCCTTGCCAAATACAAGCCGAAATGGGGACATTCCTATAGGGGTCTTGAAAGCAGTCCTCTGTGCCCACAGTGCATCTTCCAGTCGGCGGCTCCATTCCTTTCTCTTAGGCTGCACCATCTTCTCTAGAATATGCTTGATCTCCCTGTTGGATATTTCAGCCTGGCCATTGGTCAGGGGATGGTAAGCAGTGGAAACTCTATGTACAACCCCATATTTTCTGAGTAAGGCTTCCATGGTTCTGTTGCAGAAGTGTGTGCCTTGGTCACTGATGATGGCCTTGGGTATGCCAAACCTGCAGAAAATATTGGACCTAACAAATTTGGAAACAACGTTAGCATCGTTAGTCCTAGTGGGGATTGCTTCCACCCACTTTGAAACATAATCTACAGCTAAAAGAATATATACAAAACCAAAAGAAGGAGGGAAAGGACCCATGAAATCCATCCCCCACACATCAAAAACTTCACAAAAGAGCATGGGCTGTTGAGGCATCTCACTCCTACGAGTGATGGCAGGGCCTGTTATTTGACATTCTTTACAATTCTTGTATACCTTATATGAATCTCTAAAAATTGTGGGCCAGTAAAACCCAGAATCCAGGACTTTTCTTGCTGTCCTCTGAGGTCCCAAGTGTCCTCCAACTGGATAGGCATGTGAGAAATGCAGGATGGACTCTGTCTCATGATCGGGGACACACCTCCGAATCACCTGATCGCTGCAAAACTTCCACAAGTATGGATCATCCCACACATAGTACTTTGCATCGCTTTTAAGCTTGTGGAACTTATGTCTACTTGTACCTGCAGGAACAACACCAGCAACAAGAAAATTTACAATGTTAGCAAACCAGGGGGTTACCCCATACAGATGTAACAGTCTCTCATCAGGGAAATCATCTTGGATGGGAGAAGGATCCTCATCCCTTGCTATCCGGCTCAAGTGATCTGCCTACAAATTTTCAGCTCCACTTTTGTCTTTGATCTCCACATTGAATTCTTGGAGCAAAAGCATCCACCGGATTAGTCTTGGCTTAGCTTCTGGCTTCTTCAATAGGTACTTCAGAGCTGCATGGTCAGTAAAAACAATGACCCTAGAACCTAGCAAGTAAGACCTAAACTTATCAAGTGCAAATACAACAACTAGCAGTTCTTTCTCAGTGGTGGTGTAATTTGACTGTGCAGCATCTAATGTCCTAGAAGCATAGTGAATTACATGGGCAACCTTGCCCATCCTTTGTGCCAAAACTGCTCCCACAGCAAAATTGGAAGCATCACACATCAGTTCAAAGGGGAGTGTCCAGTCAGGGGGCTGGATGACAGGGGTAGAAGTCAATGCTTTTTTCAAATAGTCAAACGCTTTCTTGCACTTTTCATCAAACTGGAACAGGGCATCATTCTTCAGCAGGTTTGACAAGGGCAGTGCTATCTTGCTGAAGTCCTTTATAAAGCGCCTGTAGAAACCTGCATGTCCAAGAAAAGAACGGATCTCGCGTACGCAAGATGGGTAAGGCAATGAAGAAATCACATCAATTTTTGCAGGATCTACTGAAATACCCTCTTTAGAAATTACATGACCCAACATTATCCCCTGTTCTACCATAAAGTGGCATTTCTCAAAGTTTAGAATCAAATCAGTCTCAATACATCTTTCTAAAACTAGACTCAGACTATGCAGACATGCATCAAATGAGGAGCCATATACAGTAAAATCATCCATGAACACCTCTATGCAATTTTCAATAAATTCAGAGAAAATGCTAAGCATGCATCTTTGAAAGGTGCCAGGAGCATTACAAAGGCCAAATGGCATCCTCCTATAAGCAAACGTACCGAAGGGGCACGTGAAGGTGGTCTTTTCCTGATCCTCAGGGGCAATATGGATCTGGAAATACCCGGAAAAGCCATCTAGAAAACAATAATGAGATTTACCAGCCAGCCGATCCAGCATCTGATCTATGAACGGCAAAGGAAAATGATCCTTTCTGGTGGCCTGGTTCAACTTCCTATAGTCTATACAAACTCGCCAGCTATTCTGGACTCTAGTAGGCACAAGCTCATTATTTTCATTCCTAACTACTGTTAGACCAGACTTCTTTGGTACAACTTGCACCGGACTTACCCAAGTACTATCAGAGATGGGGTATATAATACCTGCCTGTAGAAGCTTAGTCACCTCTTTCTTCACCACATCCAAAATCAGTGGGTTAAGTCGCCGTTGGGCCTGTCTGACTGGCTTAGCCCCATCCTCTAATAAAATTCTGTGCATGCATCTGGAGGGGCTAATTCCTGGAATATCAGCCAATGTCCACCCAATAGCCTTCTTGTGCTTCCTCAGAACTTCCAATAGTTTTGCTTCCTGATCAGAGTCGAGGCTGGAAGAGATGATGACTGGAAGTCTTTCATTTGTCTCTAGGTAAGCATACTTCAGGTTCTCTGGGAGTGGCTTGAGTTCTAAGGATGGCGGCTGCTCAACGGATGGTGCATTAGGAGTAGCCATGATGCCACGGACTTCTGCAGAACAGACAACTCCAATCTCACTATCACTATCACTATCACCCTGCAAGGTTGAATCCAGAAACTCAGAACAAACAGAACACGGGTTAGTGTTAGTACAGTTAGTACAAGTATATACATCATCAAAACCAGAAATAAAAGGAGAATCTGAAACAAAGTCCTCATGAGTATCCTCAATAAGCCCAGAAAGCAACTCTAAGTGGAAAACAGAGTGCTCCTCCAGTGGGTGTTTCATAGCATCAAAGATCTTGAACTTGGCCACAATACCACCAAACTCCATAGACATAGTCCCATCATACACATCAATCTTAGTCTTGGATGTCATCATGAATGGTCTGCCCAAGATTATTGGTGACCTACTGGAATGTGTCTCTCCTGCCATGTCTAGGATGTAGAAGTCCGCAGGGAATATCAAGTCATCAACTTGCACTAGCACATCCTCTACCATTCCCATGGGTCGGGCACTGGTCCTGTTAGCTAACTGGATGGTAAGACCTGTATACTGCAATGGCCCAAGATCAAGGTTGTTAAAGATGGAGGTAGGCATGACATTGATTGATGCTCCCAAGTCCAACATGCAGTTCTCAAACTTCCTGTCCCCAATAGTGCATGGGATAGTGAAGGTGCCTGGATCCTTGCACTTCGGTGGTAGTGCCTGAGTAGGGGTTAAAGCAACAACTCTTTCTGGCTTAGACTGGATAAGCGCTGAGACATTCATTCCCAAGTCAACCCTCTCATTAGTCTTCATCTTCCTCTTGTTGGTGCATAGATCCTTCAAAAATTTGGCATATCTGGGCACTTGCTTGATCACATCTATGAGAGGAATATTTACAGCTACTTTTCTGAAAACATCAAGAATCTCCTTCTCCTTATCTTCACCACCAATCTTCTTATTATTCTGCAATCTGTGTGGGAATGGGATTGGTGTCATGTATACCTTGTCAACTTCAACTTCAACTGCAAGCACAGGAGTTACCTCAACATTAGGCTCAGGTGTTACCTCAATTGTTTCTTCATCCTTTCCAGAGGTGGCCTCAACAACTTTTTCAGATCTCAGAGATATGACACTCACATTAGGGTTGGAGGCATTAGGATTTATCACTGGCTGTGCAGGTAGCTGATTGGATCCTTGACCTTGCTGTATGTTGTTTATGGATGTGGACAGCTGTCCAATCTGGGTATGCAAAGCCTGAATGCTAGCAGTTGTCCTCTGCTGAAACTGTGCCTGCGAAGCTGCAACCTGTCCAACCTGCTGCTGAAGCTGTAGATTGGTTGCTGCCATTTGCTTGACCAAGTCTTCTAATGAAGGTCCAGAAGGTGCAGAAGTGGTCACTGGAGGAGGATTCTGAGGTGCCATCGGTCGTTGTTGGGATGAGTTCCCATACCGCAGATTAGGATGATTACTCCAGCTGGGATGGTACCTATTTGTTGAGAGGTCTGGAATGTTGTACCTGTTCTGGTTATTGCCTTGATTATACGGATGGACTGCAAAGGCTTGAGGTGATTCACTGACAAACTCTTCTCTCTGGATCGGGCATGGATCAAATGGGTGCTCAGGTGAATTGCACATGCTACACAACTTTGCAGGCTGAACCTTGTCTATTGCCAATTGCCTTACAAAGGAAGTCAGCTCATCCAATCTATTCTCAAGGGCGGCCTGGTTGGAAGATGAACTATGAATCTCATGCACACCTCTTGTCTCAACTGAATTTCTTCTGGTAGAAAACTGCTGGGAATTCAATGACATATTCTCAATGAGTTGCTTGGCAGCAGTTGGGGTCTTATCAACTAATGCTCCCCCACTAGCAGCATCCAAAAGATTTCTATCCATAGGCAGCAGTCCTTCATAAAAGTATTGGATCAGGAGCTGTTCAGAAATTTGATGCTGAGGGCAGCTAGACACCAAATGCTTGAACCTTTCCCAATATTCAGCTAGCGATTCATTCCCTTGCCTGATTCCACATATTTCTTTCCTTATTGAAGCAGCTCTTGAAGCAGGAAAATATCTTTCTAGGAACACCCTCTTCAAATCATTCCAAGTGGTGATGGAGTTGGGCTCAAGGTACAATAGCCAATCCTTTGCAGCTCCCTGGAGTGAGAATGGAAAAGCCTTCAATTTGATGCTATCCTCAGTGACTCCCTCTGATCTTGAGGTTGTGGAGCATACAACTTGGAATTCCTTCAAGTGCTTGTGTGGGTCCTCACCTGCAAGACCATTAAACTTGGGCAACAAGTGAATAAAACCAGATTTCAGTTCAAAAGGAGTGTCAGCACCAGGATATGAAATACACAATCCATTATAGTTGACATCAGGGGCAGCAAGCTGTCTTAATGTCCTCTGGTCTCCCATGTTTTCAAAAACAGTTTTGGAATTGGAATCACTACTAGTGCTAGCCCGAAATTCCCTACGATGTGTGTGCAGTGTTCTTTCAATTTTCGGGTCAAATTCACACAGTTCAGGGCAATTCGACCTAGTAGCCAGACCAATTCAAAACAAAAAACAGAAATAAAAGAAAAAGAAAAGAAAGAAAAGAAAAAAAAATGGAAAAATAACAAATAAGAGTCCCCGGCAACGGCGCCAATTTTTGGTCGCGCTGTTGCGCACGCGCCAAAAAGGACGAGCGGGTTTAAAACTGTAGTTTAGGGCGACAACTCGGATGTCGTCTCTCAAGGACTCTGAAAGTGTTATCTTTCACAAAAATCAGTTTTTTTGGGGGTTTGGATTGGAGTGCAAATAAGAAAATGAGCAATAACAAAGCAATGAAAAACAGGCGGTTGAAAAGAGATTATCAATTAGCAAACAACGATAATCACCCATCGTCCTCGAATTCCCACTATCCTTGGTTCATGTAATCCCAAACCCTAAGCAGATTCTAATCCCCTTTCAGTTGTAGCAACAACTAACAACGTAATCGCTACTACGGACATATATTCCTATTCCCGAAATAACAAACGGGATTAAGCTCTCATGAACAAACGAACATGAATGGACGCACGCGAAATAAAAAACGCGATTAAGTATAGGAACATACATCACTGAAACAAATCAATACAATACTATACACTCCTGAAATAACAAACAGAAATGCATAATATGGTATTGAAAAGGGAAAAGCAATTAAAATAGGGATTTACAAAACCTCAAGTATATGGAATTCTCATACAGTAGATTAATCTAAGAATTTACTTCTCCATAACAACAATGAAACACGCAGAAAAATATAAAGAAAACTATGGAGAAGCAAAAAAGTCTTTACAAACCTGCTCGTAACATCAATTTATACTAGTCAGAAATTAAGCCTATTCGCGAGGCGAAGCCTCTCTCGCGACGCGATTCTTGTGAACAGTCTGCAACCTTTGGTATTCTCGCGAGGCGAACAATCCTTCGCGAGGCGAGAAACTGAAGAGTCTTCTTATTACGCCCGTTATGAACATCAGGGGCCAACCGTGATGCTTTCTGACTTCCCGGCTCGCGGGGCGAAGGTATGCTTGCGAGGCGAGACTCTTAAACTTCAAAATTGCCACAGCCGTGACCTTCAACACGGGCAAGCCGTGATCGTCTCTGACTTTTTAGGCTTGGGTTACTCGCGGGGCGAGACCTTCTTCGCGGGGCGAGACCTTCTTCGCGGGGCGAACCAGAGACCTTGCATTTTCTTGGAACAGTCAGGCTTCGGGGTCGCGTGGCGAGTACAGCTTTCGCGGGGCGAATCCCCTGCTTCCTTATTCCTTCAACTTCTTCTTAACCTGAAAACAAGGAAATAACTATAAGTGTATTATTTGACTCAAAACTAGCTAAATTAATCTAAAACTACTCTAGAGACTCAAAACCTTGCTTGAGGACAATCTAATCTAATTTGGGTGAAAATAGGATATAATTTGCACAAAACCCTGGTCATACTAGCCATAAAACTAGATGAGCCAGAGGCTTATCAATCGTCGAGTATTTTGTTCAGGGGGGTGCGGAAGCAAGAGCCAAGCTTAGTTCTAGTCACCGATATTCTGACAAGGCAATGAAGAAGCTCTTGAAACATCAAGAAGATGCTTCTACGCATCAGGTCCGCCGATATGACACTCAGAATCTACAATTCGAGGTCGAAGAGGCTTTCAATCCAATCACCCAGAGAGGGGGTCGCTGTTGGAGGGTTAACTTACAAACTAAATATTGTCAGTGTGGAAAATTTCAAGCATATCATTTGCCATGTTCACATGTCATTGCTGCTTGTGCGGTCATGATGCTCGACCATGATCAGTATGTCAACGATGTTTACAAATGGCACAGTATCATTAATGTTTACGCTGCCCAGTGGTTTTCAATCGAAAATAAGGAAGAAATACCTGACATACAACAGCCTTGGACCTTAGTTCCGGATGTGTCGATGCTACGCCCGAAAGGGAGACCCAAGTCAACCCGCATTCGTAATGAGATGGACTAGGTAGAGTCACAACCGACCCAACGATGTGGATTGTGTAGGTCTCAGGGTCATAACCGGCGCCACTGCCCTCAACGAGCTGGAGGATCAGGAAGTGGAGGAGTTGGTATGGAAGAAAATATTTAGATTATACCCTATTATGTATGATTTCCAATGCTTTGTTTTGCCATAGTCAAATGTTACGACATATAATTAGTATGTTTTATTATAATAATAAATGGCTATAATTTCAAGATGAAACAAAAACATAACGAAACAAAATATCAAGTTACTCCACTAATTACAAAATTGGTATAAATGTCCATTAGGTACAAAATATCAATTAGATAATATTCTACATAATTACAATGCAACTGTAAGGTGACTACTTAGCGTGATCACCATCATGCTGAAAGGGAGACAAGATGCATTGTCGTTGTTTACCCCAAGCCTCACGACGTGGATTTCTTCTGACATTGGGCTCAACTTGAATTGGCTCTTCACTTGCCGAGCTAGAGTCTAAAACTGCGGAGAAGTCGATGTTCAAGTCAATACCCATACCAACGTATCCAGCAGAGTATATTGGGTGTTTTGTATTTGCTCAATCATGGGATTGGGTGCTCCTGATGTGTTAACAGTCGGGTGATATGCGGGTGGCATGAAGAACAAATTGGGTGAATTTGGATGCATAGGGGAATGAGTATGCATGGACGCTGAGGAATGGGCAGGCATGGATGATGGTCCTGCCATGTCAGTATGAAAATACGTTTGAGCGGGTTCCTGTGAAAAGTCATGACCCTGGGTGGGCGCATAATAATATCCTTCTCCACGTCCCGGCATAGGCGGTGTGTAGAAATTATGTTGTTCCAGACACTGTCTTCTCCTACCAAGAGACTGACCCTCCACTATTGCTGCTGGCACGCATGCGAACGAAGGAATCGGTTCCACGGCTTGTGTGAGAGGTACAGTTGAGACAGTAGGTATAATGATGTTATCCGCCTCGTCCGATGCTGCCATAATAGCCGCAAGCTCTTGATTAAGTTCACGTGACCCTCGGGAGTACTTAAGTAGTACAATTGCTCCATCCCATCAGCCTACAGCAAGGTTAATAACTATTAACAATAATTTATCAAAATATAATTCAACAAAAAAAAAAAAACAATATGCTGGGAAACCAATACGTTACCGAATATCCTCTGAGTGCACCTTCCCTGCCAACCCATCGTCGTGTCCTATGCAAGTACCACCGCATATACTCCGATTGCTTATTTAGGAGACCAATCTGTGGTTGATTATGACAAATCACCTTCATGTGTCTATCATTCCAGAAACTAATGTCATTATCCAACATGAGTGGCCAATTCTCAGATTGTTTGCCCCTAAGTGACAAATCATGGCGATTTTCTGGTTGGGAAGGTTCATTGGGTATATGTTGCTGCAGGTCGAATTGACGCATCACACGATCTGGTTGAACACACTCGACAATGTTGAAGCATATCAAAGGAAGAACAACCCTCCATAAGTACATGGCTTCTAGATAGACCATGGGTAGTGTTGGCATCATCATGTCGTCGTAGGGACACCAGATTATCTACCAACATGGAACAAATTAATTCAATTACATTCATAAGATAGAAACAACATAAATAATACAAAACATTCACAAAACATTCCTAATTTTTATTTAAATTGAAAATTTATACTTACATCGCGATGCTTCATTTTGTCAAATCGGTCACGATAATACGTCAGGTGGTGCATCTGCCTGTTATAAGTAACCCCTGAACGCCACCTATCATTGTTTTAAAAAAGGACTATCAGATCAAGTATAAGCTACAAACAATGAGGGTATTACGAATTTTACATGCTACTTACCATGTACCGTATGGTGTACCAAAATCTCGTTGGTCAATCACGAGCTGCATAGCAATGGAAGGCATCCTTTCCCATGCCCATATTTGAACCAACGACATGAACCCGCAAATCTCCTTCTTTTCATAATTCGTAGACTTGCACAACTCTCAATACAAGTAACCCAATACAGCTGAACCCCAATATATCGACTGTTACTTCAAAATTCTCCAATAGTGGAAGATATCTCAGTGATACATGTGAACCGGAGGGATCCGGGAGCAATAGGTTTCCTATCAACCTGAGTATATACGCTCGTGTATATACAACCCTCCACCATTGATTATCCTCCCATTGAGAGAAGTGCCCAAAATGATCTTCCAGCCACTTTAACTTTATTCTTGATCCTTTCATGTCAGAATCGCTAGGAAGTCTGCCTAGCATTTCACCGACATATTGCTTCCAATGTATATGAGTTGCACCAATAACAGCGGGACCGTTAATGCGTAGTCCACAGAGAATAGCAACATCCTATAGTGTGATGGTGCATTCTCCCCACGGCATGTGAAAGGTATGTATCTCGGGTCTCCATCTCTCAACAAGTGCAGTAATCAAATTATGATCAAGCTGGGTTATATTTACTTGGGCTACCCCAAGAAACCGGCTATTTGAAGATTAGCTTTGACAGACTCTGGGAGATCCATAACAGCAAGATTAAATGACAGTCCACGTCGAGCTCTAAGAACTCGATCGAGTGATCCATTCCATACATGCTGGGAAACATGCTTTTCTTGCAGGTTCAATAGTGAATCATCCACCGGCCCGAGATTTACCAATCGTGCCCCTGATTGTGAGCTAGATGATGCCATATCTATCACCTGACGTTAAAAAAAAATGTTACAGTTATATAGATTATATAATAAAATCTATTGAGTTGTATAATTAAGGAAAATTATAGTATCAATTTAGCCCCAATAAATACTGACATTAATGATAAATTTAATTAAAGTATCTATTTAAAACAACAAGAGGCAATAAAAAAAACCCATAATAATGAGCAGCAAATAATATCACAGCATAAAAAAAATAATAACAATAACAATTTACACCAATAAATATTCATCAATTATTACAATAGTAAAAAAAAAAATTACCTTCTAAGAATTAAAATAAAGTCACCAGCAATTTTAAAGGAACACCGCTACAAAAAAAAATTATACTATAAATATAGGGAGTAACGATGACATTAATGATAAAGTATTAAATACACTTGAACTATTTTTGTGAAGTATCGTTTCTGCAAGAGTTTCGCACATCCCAAAAACAATACTTGAGGTTTCAGAATGCTCATTATTGCTTTAACTTCATCGTCTAATCTTTTTATTTAATCAATTGTTCACCGATGCCTAAAAGACATGTCACAAATACCTCCAATCTCTAAGGATAGGTACTAGGAGATTGTTATATGTGGTGCTAGCTTTGACATAAGGAGACGATTCTCTTTCAATAGATTAATAAATCTAGCCATTACCTGAAATTTTTTCCGGAAATGGAATTCTTGAGAAGGAGACGAGAGGCATGGTTAGCAAGTCTCTATTAAATTAATTAATTTACCTTTTAATCAAGGAAATCATAGTCGTTGAATATTCATTTTGCATCACTTCCACCAATAGAGTAAAGAAGGCCACGAAACATAAGACATCATCTACAGTTTCCACCTATCTAGACCAGCATCAATGATCCACGAATAGGGATTACAGTGTCGCTCATGAATCTAATGAAGACAAAACATCACAATAATTATTAACAACAGAAAATATGTCAGAAAAAGAAAAAGCATATTAATCAACAATAGAAACGAGATAAATGATATGGAAATATAAATATATATAGTACGGTATGCTTAGAATGAAGCAGCAACTTATGCAATCTTCCCTACATGATAGGGTCGCAACTGTTCCTTCCGGGCACCACGAAAAAAAGATAAAAACAAAAGAGTAGCCACCGATATTTTATTTGGAAAAAACATTGGAAAAACCATTTATTTTAAGGAAAATGGTCTTAAAAAAGAGATAGACTTTTGTGTTCAGGAGTCGGTTACGAATAGGGAATGTGTTAGCACCCTACGTCGCCGGTTTAAAAGCAGTACTTCAAGTTAATTGTGTAAAATTTATAATAACCTTTTAAATATTTGTTTTTACCCTAATTTCTAAACACAAAAGAAAATAAACTCACAAAAAGGGAAAATAAAATTTTGGCTTGACAAAATGATTGATTTTGCTCATACTTATTCCCAAGTGCAATAGAAAACTCAATACCACGTAGTTTTTATAGAAAAGATTTGATTGATTAGTTGATTTTAATTTCTGAAAAGAGGATATGGGTTAACAAGATGTTGCATCTCAATTTATCCTTTTTATCAGAAGTTAATTTTATTTTATTTTTAGAAGCTTAGGATCATCAACTTATCACAACTCAGATATCATAAAAAAAGAAGGATTAACAAGACGTCATATCTTAGATAATCATTTCATTTTTTTTGAAAAATACTTTTATTTATTTATTTTTATTTTTTAAAAAGCTTAGAATTATCAAGTAGTCACAACTCATATATCTAGTAAGCTAACCCTTTTTTTTGGCCGATGTCAAAAAAAATTTATGTTTGACCCAAAGAGAAAGAAAAACTCAACCAAAGATCCTAAAAATACTATACCAACATATATTATTATTTTTTAAACAAAAACTACACACAATAAAAAAAAATAGTACTATAAAGAACACAAACCCACACACAGAAACCCAATATCAAAAGATAAAACAAATTATAATATATAATAAAAAAATAATATATAATAAGTAAAAGCTAAAAGAAATAAAAATATATAATAAAAGCTAAAAGAAATAAAGTTAAACCAATCAGAAGAAAAAGAAGCTTCTAGCTGCTTGTTGTTACCAACGTGCAGAGGGTCAAGGAGATTGGTGGAGGCGTGGACAGAGGAGGCCAGATAACGCGGCGAGGCGGCTGGCTGGTCGACGACGTGCGGCGGTTCTCACGGCGGCGGGTGCGTGTAGCACGTCTAGTTGTTCATGACGACGGGAAGGACGACGCGGCGGAGAAGGTTGAAGTCGCATGGTCAGTCTGGACGGAGGCAGAGATGCGGAGATGGCAGAGGAAACTTGGCGTAGATGACGAAGATGGCGGAGGAGCTTAGAACAAGAGTTTGAATTGTTCTGATTGTTATTATTTTTTGGGGGGAAACTGTAAGTGTTTTATGATGGTAAAACGAGAGAGAAGAAGATGGAAGGTGAAGGTTCTGTTCTTGCTCCTCTCTGGTTGTTGGGGGTGAAATCTTGGTTTGGCCAAAAGTTAGAAGGGATTGTGAAGGTTGAAGGAGGAGATGGAGTGTGGTGTAGATGATTCATGATTTTGGCTAGGGAGAGATTTTCAGTAATCTCTGTTCTGATTCATTTTTTACGCCTTCCCCCAGTCCCGCCCCTCTTATGCTGCTGATGTTCAATGTATGTGCCAGCAAGGGGAGAAAATGCCAAGAAAATTCTGCTAAGCCAGCTGTGTGAGAGGGACAATTGATGGTGCTGCTACAGCTTTGCTTTGGGGGGGGCCTGTATAAAGGAATCAAAACCCTGGGAAAAAAGTAAAGCATGTTCTGGCTCATGCTTGAAAAGGGATAAAGAAAAAAGACTATTTATTTTCCTTACCACGGTGCTAGTGAGAATATATTTGTACGAAAAAGTGGAAATTACGGAAAAAGTGGAAATTACTTTTATCCAATAAAAATCAAACCGTAAAAATATAATTCTTTTCGTACTATTTATTACAAGTATCAGGAGGAGGTGTACTATTGAGTATTTTTTTTTGGTGAAACGTGTACTATTGAGTATAATATAAAATCTAATATTTTGATTATTAAATAATAAATATATTAGATTGAGCATAATATAAAATCTAATATATTAATTAAGAAGCCCAGATTTTTCATGGCAATCTAAGTATATCATATGTTAAACGCATTATTTTTATTTTTAATAAAAACTTATCTCTTTGGATTCTTTAAGCATTCATCTATTTATATACGTGATTATAAAAATAAAATAAAGTAAAAGAATTTTAGGATTTGAAAAAATATTTAATATTTGCTACACAGCTTCTTACTAATATTAAATATTCAAATAACACAAATATTCATCTAAATATATTTAGTTAAGTTTGAAATTAAGAGATATTTTGAACAATTCAATAGACACATTGTCGGTATAAATATTTTTTACACATCCAATAAATCATAAGTTGTCATGTCACTATAAATGTTTGTTTCTTATATTAGATACCTTAATAGTTGCAGAAATGATAATTTTATGATCGGTTAATAGTTCTTGTCAAAAAAAATGATCAGTTAATAGTGATTAGCAATGAGCATAACATGTTGATTGTCCCTCAATAAATCATCTTTTCAATACAAAAGATCCCAAAAATAATATTCTCTTTTTTCAATTATGTCACTCCCCATATCCTTTTAATAGACCTATTTTCCAAGGTTTCCGAAAGACTCGACCAGCTCTGATACTACTTGTAACACCCCCTGGGCATTACATTATAAACACATGCGGAAATAAATTAAAAAGTAATTTGATGGTTGTTTTAGGAAAGTTGTTTTCTTTTAAGTCAGAAAACTAGGGTATAAAAATTTTCTTCTGCAGATAACTCTGGAAAACCAAGATACATACATCTAAACAGTAAAATCACATTCATAACAAAATCGCCACGACATACAACTTCTCTCAAGAAGTTTCGATTTTCAAAAGTAGAAAATTAAACCAAAGACTAATGTATAACATCACATTTACTGCCCTTTTCAAATATACAACCCAACCAAGACTCCTAAGTTGGTCGCTCTACAAGACATTTATTTGAAAAACCCCCATGGTCATCCCATGATCAAAAGCTTCTTCAAACATCTAGATCTAAGTCTTCGAGTGACTTAGGAAAAACTCATATGCACCATCTGTACTAGAGTACCAAGGTACAACAGCAAAACCAGAAGAAACCTGATATATTTGTAAGGGTGAGACACCAATTTATGGATTTAAACACAATAACCACATGTATGACACACAAAACCTCATATAGACATATAAAGTCATATATCATAAAATTCTCAGAAGTAAACAAGTATTATATCAATGGGTTTCATACCCTAACAGTCATCGTCATTTTAAAAAAATTGCATGACACTTCAATATTCAGGCTCTAACTTAATCTCATGAGATCCCTTCATCATTCTAAGAGTTGATCAAACTCAAATCGCCACCACTTTGGCATCACATTAAGTGACTAAAAATCCATAGCATACTGTCCCATCCCAGGATGCAGTCACTACAAAAAAAAACCTATTTAGCGACCGAAGATTTCGGTCACTAAACATGATAATTCGGTTGCTATACTGTATAGCGACCGAATTAAGGGGGTAGCAGAAACCCTGGTCGCTAAATGTTTAGCGACCGAAATTATATTTCGGTCACAAATCTGCGACCGATATTTCGGTTGCAAAAGTATATATTTCGGTCGCCGTATAGTTGGTCGCATACCAGCTCGCCTAATTTGGTGACCGATATTCGGCCGCTATTTCTTGCGTAAAAATTTTGATTTTTTTTTTCCCGTAACGATCCTGCCGAGCCAAATATAGTTTTTCAACTATTACCCCATTGATTTTTAATTTATGATATAAACAAAATACACCAATATTTTTTTAAATAAATAGAAAACATAAATATGATGTACTAACGATCCAAAACACCACAATCAATATGATCAAGAAAACATATACATTAATTAACGCAAGTTTAATAATGGTTTATAAAAAAAAGTTTAATAAGTATTAATTAACGATCAAAACATAAAAATACACCACAAATCAATAAGTACTAATCAAAATATCAAAACTCATCAATCTTCCAAAGGGATGAACATGTAGAAACGAGAACCCCCAAGGTACTTAAACTTTGCCAATGCACCAATGGACAACAAATACAACTCCCCGATACCATTTGTATCATTTTGCAAAATATGGGCGATCCTCATGGATTACTATATTCCCATTGAACAGATTTCCGCTTTTGTCTTCAATAGTCACAACACGCGGTATTTGTTGTCCCCAACGACGGTAGAATGATCGCGGGATTGAAATCAAATCCTGCAAATACACAAGAACAATTTAGTAAATGATTAGTTTATGCCTTAACCATCATTACGTGAATCCGATCGTTATTCTTAAGTTGATGAGATACATGCACTGGTCTATATGGATGGCTGTCTCAAAACATTTAGTCGGGTCCATTTTCCGATAAAACGATAAGGAAAACAAGTCATATGTCTAAACTTCATCAAGTGATAATAAGAAAAGATGGAAAGATCCATGTAGCATACTATCATGTTAAAATAGAACAAAGAAATGCAACTTCACATGCAACTTTACATATTAGCAAACATAGTAGTTTTCGGAAAGCATATGCTTTTACGTCGTTTTGAAGGATGGTCATAGAGAGGACTTTTCCTACCTAAGTGCCTAGATAACCTAGTAAGGATGATCATCAACAACTATTTCTGGAAAGCTCCATTTCCTAATAAAACAAATGAGTAAAAAACCAGAGTTGTTTTCATAATATTGTGTACAAAGTCGCTTTCTAATGTGAATAATGTTTTAATGATGACGGCCCGTCATGCATGTGCATGTGCGCAAACTGTGCCTAGCCCTTCATTTTATCTAACCCTATACTTAATCCTTCATTATCTAAGAGACTCGCTTTTGTTGGCTTCAAGAAGAGACTTTCTAATTAAGCTCATGGACTTTAAATTAGTAAATGAATATTAACAACAACAAAGTCATGCCATTTACGAACTAATAACACTTTATCAATTCATTCCAATGCTTATAATGTAAATATATACAAATATGATTCCATAATCATTTCCAAACAAGTTATCAATAAATACATATCAAATTATTCTAATTACATTGATTCATTGTTATTGAAAGATTTTTATTTTAAAGAGAATAAACTATTCTTCATAGCAATCCAAATGTATGAACATGCTCAGATATAAGTACCAGCCTTCAATAAATTTACATCATCAAACAGAAAAGAGATAAGTAGAATTACCAAATGAATCCGATTCAAAATGAGTGAAAAGCTCTCTTGGAATTACAGGCTACAATAATGTTTTTAGATCATTTCATACTCCAACAAAGAATATTTTTTTGTTTACAAAGAAGTGAACAAGAACTTGAAATCCCTAAAACCCTCTTTTGAAATTTTTGAAACGGATTCAGACAAGAACCAACAAATTCATGGATTCCAAACGAATCAAAATACAATACAATCAGAATGCATACACGTACAATACGATATGAAATTATTCAAGTAAACAATTTGCATCACAGAGGCTATAGATCATACTATTGTGAGATATTCAAAGACATAAATTCAGCCAAGATATGGAAAGATAAACAAATTGTGGTCGATGCAGTCCGCAATCACGGTCCGATGCGGTTTCAGTGGCCACCACAACCGAGATGTTGCGGCCGCATCACGTGATGCAGTCCACAATTTAAAACCTTGATCTTCACACTCATTCTCACTCTACCAATTTCCCAATACAAATATTAAAATTTATAAATCACAAAACTTTACTTGACAAATTTCTTCATTTTTCATTTAGTTAAAAAACCCATTAATCTTATTCTGGCATGTGTATACTATTGTAATCAGGTATCTGACTTAAATAAACATAAAATGTTGTTTGTACAACATAAGCATGTTTAGTGATCTTATTTTATTGCTATAACAATTAAGACATTTTAATTGTAGAATTTGTAGGCTAGTTAAAGTTAGTATGACAATGAGACTGAGTAACATGACTTCCCCTTTTCAAACTTAAAAGATTGATGGGCATAGGGGAAAAAAAAAAGGAAATCTTGGAATCATATCCTATTAAGGCACAATTTTAGAATGGAATCAACCAAATAAGATACCATCAAAAATAAAATTTCCACCATCAATAAATGCATATTTCCTATATGAATCCTGGTTGCTAATAAAACCATTTTGGCCGGATGACTACGTAAAAGTCTTGAACTCGAGAAGTGTTGTAAGACCAAAAAGTCAGCAAATTTATTTCTATGTTGCATTAAGAAAACATATTATTAACCATAAAAATAATGTACACTCAAATACAATGAAATAGACCATGGTCATTTCATGTGCTTTCTCAAATCATCAATCACCAAAAAGAAGTGATTCGAAATCAAGAACCATGGGTGAATAGCCTATCAATAGAATGGTTTAAATTACTTACATAAAGTTATAGACTTCAAGTAACAAATGTTAAATTAAATTAATAGATAAAGCTTGATAACCATATATACCCCTCATATTCGCAAATCACAACAATTAATCTTATGACTTCTCTCACAAAACGAAACAAAAAAATGAGATGGGTAATAAATAGGAAACAATTACCAATACTCAAGCAAAAAACGTAATTGGCAAAGTAGCCACACTTACTCTCCCAGTCAAAACTCTTTGCTCTCCCTGTAATTTTACCTTCTCTTAAGCAACCCGTATCATATTCTTAATTTTCTAGTTCAAACAAATATCACATATCTCATATCAAAACATATCTTCCACAAATCTCAGTATTAAATATAAGATATGAATCTATTAACAAGATTAATTACAAATTAATGTCTGTAATATCAGTCTCAATCTCTTTTATCCACAATTTATTGCCATTATCTCTACATCTCTACAACACATCTCAATTAATGTCACCCCTTCGTATACCTTTACCAATTCCCCCAAACAAGTATTTATAACCCATAAGAATTAAACTTGACAAGTAACTACTAACCACCATAATTTTTTTTTATAAACAAGCAAGTCGTGTACATTAGAAACAATGGTAAGGTCTTATTTTAAACAAATCTCACATCTCATATAATGACATCTATTATATGTATCTTAATATTCATTACATGATATAAATATATGAATGAAAATTGAAAACCACAGTAATTTTTAAATAGGAATTTACATCAACATTAATCACAACTTACATTAGAAACAATGGTAAGGTGTTCTACTCAATCACAGTCACCTATATCACAACTCACATGAAATACACAAGTAGCTCTTCTCAGTAGTAAGCAATAAAGCAAGCAATGAAACAATGAAGCAAAATAAAAAATTATACATAGAGAGTCCATGCATGGTTACCTCAAGGCAGAGCAGGGAATGCACAAAATGAGGAGAGAAGAGGGTAGGAGGAGCTCTGCGCGTGCGTGGTGACCGGAGAGGCTGCGTGGCGGCCCTAAACAGAGGGGGCGGAGTATGGCGGCCTGAAACAGAGGGGGGGATTAAAAACAGAGCAGGAAGAGGGGAAAGGAAGAGAGGAGAGGAAGAGGGAAGAGATGGAAGAAGAGGAGGAGGAGGACGGAGGCTTACCGGAGACGGCGGTGGTGGCGGTGCCCACTGCACAGTGGTGGCGGCCTGAACGCGAGGGAGAAGATCGAAGATGGGTGAGGGAGGAAGGAAGAGAAGGCAGAAATGAGGAAGAAGGGGAAGATTTCACGATTTTATGGATTTATAATTTAGCGACCGAAATAATCGGTCGCTAAATCGGTCGCCAATCACTTAAATAAAAAATGGTCGCTAAATTCGGTCGCGGGATGAGTTAATTTGAAATTTGAATTCATAAATTTAGCGACGGAGAACTCAATCGGTCGCTAACACGCGCGATTTTATTTTTTTTTTCGCACCGTTTAGCGACTGAATTAATATCGGTCGCAAATGTAAATAAAATTTAACCGTTGCATTTAATTCGGTCGCTATTTCGGTCGCTAAGAATACATAAAATTTCTGACTTTCAACCGTTGCATTTAATTCGGTCACTATTTCGGTCGCTAAGAAGGGATAAAATTACTGACTTTTAAGTTCCTTTATTTAGCGATGGAAATAGCGACCGATAACCCTGCTACGCTCTATTTCGGTCGCTATTTCGGTCGCAGTATTATCTCTAATCACTATTTCATGTAGATCCTACAATCGGTCGCTAGTTCGGTCGCAAAAAGCAACCGAAAAATTCGGTCACTATTTTCGGTCGCTAAACAACCTTTTTTTTGTAGTGAGTATTCCATGCTCATGGATTTAATAACACACTGTCCTATCCCAGGATGCAGTGATACATCGTATTGTGAATACCTGATCGTTAAGGCATCACTCCTATCAACGTGAGGCACGTCTGCCTAAAATGCATGTAAAACAATTGTTCTCAACATTTTCTTTGTGTTCATTCTCTTTCGTTGTCGAAGCTCAAAAGCTAACGACTTTTCATAAATTCTAACGTTTTGAAATTATCAACATCAACACGGGACACGCAGTCCAAGTGCTCAATCACAACACCTTAGACCGATGCACCAGTCAAGGTTTGTAGTCATAAAAAACAACATTCACCTTTAATAACGTTTATCACAACGTGATTAAGACACACAGTCCACAATAGCGTAATTAGGACACACAGTCCACAGCAACGTGAATAGGACACACAGTCCACAGCAACGTGAATAGGACACACAATCCACAACAACGTAATTAGGACACACAGTCCACAACAATGTGAATAGGACACACAGTACACAACAACGTGACACGGATCAAAGATCTACGTGTAAATTACAGAACACTAGTATTCCGACTTCTCGTATACTGGATTCACTTTCCATCGTATTTGTTCTTTTTCGTTCAGTGAAAAACAAATTAAAAATGAAACCTCTGCAGCTTATCCAAGCTTACCAGAATATTTTTGTTGAACAAGAGTATTTCATAAAAATGTTTTTCATTGAAATTCATTTAGAAACACTAAGTTATTGAGAAATTCCTGGTTTGTCTCAAATCCATTTTTCCTTTGAAATTCCACCTTTTCCGAAATAGCATCAATACTTTGCAAAATCCTTTTAAATCCATTTATGACCGAAATAATACAAATTATTTCCTCAAAGGTTTTTTTTCTTCAAAAACATATTACCAAATGGTTTTCATTTATACTAGAATGATTTATAAGTCAAATGATTTTCCTCTAACTTCAAAATATTTTAACACATAGTTCTTAAAATGATTTTCCACTTCATTCTTGAAAATGATAACATACTAAAATGTATTTCTTTCTCAAATCCATTCTTATTCTTCTTCTTTCGTCAAAAGAAATTGACACATAAATTTCTTAAAATAACTTTTCATCTACATTTTGAAAAAGATAACGTACTGAAATATTTTTATGATTTCATCATTGTAATTATCCATTACTTTCTTTTTTAGGAAAAGAAATCATCAACTAAACATTATCATTGTCAAAATTCCTCATAAGGCTTTTTAAGGCTTTTATCTCAATAATTGATTAAGCACTGACGAATGTCAGGCTTCTTAGACAACAATCCACAACAGTATAATTTTCACATCAATATCATTTCAGATAATACAATTTATGCCATATTTCCAAGCTATAACACATTTCTACAAATAAATCATCTAGTTCAGATATGTAAAACAGACAATTTTAACCACATCAGATAAACTCGGGAAATCACAATAAAATTTAAAACAACTTAACAGACCACAAATAATAGCATATAGCTATCGGGAAAAATCCCTCAGGTAAGCTCCCCTTACCTGATTCCAAAGCAAACAAGGTCTTTCGTTCTTTGTTGAGTGCTATGATCTTCCTCGACTTGCTTGGCGACGGAAGTCTAAAGATTCCAACACATAACATAAGTTAAAAACAACCAAAAACGTCTAATCTCCCCTAGGCATAGATTCGGCCATGATGACAAAATAGGGTTTGAGATATCAAACTCTCACCAACTCATGGATTAATGATCCTTATGTATTAGAGATTCATAATCAATGATCATTTAACAAAGATTGAATAAAAACTCCTCTAAAGCACAGGCTTAGGGTTTCGACCAAGACACATAAAAGTAGGCTAGAGATTTTCAAACTTCTCAAGCTTTTAGATTTGACAACAAAAGGTATTGAAGAGTTAAATCAATGATCATTTAACAAAAGTTGAAACAAAACTTCCTTGCTCCACAAACACATGGATCCGGCCTTGCTGGGAAAATAGGGAAGAAATTTTTTGTTTGATGCAAGCTCTTAGAGAAACAATATAGAGATCATTGTGAGTCTATAGAAATTGGTTTCAAATCAAAAGGATTTTTCTATCATTTTCTAGAGATTTTAGAAGTTAAAAGAGCTTTATGAACAACAATGGAAAACATAGATTAAACTCATGAAATAAATGTAAAACTTGAAAGAGAAGAGTATGAGAGTGTTACCCTTGAAGCTAGGAAGAAAAGGTATGAAGAACTTGAAGCTTGAAACTAAGTAAAAATGGATGTTTTAAGTGATAGAACTTTGAGTAGGAAAATGGAGAAGAAGAAGAAAATGAAAGTGAAGTGATGGAGTGTGTATATATAGGGGAAAGAGATAGAGAATGACGCAAGGAGAGAGGGAGAGTAATCTTGATGGCCAAGTTTTGGCTTTGGCCATGTTTGGTTGGAGAAGAAAGAGAAAAATGAATTTTTAGAATATAATATGTTATAATTCAAAAGGTGTCATCATGACAACTTTTTAGGATGTGACTTAGGCCATCGCCTAGTAAGTCACCTCACTCCCACATGTCACCTCATCACTTTTGTGCTCCCTACTCTGCTCCATTGTGTACCCGATTAAGGTTTCCGATCATCGTTTTCAACGATTTCACCCGAATAAAATATTATATTTTATTTTCGAATGAAAATTTTCAAAAATGGCCAAGACCATTGGAAACATTACAAAAACACTAACCGTTTCATTCACGGGTCAAAATTAGGTTTTCTGCTCAGTAAACTTTTACTTTCAGTGAAAACGCAGACCGGTTTTCGTCTGAATTTTCAATAGAAAATTTTACCGTGACTTTCTTCGATGAGGTAGAACAAGACAATAATTTTAGTTTATCTAAAATTATTCTCTGGATTTTAATAAAAATAAATACATATTCACATGTATTTACAGTTATAGATAGACAAAGAAATCGGGGTTTTTACATTTTTGTTCCTTCTAATTAATTAAATGGATGATCATTTGGTAAGAAGCTACGATGCGAGTCAAATTAAACCAGAAAGTGTTCCCCACTATTTTAAGATAAAGGACTTTGCATGTGCCATGCAATGCGGACAAGCCAATTTACTATGTACCCCCAACCAAACAACATGTCAAGTAGGGAAGTCATTAATGGTCTATATCAAATGTGCTATCATCATATAATTTTGTTTCCATTAAATATCTTACGTTAAGACACCATTCTACAAAACTGCCATCATTATCTAACTATTTAATTACTTAATTTTTAAATTTTATTTTACCATGTTACATAAGCTACTACTCACCCATCTGCAATCTGTCATGAATCAGCCATCCAACTTCCTCACATTCCCTCTTAAATAGGGAGAAGCTAGTAGATTCCTGTCATGTTGTTTATTTTTACTATCTTGTCATAGGCAAAAGCCATATGTGCTATAATTTATCTAATCAATTTATCATGATTAGATTAACCAATTTTTTATAATTAGTTTATTTTTATTCAACATATTTAAGAATTATTAGACTTAAATTTTTTATTTTTTAAGTATAAGAACCTATTTTAAAACTTATAAATTTTAAGGGTCTAATTAAAAATTAGGATAACAACTAAACCACAACATTCTATAATTAACATAATTAAGAAGTAATCTGAGATATTAGAATCAACAACACTATAATATAAAGAAATGCCAATATACACACTAGAAATGCTAATCAAAGGCATCACATATCAAAATCAACATCAGAAAAAAAATAGAAAGTTAACAAAATGACAATCAACAAAATCACATTTAAAAGTCTAACAAAATCGGAATTTAACCAAAAAAAAAATACCATTTCAGAAATTAACCACAAAATATCCAAATTAGAATTTGACCAAAAATCAACAAAAAATTGTATACAAAAACCATATGTTAAAGGATATTACCAATGAATAGAGCCGCCGCTAATTTCGTGCTCAACTTTTCGTACAAAATCACACCAAAATCTGAGTTACCAACGAACAAATCGTCGGTAAAAAAATATAGTACCTACCAAACATTTTATCGACAATGTTTTCTCTCCATAATAGTATTATTCACCGATGACTACATGATCTCGATAACTTTCCCTCAATATTTTTTTAAAACTTGAATTATTTTTCTAAATCTTACACTCTTCAGAATTTGGTGATAACTTTTGTTATTTGATTTTGTAATTCCTAATTAAGCACATAAACTTGCATCTTTTTTAAAGAAAAAAGATTGACGATCATTCCAAATTAACAATATCAATTTTCTCTTGAAAATATTTTGGATTGGTTTTATATACACTTTTTTAATTGAAATTGTCTAATATGATGTGTGAGTTTTATTGGGTGCATTGATGCAAGTCACCAAACCAAAAGTAGCTCCTCTTAGTGAATAATTTAGAGCTACCAGGCATTAATTGAAAGATGGACTTTTTTAAAAACCAGCATATCTCTAATATCAAATCAAAATGATATTAGAATCAACTTTGTGTGGAAAATTATAACTAAAGTAAGCTTAAAAGCGGTAATGAAATGACAGTAAATAATTCAGGTGCAACAGACTTTGCAAACAAGAAATGTGAAACCGACTCTGCACCATGCATGTGCTTGCATGTGGGTGTGTTCTGAAAAATCTCACATAATGACAGTAAATAAAGACAAACTCAACCACTCATGTTTAACAAAATTCAAAGGCTTTTATGATGGATCATGTGTAGCGTGCAGGTTTTACGGTGCTGCTACATGTGTGGAGTTGGTATGGCGTTTTATGACTTTTATAACCTTGAAGACTAGCTTTTCTGATCTGAATTATAATTCTACGTTCAAAATGAGTAATGATAAATAAACATATTTTTTATGTGCAACATTATATATATATATATATATATGTGTGTGTGTGTGTGTGTGTGTGTGTGTGTGTGTGTGTGTGTGTGTGTGTGTGTGTGTGTGTGTGTGTGTATTTATATTTATTTATTATTTTTTTTCTCTCATCATATATATTTAACACTTAAAAATTATCCACCACCATATAATATATATAATTGATGTTCCAAAAATATATTCATTTATAGTTGCTCATTCAAAATACTTAACTAAATGGTTCGTGACCATGCAATCTTTGCTTGTCATGTTCAAAAACTTTCGAAGATTACATGATAATATCCTTGACCAAACACTGTGATGGGTGATGGTAGTCAATTTTTTAAAAAAGCGGTGCTTGTAGTGAATGAATTTAAAATTATTTAATGAAAGGATTGCACATAGTTTTTTTTTTACTGGGATTGCACATAGTTAATTATAATGAAAAATAATAAAATGATTGTAAGATATTAATTAAATTTGTTAATTTAACGTGTAAGTTAATAAAATATATTAAGGGGAGTATTATTTGATATATTAAGTGGAGTATTATTTAATATAAATATGATTGTAAATTACTTAATTAGATTAGTTGAATTAATGTGTTAGTCAATAAATAAACATTAAGGGGAGTATTATTTGATAAAAATTTAATTAATAAAAGTTACAATTTTGATTATATATGTACTGTTACACTCTATATGGGTACTGGCTTCAAGTATGTCTCTTTGATTAAGAAAAAACATTTTAGCATGTATAAAACCTTGTGTGAGCAGTTCAAAAATCATTTTAAAGATGTATCGGAAACACATTTCAAGGAATTGATGGATTATTGGAGACTATAAACTATTTGTGTAAGTTATATATAATTAAAATTACATGTTATATATTTTGCATTACACATTCCAAATTTAATAACGTCAATATTGTATTGAATGCTAAAATAGTATGTTTTCATTATAAGGTAGGGAAATATTGATATTATTGTGAGTGAACATTTAAATTATTTGGTGTAACTTTTCTAACCATTCTTGCTTGGTGTAGAGTGTTACTAACAAGAATTAAGATCTCCCCACTCAAGTTGAAATGTTTCTTGAAACTAGACAAAGTTAAAAAAACAGTTTAAAGTAATCTTTTGGTCCCTATACGTGATACTGATTTTTAATTTGGTCCCTATACGTAAAAAGTTATCAATTTGGTCCCTTTACGTGATACTGATTTTCAATTTGATCCTCGCCGCTAATTGGTCCCCATATAAGAGGACCAAATTATAAATTATTGTCACATGTAGGGATCAATTCAACAAAAAAAAATGAAACCGGTCCCTCTATGTGACAATTATTTTCAATTTGGTCCCTAAATATGATAATAATTTGCATTTTGGTCCCTCTTATATAGGGACCAATGAGCGATGAGGACCAAATTTAAAACCAGTGTCACGTATAAGGACCAAATTGATAACTTTTTACATATAGGGACCAAATTGAAAATCAATATCACATATATGGACCAAAAGATTACTTTAACCTTAAAAAAAAAAAAAGGAAAGCCATTGGACCAAGAAACAACTAATACAATTGTAATTTTTTCTTTATGATATTATGCAATTGAATATAATTATCAATACCTGTAACTATATTGCTTGTATATATATGCTTGACAAAACATATAGATGATTGAGAACTCTGGCCAAGCTTCTAAATAAGCTTTTTAAATTGTAATTAGGAATGAAAAGCAGGGAGAGTGCATTGCTATGGAAGAACTACTACAACCACTCTCTTGAAAACAAATGAAGAAATAGTATAAATCAAGCAAAGACATACTAATGAGGTAAAACATCTACGTGCTTGTTTGGTTAGGATCCAAAACGGAGTTTGGGCTCCAGTTGCTACAGTAATCGAAGTGTTTGGGAGCCAAATTGAGTTGAAAATAATTTATTCGTTGTGGTTACAACTGAATTTTGTGGAAGCAAAATTTTTCCGTTTGTTTTATATTTTGATAGAATTGATTTAGGAAGAATTGATTTTGAAAAAATCAAGGTTAAAAAAATTGATTGTGTTTGGTAACAATATTTTAAAAGTGGGTTTAGAAGAATTGATTTTGTTTGGATGATAAAGTAAAATCACTTTTGAAGTGTAAATATGTAGAATTTTGTGGGTCCTACATCTAGAATCAATTATTTTCAACAGAAAAGATAGAAATTTTTGCTTCCACAAAACTCAGTTTTGACCCACCAAGAATCAATTATTTCCTACGGAGTTTCGTAAACAAACGAATGAACAGTACCCAGATGTATGAACAGTGACCCTAAACTAAAAAAATTGCCGTTTGCGTTGAGAAGAATCTTAACCAAACAGGCACTTTAGCTTTTCCGTTGAAAATAATTGATTCTAGATATAGGACCCACAAAATTCTACATATTTACACCTCAAAAGTAGGGATGACAATTTTACCCGTACCCGCGGATACCCGTGGATAAAATCCGCAACGGGCACGGGGCGGGTAGCTAAACGGGTGCCCACGGGTAAAATAAATGGGTAATTTCAATACCTATTTGTTAACGGGGCTGGGGCGGGTATTGGTGTATCCGTGCCCGCGGATACCCGTCCCCGATGGTGAAATTACAAAAATGACCCTGATTTATAACCCTAACCAAAGTATACACTATAGTTCCTCTCCTCACTTATTCTCAATCACTGTCTGCGACATCTTCCCCCACCTTCATGAACCACACCGCCGTCATTAGCTCGCAGCCGCCACGTCGCGACTCCGACCAACTGCCACTCCATTCCACGCGATCGCTCGACTCGCTCAACAACGCGCCTCCAACCTCCCCCGCGAAGACCCACACGAAGAGCGCCACAGGTCTGTCAACTCGAGTTTGGTCCACCGCCATGTTGTAACTCCGGTCGGACCTGCTATATTGGTCTCAGGAGGACACATCCGCGCCGATATCGAGTCCCCACCACCGCGTTCGGCCGTCAATCAGCAGGTTCGCACTGATATTCTCAAGCTCGCACCAAAGCAGATCTGCATTGTTCTAGAAGCACAACAGAGACATGAGAGACTAGAGCACCATCGCCGTTCATACCTCAATCGTCGCCACCACCAAGTCACCAATCACAATGCTTGCGGTACCATCCTCTAGGACCACCAACTGTTCAACAAAACGCCTAGGTCATTCAACCATTGTTTGTATTTGTTTCCCTCTTTCTATTTGTTGATACCGACGGATTTAAGAAATATCCGCGGGTATCCGTAAAACCCGTTAAATACCCGTCTAGTGGATACTCGCTCGGGTAATGGACGGGGACAGGTAGGGTTTTCACCAGACGGGGCGGGGGGCGGGTGAGTACTATGTGTGCCCGTCCTGCCCCATTGACATCCCTACTCAAAAGTTATTTTACTTAATCATCCAAACAAAATCAATTCTTCTAAACCTATTTTTAAAATATTATATTTCTTATAGTACTTTAAGTCCATGAAGTAATTATGACTGATCTTGTTTATCTGCCTCGCAGGACTGAAACGCTTTGCAGCAGCCTGTATACATGGTCTTTCACTGTTAGGGTGTTGTACGTACTCAGCTTTAGCCAGCCTAGCCTTGCACGATGAAGGACCATTCTGCACAATGTGTGCACTCTGCACCATGCATGTGCTTGCATGTGGGTGTGTTGGAAAATCTCACATAATATTAATGACAGTAAATAAAGACAAACTCAACTACTCATGTTGAACAAAATTCAAAGGCTTTTATGATGGATCATGTGCATTGTGCAGGTTGTACCATGTTGCTAGATGTGTGGAGTTGGTATGACATTTTATGACTTTTATGACCTTGAACACTAGCTTTTCTGATCTGGGACTTATAATTCCACATCCAAAATGAGTAAGGATAAATAAACATATTTTTGTCTTCAATGTCGTGTTGCAATATAACCTGTTCACAATATCGTAACCTAATTATATGGGTATTTTATGTAACTGATTCATACGGCACAAAACATCTAATTCACATATATGTTTATATGGTAATCGATTCACAGTAACAAATATATATTTGAATCGAATCGGTTCTTTCATTGTGTCGCTATAAAATAACCGATTCACAGCAACAATTGTAATCGATTCACATCAACAAATATAACCGACTCACAACAACATATATGAAAAATTTAGTGTCACAACGCTCTATATTTTGTTGTTAACACACACGAAAGGATCATATATATATATATATATATATATATATATATATATATATATATATATATATATATATATATATATATATATATATATATATATATATATATATATATACAAATATGAACAATTTAGTGTGACTGGTCAATCGATTTTATCCCAACCGTCTAATATAAAATAAGATAAAATACAAGAATCCAACAATAAAAACAGATAATTCTGTGATGAACCACCTATCTACTCATTCACCATAGACGCCACCCTTAACTAGATGGTTCTTGACCAAACAATCTGTGATTGTCATGTTCAAAAACTTTCAAAGATTACATGATAGTATGGTATCCTTGACCAAACACTGTGATGGCTGATTGTAGTCAATTTTTCAAAAAAGCGGCGCTTATAGTGAAGGAATTTAAAATTATTTAATGAAATGATTGTATAGAGTTAATTATAATGAAAATAATAAATGATTGTAAGATATTAATTAAATTTGTTAATTTAACATGTAAGTTAAAAAAAATATATTAAGGGGAGTATTATTTGATATATTAAGTGGAGTATTATTTTATATAAATATGATTGTAAATTACTTAATTAAATTAGTTAAATTAATGTGTTAGTCAATAAATAAATATAAAGGGGATTATTATTTGATAAAAATTTAATTAATAAAAGTTACAATTTTGATTATATATGTTACACTCTATATGGGTACGGGCTTCGAGTATGTCCCTTTGATTAAGAAAAATCATTTAAGCATGTATAAAACCTTGTGTGGGTAGTTCAAAAATCATTTTAAAGATGTACGGAAGCACACTTTCAAGGAATTGATGGACTATTAATGGAGACTATAAACTATTTGTGTAAGTTATATATAATCATAATTACATGTTATTTTGCATTATACATTCCAAATTTAATAACGTCAATATTGTATTGTATGCTAAAATAGTATGTTTTCATTATAAGCTAGGGAAAGATTGGTATTATGCTTTCATTAGTGTAAGGGAAATGGAAAATTTGGTATTATACACACGGTGACATTTTGGTTCGGAGAAATGGAAAATACAAATTTGATTTTCAACAATATAAAATGCAGGTCAAAATAGTTTCTGATAGAAACTAAAATGTTCTTGAAAATTATCCTAAAAATGACTAATTTGATCCGTATTTTACATTCTTGAGGATCAACTTGTATTTTCCATTTCTCAGTGACCAAAATGTCACCGTGTATTTTTGTCAATGACCAATTTGGATATTTACTCTTTAAATTAATTGGTGTAACTTTTCTACTATAACCATTCTTGCTTGGTGTAGAGTGTTACTAACAAGAATTAAGATCTCCCCACTCAAGTTGAAATGTTTCTTGAAACTCGACAAAGTACAAAAGGAAAGGCATTGGACCAAGAAAACAACTAATACAATTGTAAGTTTTTCTTTATGATTTTATGCAATTAATTAAATATAATTATCAATACCTCTAACTACATTGTTTGTATATATATGCTTGACAAAACTTAATTATAGATGATTGAGAACTCTGGCCAACCTTCTAAATAAGCTTTTTAAATTGTAATTAGGAAAGAAAAGCAGGGAGAGTGCATTGCTATGGAAGAACTACAACAGCTACATCTCTTGAAAACAAATGAAGAAATAATAGAAATCAAGCAAAGGCATACTAAAGAGGTAAAACATAAACAAGAAATGGCGTAACGGATTTTAAAAAAATTCGACTTCTTCTAAGGATTGTGATAAATCAAAACAACTTGCGAATAAATGTGGAAGCCTTGATAGCTTGTTTAACAACTCTAGTTGATGCTAACATTGTAATACACATGCACCGAATAATCATGAGGTAAAATGGTTTTTCTTGTCTAAAGTTTTTATAATTCATAACAACGTGGCTATATTTTTTGTGACTAGATGGAATTAAAATAATTCTATACTAGATAGTGAATTTATTAATATAGGGCTTCCCAAACATACACATGCATATTTTTTAAAAAAAGAGACAAACTTATTGTATTTCATTAATCAGCAAACGTACATTAATACAAGTGAGAGGAGAATTAAAAAAAAAAAAAAGGGACTGCATTACATATAAGGCATTACATATAGCTTCAGTGAGTCACTATATTCACTTGTCTTCGAATAAACTTTACTTCAAAGTTTTGATGATGAGCAAAAATATTTCTGCAACTGAATAGAATGGTACCAAACTCAGACAGATTAACTTGGTTCTCATGAATATAATCAACCACCAATTTAATTGTTGTCCATTTCCAGTGATACATTGTCCAGTCCCAAATAGGAGACCCATCAGAGATCATGTAAAAGACAGGGTGCCTCACCCTCATGAACCTGCAGAAGAAGAGAAATCCATTCGGTTTTGGCTACAACAAACCAACCTTGATTATCTCTGACGCACATGCTTAGACTTGTCTTATTGTGATCTTTCTAGAAAGTTGCATCAATGTTTCACTTTAAGGTACTAATGGAAGGCGGCTCCCACCTACTTGGAACTATATACTGACGCTCGCCTATTGCACGACCAACCACTTGTTTATATTTCATTGTCTTGCCTTTCCAGAGTTTATCATTTCGCTGCTTCCAAGAACTCCACATAACCATGCAGAAAAAGCTGTGCTCATTAGGTTGGAGTTTATGACACACTGTAAAGAACAACTGAAAAAACTCCAGAATGCATCATTCAAGGCTCAATCGTATCCCATAAACCAGCCTTCTTCCAGCAAGCTCTGATCTCTTCACAAGTAATAAGAACGCCGTGCTCCTAATTTGAATCTGAAAGATGGCCGCTCTTTAAACACGGTCGTGCAGAACAGGAGCATGACCATGCATAATAGGAAGCACGACCATGCTTTACTTAAGTGGAAACACGCCCGTGCATAGGGTGAGTACGCCCGTGCTCCCCTCCAGGACAGAATCTGAGATTAAAGATTTAAAGGGGTGTTTCACCCTAAATGACCTTAATAATATGATAATACACCAATCAGACAAAGACAGTTAGATAACTTAATTAAAGATTAATTAAGATAAATAATAATAACAAGTTGGTTAAGCCGGTGCCCAATGGGTTGCCGCACGTTGATGAGCTTTGGTGCTTTTTGGCCAAAGTGACCTCAATGCTTTTTGGTCATGGTGTTGATAAGTTGAACCTTAGTGATTTTTGGCTAAGGGGGCCTTAACCCATAAGGTTTAAGGTGTTGATGTTGATGTTGGTGATAAGTCTTGGGTGCTTATTGGCCCAAGCGAAGAAGGTGGTTGCCCTTGTTTGTTGTTGTGCTCATGCATCACGCATTGGAGTTGATAGTGGGGGAAGCTCAACATAGGGGAGGTCGTCCTAGAGTACGGCGAACTGGCTGTCTGTGGGTGGTTCACCCAATGTTTGGTGGACCGTGCGCCCCCATGATGGTGCATCCAAGGTTTGGTGCGATGGCTATCCAAGGGGTTCACCCATGGTTTGGTGGATTGCCGGTGTTGGTGCTTTTTGACCAATGTGGATATGTAACTCTGAAGTTGTCTTCCTGAGATAGTTTGGATCCACATGCATAATGGAGTAGCGGAGTAGTGTTGCACTGCATAACATACGTTGGTTGATGTAATATGTCGACATGATTTTGGGTTGTTGATGATAATGCGATATGATGATAAATGCTATGTATATAATGTATGTTCATCTTGCTTACTACTTCCATGCCGATGTATTTACATGTTTCCTTACTCCCCGTTTTCTCTGTTCTTGTTTGGCATGTATCTCTTTATGCAGAGGACGGTGAGCAGCCAGTGGAGGAGTGACTCTGAGGAGCTGCGACTCTAGTTAGGATGCTTAGTTTGATAGTTATTAGTTTGTTTTAGTTTCAGTTTGTTTTTCCGTGATTGTATCCGGATTTGGTATACCATCTCTATATGTGACATCAGGGTTGGGTTATGTTTGTGTTTTATTTCTTTTAAAACTTATTATGTTTTTCTGCGTTGTTCAGATGTTACAATGTGGTACCTTTTTACCCAGATTTTATTTTAATTAAATAAATACATGTTTTTATATCACCTCTTTCAAGTAAATGTTTTATATTAATATGCGGGGTAGAGGGTGTCACATTTAGGGGTATCGGAGCAGGTCTGTCCTATCAGGCCGTGGTATGAGTCTGTTGTGAGTCTATTGTGTGCCCTTGTTTGAATTGTCTATACTTGTTATAGACAATGATGCCTATAGTTTGAGCCTATCGCTTTTTCCTGCTTAAGTTCTCTGTATTTAATGGTTGTTTTGAACATGTACAGGAACTCATGGCAGGAAGAGGCAAAAATGATCAAGCAATCGCTGACGCGTTGACACTCCTTGCCAATGCATTCGGTCAAGTTCAGAACAACAACTGAGACACCCCGCTGTGCCTCTTTGTGTCATTAGATTAAAACTTCATTATTTAATTACTTAATCGCACGCTTAACGTGAAAATACGTAATTATTAAAACTTAACTTATAAAGTATACAACTTCATATAGAATGGCATATTTCAATATAAGTATATTATGCATATTACAAAACATTGTTGAGGATATCCTATCAGTAGGATCCCTCACAGACATATACTTAGACAAAAAGTTAAACAGCAGAAAACATAAAAAAAAATACGCCTCAAGAGACGCACTGGACATAACTAACTAGACCCTAATCACCATGGGTCAGAGCTCGTCCTCCAGCCTCTGGTTCGTAGGGAGTTCCATCCAATGCCTCCTGGTTACGCTCATCCACAGGGTCTTCTCGTACAATTCCACAAGGAGATAAAATACAACATACAGAAATATACAGGGGATAAGAAACAGTTCTATCATCAAAAGACGGAAGAGAGTCATAGTAAATTATACAGTAATTGCCACAGACAATCAACACACATAACTAACGAATCATCATCAGGTTAATATATATCATCCTCTACCCTTACTCTCAGGTAATCTAACACGTTATTTTAACGTAACCTCTCTAATCCTGTCACCATGTATTTACGTTATCGTGGCCACTACCACTCCTGTCACCATCCCTCATTTGCATCGGGTCACACCCTCATTCCCGTTAGGATGTTCCACCTAGTGCACACCCCCATTCCCGTTAAGGTGGAAGTGGTCTCGCGAGAACTCTTGATTTTATGTGTATTATATTACTAATACACGGTTTATTATATTACCAATACACATAAGTGTTTTACGTGTATTATATTACCAATACACGGTGTATTATATTACCAATACACGGAAATGTTTTACGTGTATTATATTACCAATACACAGAAGTGTTTTACGTATATTATATTACCAATAGACGGTGTATTATATTACCAATACACAGATGTCCTTGCGTATTATATTACCAATACACTTTTGTATTTGTGTATTATATTACCAATGCACTTTTGTCTTGGTGTATTATATTACCAATACACTTTTGTCCTTGTGTATTATATTACCAATACACGGTCATGGACAACGACACCTATACTTGAATCCCACCAACCCGATTTAACAACATCCTAGTGCCTTAACCTTCCATTAGAACTTGACACATTCTATGCCATAACACCTCTTTAACATACATCACCTAAGTTAGGCACTTCTAAATCATCATTATCCTCTCACCCAAAACAATCATCTCGTAGACAACATCTATATCTTTGCTTAAAATCCACTAAGCATAATAATAAAAACCAGGCAGATCATGCATAACACAATATCAATCAAAATATTCCAATATCACCAACATATCACAAAAATCAATTCAATGAAGGTAATAAGCTCACATCAACCATCAAGAATATAAAATCAACCTAATATCAATAAACCTATAATCCCAGAATCGCTATTGGTTTTTCAGAAAAGGTTTCCAATGTGATTTTGGTCTTGTCAATTACTCGACTACTAATAGGGTTTAGGTCGCCCTACACAATTATTATATAATATACTGCTTATCGATTCCGACGATAGGTTGATTCTTTCCCCCACCTGGGTTATCATCGAACACCCGAACTCGAAGCTCCTTGTCGTCACACCACAAAGTATTAACTCCACCTTCTGTGAAGGTAAGGAGATTAGATGCTCGAAGAGGTATACCACGAACGTCCTCGTTTCCTCCGTGATGGAAATCTAAGGTTATGAAAACAAAATCACAAGTTAAAATCAATTAAGAACACTAAACCACAAGGTATAGGTTCGGCCAAGACTAGTTCTTAGGGTTAGAGATTCCCGAAAATTATACAACTCATGGATTTATGATCCTTAAGTGTTAGGAGTTCATAAACAATGATCATTTAACAAAGTTGAATTAAAATCCCACTAAGTTATACACTTAGGGTATTCGGCCAAGGCTAGTAAAATAGGCTAGCATTCACTAAACCTTCCAATCTCTTAGGTTTAGCATCCATATGTATTAAGGAGCTCAAAACCATGATCATTTTGGAAAAATAAGAACAAAGTATCCTAGGCCCATAACCTTCTAGCTTCGGCCTTCATAGG
Organism: Sophora flavescens; assembly: GCA_030762895.1. Taxonomy (NCBI): domain Eukaryota; kingdom Viridiplantae; phylum Streptophyta; class Magnoliopsida; order Fabales; family Fabaceae; genus Sophora; species Sophora flavescens. The sequence goes on along the minus strand of CM061065.1, from coordinate 51,192,186 downwards.
ATTTATAGGTTAGAAATCTTTAAACTTTCCAATCTCTTAGACTTAGCATCCAAATATCTTATGGAGCTCAAGTCCATGATCATTTTGGAAAACAATGGAAACTTAAACATTCCAATCTCTTAGACTTAGCATCCAAATATCTTATAGAGCTCAAGTCCATGATCATCTTGGAAAAATGAAAGTAATACATCCTAGCTTTAATAACATAGAATAAACAAGTTAGAAATCCTTAAACTTTCGAATCTCTTAGAATTAGTATCCAAATATCTTATGGAGCTTAAGTCCATGATCATTTTGGAAAAATAAAAGCTAAAACATCCTAGCACCTAAACACTAAGTTTCGACCATCATAGGATGATGAGGAAAATATTCTTTGTTTAACAAAAACTCTTAGGTTTAGAATCACAAGGTATTAAGAGTTCTAAATCCATGATCATACATGGAAAGTTGAAACATAGTATCCTAGGCTTACTTATTCATATTTTCAGTCATCATAGGAACAAGCTATCAAAACTTCCGAGATTTATAGATTTAAGATCAATGGATAGTTAGAAACTCAAACACATGATCATATTCCAAAAGTTGACACAAAAACTTCCTAGGTCACAAATGCAGGCATCCGGCCTTCATTGGAAGACATAGGTAGAGATTTTTGTTTTACACAACCTTTTAGTATGTGAAAATATAAGTTAATATAAGACTATAGAAAGTGGTTTCAACTCAAAAGGAGTTATCTACCATTTTAGAGAGATTTTAGAAGTTTAAAGCATATAAAGAACACATAAAGTAAACTAAGAAATAAAAGATGAAACTTGCAAAAAGATTCATATGAGAGCATTACCCTTAGTATAAGGAAGAACTTTAATGAAGAACTCAAGCGGAAAAGACTAATAAAAATGGAAGCTTTAAGTGTTTGAAAAAAAAGAAGAAATGGAAGAAGTTGAAGAAGTATGAAGATGTAGCAAGAAAATGAGAGAATTAAGATGAGTGATGATTATATAGAGGAGGGAGAGGGGAGCACGAAATTTTGGAGAGAGGATGAGCTTGGAGAGCAAGTTTTGTCTTTAAGACTTGTTTGGTTGAAGAGGAAAGAGAAAAATAGGTTTTTAGAATATAATATGTTATAATTTGAAAAGTGTGATAATTACACTTTTGGAGTGTGTCATAACCCAATTCCATCAAGTCCTATCAAGTCACTTCACTTCTTTTGTGCTCCCTAATCTGCTCCATTTCGTACCCGGTTGTATTTTCCGATCGTAATTCTTCCGACGTTTTCGCCCGAATAAAATATTATATTCCATTTTTGAATGAAATTTTTTAAAATAACCAAAGTTGAAGGAAACATATTAAAAACACTAACCGTCTCATTCACGGGTCAAAATTAGGTTTTCTGCACAGTAAACTTGTACCGGCAGTGAAAACGCAGATCGGCTTTCGTTTGAATTTTCAACCGAAATTTTTACTGTAACCCTCTACCATAAAGTAGACTATGAATATGATTTTATTTTAATCAAAAACACCTTCTAACTCTCAAATTAAAATATAATTAATTATATTTTAACCAGTTGAACAACATAATTAAAATCAGGCTGTTACAACAACAACAACAACAACGAAGGACCGACTGAGTTTCAGGGTGACAAGTTCCAGCTGAATAATCCGCCATCATTCAGAGGAGCTTATGACCCCGTGGGTGCTCTGTTATGGATGAGAGAGATCGAGAAGATCTTCAGAGCCATGGATTGCAATGATCGGCAGTGGGTTATCTTCGCCACGTTCATGCTCACCGAGGAGGCTGAGCACTGGTGGGAGAACTGTCGTAAGAGGATGGTGACTGAGGGTACGGCGGTCACATGGGCTGTTTTCAGAGATAGGTTCTTGGAGAAGTATTTTCCTGTAGGGGTGAGCATTGGGCGGTTTCGGACGGTTTCGAGTTGGTATTGGCGGGTTCGGGCGGATTTGATGCAAGAAAAATGAAATCCATTTCCACCCATCTATACGTTGGATTGGTCGGGTTGCGGGTTAGTCGGGTGGCGGTTTGCAACGGGTGGTTTGCGGTGGATTCAGGATTTTTTAATTATTTTATTTTATTTTAGAAAAAAAACAATGAAAACAACCCAGCCCAATTTCTCTGAGTGGAAGCTTAAGCCCAGCCTAATCTCTGAGTGGAAGCTTAAACAAAAAAAAATGGAAAAGAGTAGAGCTTGTAACACTGAACTCTGAAGTTATACTTTGAGCCCTAGGACCAGTCGACCATATTTGAGGGTGAGGGAGACCCACCACCGCGCATTGCTCATCAGACCGCCCAGGCTCCATGGTTCGCCGTTCATTCCGCCCCCACTTCACTTCGCCGCTCGACGACCTCCTGGGCTTCAGATCTACATCGTTGGAACGTGAACATGGTCCTCCATCACGCGAGCGCCGCCTACGGGTTCAGCCACACCTCCCTCCTCCTCCACGTTCAGCCATTCTATCCGACTTTGATTCATTTAGCTCCAACAACTCGCTTCTGCTCATGGTAGATCTGGCTTCGGATGGGGAAGGAGAAGACCACGATCTCAGATCTGGTTTTGGGGGGAAGTAGAAGGACATGGTGAAGGCGATCTAAGGGAGAATGAGACGGACATGGAGAAGGAGAAGCAGCACAATGGAAGGGAGGAAGTGAGGGATCCAATATGAAGATGGTGAAGGCGAGAGAGGCGAGCTTGACAGACTGTGCACATCATTCTTTGATTCTTTCATGGTTTTTTTTGGAAAAGCTCGAATTGGAGGTCAATGCAGAGGCGAGATTTCATCTACCAGGAAAGTGAACAATTTTTTTTAACAATGGTCGGTCGGGTTCGGTTATCGATGGATTAAATTTTCTGGAACCGAACCCACTCGACTAAACCCATAGCAAACCAATTTTTTCATCCGCCTAACCCACCCGAAACCGCCCGTTTTACCAAATTATGATTCGGGTTGTTCGGGTTCGGGCGGGTCTCGGGTTGATGATCAGCACTATTTTCCTGCGGATGTACGTGACAAGAAAGAGATGGAATTCTTGGCACTGAAGCAGGGAAATATGTCAGTAGGCGAGTATGCGGCAAAGTTTGAGGAGCTGGCTAGGTATTACATGCCTTATCAGGTCATGGTGGATGATCGATCAAAGTGTGTCAAGTTTGAGGATGACCTTCGTCCAGAGATCAAGCAGGCGATTAGTTACCAGGAGATCAGAGTCTTCCCAACCTTGGTGAACAAGTGTAGGATCTTTGAGGATGCCTACAAGTTCAGAGTGGCCAGTTTCAGGAATTCAGATAGCCAGGGCAGCAAGAAGACCGAGCAGAAGGACAAGGGCAAGCAACGTTATGCTCCAGCCGGCCGGGATTTCAAAAAAAGTGGCAAGAAGCCATAGTTTTCTTATGATAGGTCCAGGGGTGGTAACTCTAATGCATCTAGACCTATGAGATGAGGTAAGTGCGACGCACAGGATCACTTCATTACCCAATGCAAGGAATCAGACGTCATCTGCTTTAAGTGTGGTAAGCCTAGCCACATCAGTCGGGATTGTGGAGGAGCAAAGTCAGAACCTCCAAGTGCTAGCAAGAGTCAGTAGTCTCAGGCTAATCGACTGAAGACCACTAGGAGAGTCTTTACTCTTAGTGGAGCTTAGGCCTCCGAGTCTGATGACTTGATTCAAGGTACGTGCTTAATTGATGAAACTCCTTTAACTGTATTGTATGATTCGGGTGCTATGCACTCGTTTATATCACATGATAGGGTCAAGAGTTTAAATTTTCCTGTTACTTCTCTTGAGTATGATTGGATTGTTTCCACACCTACAAACAAGCCTGTTCTTACTTCTCATGCATGCAAGAACTATCATATTACCATTGATGGTAGAACTTTTATTGTAAATCTTGTATGCTTACCCTTAAAACAACTTGATGTTATTCTTGGCATGGATCGGTTATCTTCCAACCACGTCCTTCTGAATTGCTTTGATAAAACCATAGTTTTTGGAACTCCTATGGAGTCTAAGAATCCAACCTTTCTCTCTACCATCCAAGTCAAGGCTTCGATGAAGGACGAGGCCCAAGTGTACATGATGCTGTCTTCCCTGGAATTAGAGAGCCCTCTTGATGTCGGAAGTGTGCCTGTTGTGCAGGAAATTCCTGAAGTGTTTCCGGGCGATGTTTATAACTTGCCCCCTGAGATTGATGTTGAGTTCACCATAGACTTAGTGCCTGGTATCGGGCCAATATCCATAGCGCCCTATAGAATGTCTCCTCTAGAGCTAGTCGAGTTGAAGAAACAGATAGAGGATATGATCCGGAAGCAGTTTATTAGGCCTAGCGTATCCCCGTGGGGAGTGCCAGTGTTGCCAATGAAGAAGAAGGGTGGTAGTATGAGGTTGTGTGTCGACTATCGACAGCTCAACAAGGTGACCATTAAGAATCGGTATCCCCTCCCTAGGATTGATGATCTTATGGATCAGTTGATCGGAGCTTGTGTTTTCTCGAAGATAGATTTGAGGTCAGGGTACCATCAGATTCGGGTTAAGTCTGAGGACATCCCGAAGATAGCATTTAGGACGTGTTACGGTCACCATGAGTACTTGTTTATGCCATTCGGTGTGACCAATGATCCTGCTGTGTTCATGGACTACATGAACAAGACCTTTCACCCATACTTGGATAAGTTTGTGGTGGCCTTCATAGGTGACAGCTTAGTGTACTCCAAGACAAAGTAGGAACATGAGGAACACCTGAGGGTTGTCTTGCAGACCCTTAAGGAAAAGTAGTTGTATGCTAAGTTGTCTAAGTGTGAGTTCTGGCTAGAAGAGGTAAGTTTCTTAGGACATGTCATCTCTAAGGGTGTCATAGTCGTGGATCCGGCTAAGGCTGAGACGGTGCTCCAGTGGGAAGCATCGAAGTCAGTGACCGAGATTAGGAGTTTCTTGGGTTTAGCAGGGTACTATAGGAGGTTCATAAAAGGTTTCTCTAAGTTAGCCTTACCCTTAACCCGTCTCATCAAGAAGAGACAGTTGTTTGTGTGGGACTCTAAGTGTGAAGAGAGTTTCCAAACCCTTAAGGATAGGTTGACATCAGCACCAGGGTTAGTTTTACCAGATCCTACTGAACCTTTCGTAGTTTACTGCAATGCTTCTATGCATTGTTTAGGTGGTGTGTTGATGCAGAATGGTAAGGTAGTAGCTTATGCTTCTATGCAGTTTAAAACTCATGAGAAGAACTACCCTACCCATCATCTAGAGTTAGGAGCAGTGGTATTTGCCTTAAAGATCTGGAGGCATTACCTTTATGGAGCGAAGTTTGATGCCTTTAGTGATCATAAGAGTCTGAAGTATCTCTTTGATCAAATGGAGTTGAATATGAGGCAGCGTAGGTGGATGGAGTTTTTAAAGGATTATGAGTTTGATCTAACCTACCACCCAGGAAAAGCCAATGTAGTGGCAGATGCTCTAAGTAGGAAAACCCTGGACGTTTCCGTGTTGATGGTTAGGGAGATGGATCTAATTGAGGAGTTTAGAGACCCGAGTTTAGCTTGGGAAGTTACCCCTAAGAGCATTAGGCTTGGAACCTTGAAGGTTACCAACAGTTTGATGGATCAAGTTAGAGAGGGTCGGAAGATAGATTAGTTTCTCTTAGACCAGAGAGAGTTGCTTGCTCAAGATAGGAACCTTAGTTTTAAGGAAGGAATTGATGGAGATTCGAGGTTCAAAGATAGAGTCTGTATACCAGATGTCCCGGAGCTTAGAAAGTTAATCCTTGAAGAAGGACATATGAGTGGACTGAGTGTGCACCCAGGTGCCACTAAGATGTATCAGGATCTTAAGCGTATGTTTTAGTGGCCTAGGATGAAGAAAGATGTGGCTAAGTTTGTGTACACTTGTTTAGTGTGCCAAAAGGCTAAGATAAAATAGAATAAGCCATCAGGAAAGTTACAACCTTTGAGTATACCAGAATGGAAATGGGATAATATCTCCATGGATTTTGTGTCTAGACTCCCTAGGACTCCAGCTGGTTTTGAGGCAATCTGGGTTGTTGTGGATAGACTGACTAAGTTCACCCATTTCATCCCTCTGAACATGGAATACTCTTTGGAAAAGTTAGCCCAGTTGTACATCAAAGAGATAGTTAGGCTATATGGTGCACCCTCTAGTATAGTGTCAGATAGAGACCCAAGGTTTACCTCTAGGTTTTGGAATAGTTTGCAAGAGGCTTTAAGAACCAAGCTTAGACTTAGTTCAGCATATCACCCATAGACTGATGGTCAGTCTGAACGAACCATCCGGTCCTTAGAGGACTTGCTTAGAGCTTGTGTGCTAGAGCAGTCGGGTAGTTGGGACAAGTTTTTGCCCCTGATAGAGCTCAACTACAATAATAGTTTTCATTCCAGTATTGGGATGGAACCTAATGAAGCTCTATATGGGAGGAGATGTAGGACACCCTTATGTTGGAGTGAACCTGGTGATAGTATTGCGCTAGGACCTGAGGTAGTGCAAGAAACCACAGATACGGTGAGGATGATTCAGGAAAATATGAAAGTGGCACAGAGTAGGCAAAAGAGCTACCATGACAAAAGGAGGAAGGTGCTCAAATTCCAGGAATGTGACCATGTGTTCTTGAGAGTTACCCCGACAACTGGGGTTGGTATAGTGATGAAAGCGAAGAAACTAACTCGTAGATTCATTGGTCCTTACCAAATTCTCAAAAGAGTCGGGGAAGTCGCCTACCAAATAGCTTTACCACCATTCTTGTCCAACCTTCACAGTGTCTTTCATGTGTCTCAACTCAGAAAGTACATTCATGACCCTATTCACGTGATAGTACCCGATACCATACAGTTAAAAGAGAACTTGACTTTTGAGGTATTACCCCCTTCGAGTCTAGGATAGGAGGGTGAAGCAGCTAAGAGGCAAGGAGATTCCTTTGGTCAAAGTTGTTTGGAGTGGGGCTACTAAGGAGAGTGCTACATGGGAGCTGGAAAGCAAGATGATGGAATCGTATTCGCACCTTTTCAAACCGAGGTGAATAGAAATTTTGAGGACGAAATTTTTATAAGGGGGTAGAATTGCAACACCCCGTTTTTCATTAAGTGCTTCTATGTATGTTGTTTGTTTGTTTAAGCCTTAGGACTTAGCTTAGAGTTGTTGTTGAAGGGCTAAGTGGGATTTCTAGGCTTAAATCCCTCTCTGGTATATGAGCACGGGCGTGCTGGTTGTGACCTGATGTGATAAATTCCGGCAAGTATACCAGATTCGTTGCCAAGTTATAAAAAGATCGATCCCACAGGGACCGTGATCTCAAACTTCAACTAATTAGGAAATCGATAAAACTGGACTAAGGTTTTGAAAATGTTTTGAATTCTTGAAATAAGATCAAGTAACAACCAAATTCAATTTCGCAATTAAACAAAACAGAAAGCGATTCAAATAGGGGGTTTTCAAATTTAAAATGGATTCCCAGGAATTGGGATACCACAAAACTGTTTATGATACTGAATCGATTTCTCTTCTTGTCAATTACCAAAAATCTGTTTTGAAGGCGAATCTGTCCTAAGTTAGCTAATGCTCCCTCTCGGGTTACAAAAGCCGTGCCCGATTAAATCAATCCCTACTCTCGTGGTAATTGAATTTAGATCGGACCCCTTGAGTTTTGTGACGATTCGTGGATCCTCGAGGGACGGCTTCTAACTCTCGTGATTTCAATCCCAAGTTCGATTCCTATGGATCTGACACCTAAGTTCACCGCTAGGTTCGTCCTTAGTGTATCTATGGCACGCAAACAAGTGGCCACCGAATTCGCGAGTAATTAAAACGATAGGGATCGATTCAAAAACAAATCTGAATTAACAAGAAATCAAAATCTATACATCACCATAAACAAGTTTCGGGCATAGCCCCAATTCCTAGAAACTAGACTACTACTCAAGCTTTGTCATAGTGACAACAAGCTTGATTACAAAAATATGAGAGCAAAAAAAATCCGAGAAGAAGAGGGAGGAGGAGAAGAGATCCTAAGTTATAGCCTAAGTGGTAGCAGCCAAGTGTGTCTAAGCCTCTGACTTGATCCCATATTTATAGAATTGGGAAGTTAGAGTCCTAATCTAACTCAAATTAGATCCAATTCTGTTGCTTCTGATCCAAGTAACACGCATCACGGTCGTGATGGCCATCACGGCCTGGCCGTGATGCATTCTGCCTTGTGCTCTGCTTCAGTAAATGGTCTGTCACGGCCGTGATGACCATCACGGCCTGGCCGTGACAGATTCTGCCCTGAGGGTCTCTGGCTCAATATGCATGTCACGGCCGTGATGAGCATCACGGCCTGGCCGTGACAGCTTCTGACTTTTTCATCTTTCTCAGCTTCACTTGATCACGGCCGTGATGGGCATCACGGCCTGGCCGTGATCAGCTCTGTTTGCTCCTCTTTCTTGCCTTCCAGGCTCCCATCTTTGTGCCAGCTCCAATTGCGAATGATCCTGAGCATTTCAATCTATTTTTCCTGCACACAAACACACAGAACCACCTTACTCGTTCCAAGGAAAAATTAACTAATAATCAAACAAAACAAGCCTAATCTATATGAAAATGCATGCAAAATGTTATGAAAATATGAGGTGAAATCACACTCATCAAACTACCCCAAGCTTAAGATTTTGCTTGTCCTCAAGCAATAACCAATGCCAGAAAAGTTAACCAATCGAAGTATGGACAATGAATCTAGAACCCGAGTCATGAATTCAAGCAATCAGGCATATTTCATAAGAAACCAAGAGACAATCGATCTTAAGTCCAATTAGGAGCTTAGGTTCCCAGACTCACATCTCTCACCAATTTGGGTACTCTTCTCACCTCACTCATGTGTTTGAGGGTATGTGACAATTCACTCAGTTTCCTCAAGTAAGGTGCCCTACCATAAGCTTGACTATTAACCAAATCTCTACTTTATTAGTGAAAACACACAAGAATCAAGAGGTCTTTTATTTCGGTTGTAACGGGGCCATGGGATTTATTGTTAGGTGGGGAAATCAAAAAAAGGGAAATTCTAGAGGCTAAACAAAATCGACCAGTACAAAGCACGACACCTCCTAAAATTCCTTTTTTCGGGCTTCAGTTTTCCACCTTCTTTTTCTCATCTTCCTTTTTTTTTTTTTTTGCATTTCTCGCTTTATTTTTCTCATCCCCTTCTCCATTTTTTTAAATTTTTTAATTTTTATTTTTTTTATTTATTTGGAGAAGGGGAGATTTTCAACTTTTTGAGAAATTTTTCTAACTTTTTATCCCAACTTTATCCTTTAAACTACCCTTCTTGCCCTTCGCAACACTTTAAGAGGTGCCATACTAAGCATTGTTCATTAAAATAGATCAATGGTACCAAGAAAAGTATTTATTCTTTTAGGCTCAAAATTGGGCAACTAAGGGGCAATTTATCAGTGAAAGTTCAGGAGGCCTAAAAAATACCTAGTGCCTCAATCATTTTCAAATGTGTTTTCAAAAATTTTTAAGCTTTGAAACGGTTTCAAGTCAAGTTCTAGAGGGCACAATTCAAGAGGAAATAAATCACTCAATGACAAGGAATGGGGTAGATTTAGTGAGTACCCCTTTCGGCTCAAAATCTCACCTTTAGTGGTCTAGAATCGATGAGAAACCTAAATCTAGGAACCATTTGCTAATTATTAACTTCAAAAGATTGCCTCAAGTATTTTTCATTTTTATCCTATCTCAAGAAATCAGAAACTGGGTTCAAAATCCACTGTCATGATTCAATCGACTGTCCTAATTGGCACAAAGTTTTTTCACTATTGGAGGCAGATTCTAAGCAGGGGACAGTTTAATCATGTGATTTATGCAAACTAATCCTATATGAATGCAACATGCAAGGATGCAAAATTGATACCCCTACCCCAAGCTTAAAAACTTACATTATCCCCAATGTAAATAATTAGGCCGTAGGGAGGAGAAAAATAAAAAAAATGAAAATAAAAGGGAAAAAGGAACTCACTGAGGTGGTGGTGGGTGCTGGCTCAAATGTCAGTCGTAGAGCTGCTGGAGCAGAGCTCTCTGCTCCAACTGCTCCTGCCTAATGCCTCGCTGCTCCTCTATAATGCGCTCCTGGTTCGTTAATATGGTGTCGAATGTGGATGCGAACCGCGCATAGGGGTCCTCAGATGACGGACCTTCAGCGGAGGAAGATGGGTGCCCAGTCGGTCTAGCCTGCGGTGGCGGGCGTATCGGCCTCTCTATTCTAATGGGTTGAGGCTCCTCTCCCACCGGCACTTTCCAAGTCGCCGGGTTTGATACGTCTAACAGTGTGGGGTTAGGGAGAGGAATTGGCTGCCTCAGTCTGGGGTGTTTCAGGCAGTATATGTCATCCTCCTGGACAATCATCCCCATAGCCTCACAAGCCTGTAAGGTGATCCGGGTCCGTCCAGGGGCGGCCTCAAAACCATCCAGATCAAAGTTGAAGTGGAGGCATATGGTGGTCATGAGGCCACCAATGACAATAGTGCCAGACGCACTCTTGGCAACCTTTAAGAGGTGCCTAGCCAAATAGGACCTTGTGTCCACAATGCTCCCAGGGTGGAGCATGGCCCATATTATAAGGACCTCGTCCTGGCGGACGGATCCATCACTCTCGCCACGGCCAAACAGGGTATTGGCTATCACCCTGTGCATATACCTGATGCTAGGGTTAGCAAAGGCCGTGGACTTGGATGTGCGAGGGTCAAACCTCCTGCCCTCATAGTCTAACACTGACCAGAAATCATGCACACTGAACCCTAGGGGGCATCTTCGGTCACCCCCTACTGGCAATCCAAAAATCTCATTAAACTCAGCCAGGGTCAGTGTGAAGTCCTGGTTGAAGAGGCGGAAAGTAATCCGCCCTTCTGTACAATGCTGCCCTTGGAGGATTTCAGCGTTTAAGGAGCTTAGGAACTCCAGTGTAGGGCCAGCATAGGCAGGAACATCCAATTGACGTCCATAGTCAATCCTAGGGTATCTAAACAAGCGTCATCAAGATATTTTGTTTGAACTATTTTTCTATTTTTTAAAACATTAAATCTATCCTGCTGAGCACTATCCTTAAAAATTATACCAAACCCATATCCATCAGTTGCAGAATTTGAAGAGTCGGAGTCAGAAAGGTTACCTGCTCTACTGCGAGTGCGTGATGCCTGAGCTGCTCTTTGCCTTTTTGTTGCCATGATCCAGAGAGTGCCAAAGATCTCAGTCCCCTATCCTGCTTCTGTACTGGGTGGTTAGGGTTCCAAATTTGGAGTTTTTGAATTTACCCAAAATTGGAGGCTTTTCCTTGTGGCTCTGGTTATGAGTGGGTGCAGTGGGGGGGGGGGGGGGGGGGGGGTGATTTTCGAAGGTTTGGCTATGGAGGAGAAGGTGAATGCAGAGGAAGAAGAAGAAGAGGAAAAGGATGGTAAGGAGGGGCGTGATGGTTTGATGAGCGTTGGGAAGGAGGAGGTGAAAGGTTCTGCTTGCTGGTTTGAGGAGAGGGAAGAGCTGGAAGGAAGAAGAAGAGGAAGAGGATGGGGATACGGCCGTGATGGTGTGATGAAGTGTGGAGAAATCTGAGAAATTAGGTTTTTTAAAAAAACTAGGTCTGACGCGCACCACGGCCGTGATGGATATCACGTCCTAGCCGTGATGCATTCTGTTCTGGTAACAAGGCCCATCACGGTCGTGATTAGTGTCACGGCCTACCCGTGATAGCTTCTGACCTCCCCTTAGTGCCTGTCACGGCCGTGATGACTATCACGGCCTAGCCGTGACAGATTCTGTCCCTTCCTGTTCTGCTCTTCACGGCCGTGATTTTTATCACGGCCTAGCCGTGATGGACTTTGACTTTTGAGGACCTTCCTATCACGGCCGTGATGTGCATCACGGCCTTCCCGTGACAGATACTGACTTTCCTTTTCCATGCCCCTTTCTTCTTCATCGCTTCCCGACCTGAAAACACTTGACAAATTATTTATTTATGGTCTTTTTCCTCTTGATCTTCTCAAATTATTCAAGAGTTATATTCAAAAACAAATGCAAAAAGGGAAAGAAAACTTGGGTTGCCTCCCAAGAAGCGCTTATTTACGGTCTTAAGCTTGACCACATTCCTTTCAGTCCTTCGCTGCTGGATCTATGAGGGGAATTGCAACCTCCTGCTCAAGTGGATGTTCTCCGAGGTAGTGTTTCAGCCTCTGTCCATTGACCTTGAATGCTCCACGTTCCTGGCTCCAGACCTCGACTGCACCATACGGGAATACTTTCATTACTTTAAATGGTCTGGACCATCTCGACTTGAGCTTCCCTGGGAATAACCGCAACCTCGAGTTATAAAGTAGCACTAGTTCTCCTTCATGGAATTCTCGACGAAGGATATGCTTGTCATGCCACTTCTTTGTTCTCTCTTTGTAAGATCGTGCGGACTCATAGGCATCCAGCCTTAGCTCATCAAGCTCCTGAAGTTGAAGAATTCTCCTTTCCCCAGCGGCTTTCATATCAAAGTTCAGCATCTTAATGGCCCACAAAGCTTTAAGCTCAAGCTCGACAGGTAAGTGACATGGCTTACCGTAAATAAGCCTAAAGGGTGTCATCCCGATAGGAGTCTTGTAAGCCGTACGGTATGTCCAAAGAGCGTCATCAAGCCTTAAGGACCAATCCTTTCTCGACCCTGAAACGGTCTTTTCAAGAATGCTCTTTATCTCTCGGTTGGAAACTTCGAGTTGTCCACTCGTCTGAGGGTGGTAAGGTGTAGCGATCCTATGAGTGACTCCATACTTGAGTAAGAGTTTCTCAAATTGTCTTTCAATGAAGTGCGACCCTCCATCACTAATCACTACCCTGGAATCCCAAACCTTGGAAAAATCACCTTCTTGAATAGCTTGATTACAGTTCTGGCATCACTTGTTGGGGAAGGAATGGCCTCCACCCATTTAGAGACGTAATCAACAGCTACAAGAATGAACTTATTATTGCAAGATGAAGGAAAGGGTCCCATGTAGTCGATTCCCCAAACATCAAATATCTCCACTTCTAACATGGTGTTGAGTGGCATTTCGTGCTTCTTAGAGATGTTTCCCGTTCTTTTACATGGATCACAAGCTAGTACGAACATCCGGGCCTCTGAAAATATGAGGCCAATAGAAACCAGCCTGGAGAACCTTCGCTGCTGTCTTCGAGGCACTGGCATGTCCCCCGTAAGATGAGGAGTGACAACAACTCAAGATACTTGGGACTTCGGCTTCCGAGATACACCTCCTGTATATGTTATCCGCACCCTTGCGGAAAATGTAAGGCTCATCCCATATGTAGTTCTTGAGATCAGAAAAGAACTTCTTCTTTTGTTGATAATTGAGCTCCGGTGGTAGAATCCCGCATACAAAGTAATTCACAAAGTCCGCATACCATGGAGCTTCCTCCCCCAAAATGGCAAACAGTTGCTCATCGGGGAAAGAATCATCTATCGGCAGAGTGTCCTTCTCATGTTGGGATGGTTCAAGTCTGGATAAGTGGTCCGCAACTGGGTTCTCCGTCCCTTTCCGGTCTCGAATCTCCAAATCGAATTCTTGCAGAAGCAGAATCCATCGGATGAGTCTCGGCTTTGCTTCCTTCTTAGTCATGAGATGCCTTAGTGCGGAGTGGTCAGTGTACACTATGACTTTAGAACCCACGAGGTAAGATTTGAATTTCTCGAAAGCAAAGACAACCGCAAGCAACTCTTTCTCAGTTGTGGCATAATTCGCTTGAGCTCCATCTAGAGTTTTGCTTGCATAGTAAATTGCATGGACCTTCTTGTCTCTCCTCTGTCCCAATACTGCTCCCACGGCATAGTCACTAGCATCACACATGACCTCGAACGGCTCATCCCAATTTGGTGTTTGCAGAATGGGAGCGGTGGTCAGAGCCTCCTTAACCTGGAAAATGCACTCAAACATTCTTCATTAAGGTCAAATGGAGCATCTTTCATTAAAAGGTTAGATAAGGGTTTAGAAATTTTTGAAAAATCCTTGATGAAACGCCGGTAAAATCCAGCGTGACACAAGAAACTTCTAACTCCCTTCACATTTATTGGTGGGGGCAAGTTTTCAATAACATCTATTTTGGCCCTGTCCACCTCAATGCCTCTACCAGAGATCAAGTGCCCAAGCACTATACCTTCTTTTACCATAAAGTGGCATTTCTCCCAATTCAGCACCAAATTGGTTTCTTCGCATCGCTGCAAAATCTTGGACAAATTTGTTAAACAATCATCAAAGGTAGTTCCATAAACAGAACAATCATCCATAAAAACCTCCATGATGTTTTCAATGAATTCAGAGAAAATTGCAGTCATGCAACTTTGAAAGGTAGCCGGTGCATTACATAGACCAAAAGGCATTCTCCTATAGGTGAAAGTGCCATAGGGACAAGTAAACGTGGTCATTTCTTGGTCACTAGGATGGATAGGAATTTGGTGAAAACCGGAATATCCATCCAAGTAACAAAAGTATGAATGCCTAGCTAACCTTTCAAGCATCTGATCAATGAATGGGAGAGGGAAGTGATCTTTCCTTGTTGCCTTATTCAGTTTCCTATAATCGATGCACATCCTCCACCTGGTTACTGTCCTAGTAGGGATAAGTTCATTATTTTCATTTCGAACAACAGTCATTCCCCCTTTCTTAGGAACAACATGCACCGGACTAACCCATTCACTATCAGAGATTGGATAAATAACCCCTGCATCTAACAGCTTGAGCACTTCCTTCTTAACCACCTCTTTCATGTTAGGGTTTAACCTACGTTGATGCTCAATGGATGGTTTATGCTCATCTTCCATTAAAATGCGATGCATACAAAAGGAAGGATTTATGCCCTTAATATCATCAATCGTATATCTGATCACTTTCCTATGCATTCTAAGCTCCCTAAGTAATTTCTCAGTTTCCAACTCATTCAAGCTAGCATTAACAATAACCGGATAGGAAGAGTTAGGACCGAGAAATTCATACCTCAATGTCGAGGGAAGGGGTTTCAGTTCTACCTTAGGGGCTTCTTCATCCTTCAGATCCTTCTTCTCTGGTGTCAACTCAAGTTTTTCCTTCTTTGTTTTGTTGGGAGGAATTTCTGGACTAGCCTCCAGAAAGCGGGCATAATTCCCTACTTCTCCTCCATGAGCGCTTAAGTCTCCACCAATCAAACACATTTCCAGTGGGTCATCGACACAAGCTTGTGTAGATTCTTCTTTCACCACCTGGTGCATTGAGTTAATCCTGCAACAAGAATCTTCAAAAGAAGGGTGTTTAATAGATTTAGCTAAATCAAATTCAACCCTATCATCACCCACAGTTAAGGTCAATTTCCCGTTCTTAACATCAATAATGGCACCTGCGGTAGCCAAGAAGGGCCTACCAAGAATAATGGGGATTTGGGAATCCTCTTCCATTTCAAGCACCACAAAATCCGCAGGAATGAAAAATTTACCCACTCTAATAGGTACATCCTCCAAGATGCCCACTGGGAATTTGACGGACCGGTCCGCCGATTGAAGGGAGATTGTTGTGGGTTTTTGTTCACCCATCTCCAACTTCTTGCAAACAGAGAGGGGCATAAGACAAACACTAGCCCCCAAATCACACAGAGCCTTATCAAAACTTGTGTTACCAATTAAGCAGGGAATAGAGAAACTACCAGGATCTTTCAATTTAGGAGGCAATTTGTTTTGAATTAGAGCGCTGCACTCCTCAGTTAAGGCCACTGTATCATAGTCCTCTAGCTTTCTCTTATTTGACAAGATATCCTTAAGAAATTTAGCATATGTTGGCATTTGCTGTAATGCCTCAGTGAAGGGTACATTAATGTACAATTTCTTAAGGACGTCTAGAAATTTTCCAAACTGCTTATCCAACTTAGCCTTCGCCAGCCTTTGAGGAAAAGGTATCGGGGGTTGGTAAGGTGGTGGAGGGACATACTTAGACACTTTTTCACTAGGCTCTTCCTCGACTGAGGGTTGTGTCTTAGTATGTTCCTCCTCCTCAGCTACACTCTTGTCATTACTCTCCCCTTTAGCCTCAGGATTTTCAAGTTTCTTACCACTCCTTAGGCTCACGGCTTTACATTGCTCATTATTTGGGTTTACCTCAGGTTGTCCAGGAAACTTGCCCGGTTGCCTCATCGAATTTCCAGCTTGTTGGGCAATTTGAGTTTCTAACATCTTGTTATGGATGGCTAAGTTATCTACCTTAGATGCTAGGTCCTTTATTGCCTCATTAACTATCCTACCTTGTTGCCTAAATTCTTCGTTCTGCTTAGTTTGAGTAGCAACAAAGTTTTCCATGAGAGACTCGAGCTTAGATTTTTGTACCTGAGGATACCCAGATGCTGGTTTCCTATTACCTTGTCCTTCTTGGAACTCGTGATTCAACGTGTTGCTGTAGTTTCCGTAGGAAAGGTAAGGACTATTCCTCCTCTGGTTGTAGGGATTCGGGGGAGCGTAGTTTGGCAGCTTCGGGTTTGTGTCATAGAAATTGTGGCAAGAGTTCACTTGCTCCCCTGAAGCACCGGACTCAGAAGCGACACCATGTGGGCACTCCATTATATCATGTCCCTGCACACCACAAATCTCACAAACAACATTAGTAGCACCGACTGAACTCACATGAGTCTTTTCAAGCTTATCAAATCGTTTATTTAGTGAGTCAAATTTAGACATAATCAGATCGGTACTATTCATTTCGAACTTACCCCCCGAAAGCTTTTTCGGGTTATTACCTATCTCAGAGCCCCATTGGTGATAATTGGTGGCCACGTTCTCAATGATGTTGAACGCTTCAGTCAGGGGTCTGTTCATGAAGGCTCCGCCAGCCGCGGAATCAAGTGACACCTTTGATGAATAATCCAATCCGTTATAGAAGGTGTGCACTAACAGCCACTTTTCCAGCCCATGATGTGGGCAAGACTCCAGCAATCCCTTGTAGCGATCCCAAGCTTCGGATAAACATTCTCCGTCCTTTTGGAAGAAGCCGGTGATCTGGGTCCTTAGGTAAGCAGTCTTGGATGGAGGGAAGAATTTCTCCAAGAATGCTTGCTATAATTGGTCCCAAGTTGTCAACGTGTTAGAGGGCACTTGCTTCAACCAAGCTTTCGCTTTTCCAGTCAGAGAGGATGGGAATAATCTCAGGCGTATAGCATCGATCGAGGCACCTTGGATCCTTATCGCATCGGTGAATTCCAAGAACGTTTCCACATGATCCGTTGGGTCCTCTGAGGGCAATCCTCCAAACTGGTGCTGCCTAATCATGCTAATTAAGTGAGGCGGGATGGTGTAGTTTTCCGCCTCAATTTCCGGCCTTGCAATCCCAGTTCGCAGACCCCTAGCATTTGGGGCTGCGTAGTCCTTTAGCGGTTTGGTATCCGGTAGATTCGTCATTAGTGGAATGGGAATCAACCTCTCCCTCTCTCTTTGTAGTCTTCTTCGTCTATGAAAGGTCCGTTCGATCTCGGGGTCGGCTTCAACAAGGCTTCCAAGACTTAGGTATCTTTGCATAAACGGGAAGAATACCTAGGGAAGAGAGATAGATACTATAGAGAAAGAAAAAGAAATAAGTAATAAAATAAAATAAAATAAAATAAAATAAACTAAATAAAAAAAAATGTCCAGAAAAATCAATTTAAAAATCAATTGAAATTTAAGAAACCACAGTCCCCGGCAACGGCGCCAAAAACTTGATGTGATAAATTCCGGCAAGTATACCAGATTCGTTGCCAAGTTATAAAAAGATCGATCCCACAGGGACCGTGATCTCAAACTTCAACTAATTAGGAAATCGATAAAACTGGACTAAGGTTTTGAAAATGTTTTGAATTCTTGAAATAAGATCAAGTAACAGGCAAATTCAATTTCGCAATTAAACAAAACAGAAAGCGATTCAAATAGGGGGTTTTCAAATTTAAAATGGATTCCCAGGAATTGGGATACCACAAAACTGTTTATGATACTGAATCGATTTCTCTTCTTGTCAATTACCAAAAATCTGTTTTGAAGGCGAATATGTCCTAAGTTAGCTAATGCTCCCTCTCGGGTTACAAAAGCCGTACCCGATTAAATCAATCCCTACTCTCGTGGTAATTGAATTTAGATCGGACCCTTTGAGTTTTGTGACGATTCATGGATCCTCGAGGGACGGCTTCTAACTCTCGTGATTTCAGTCCCAAGTTCGATTCCATCCGACACCTAAGTTCACCGCTAGGTTCATCCTTAGTGTATCTATGGCACGTAAACAAGTGGCCACCGAATTCGCGAGTAATTAAAACGATAGGGATCGAATCAAAAACAAATCTGAATTAACAAGAAATCAAAATCTATACATCACCATAAACAAGTTTCGGGCATAGCCCCAATTCCTAGAAACTAGACTACTACTCAAGCTTTGTCATAGTGACAACAAGCTTGATTACAAAAATATGAGAGCAAAAAAAATCCGAGAAGAAGAGGGAGGAGGAGAAGAGATCCTAAGTTATAGCCTAAGTGGTAGCAGCTAAGTGTGTCTAAGCCTCTGACTTGATCCCATATTTATAGAATTGGGAAGTTAGAGTCCTAATCTAACTCAAATTAGATCCAATTCTGTTGCTTCTGATCCAAGTAACACGCATCACGGTCGTGATGGCCATCACGGCCTGGCCGTGATGCATTCTGCCTTGTGCTCGCTTGATGAAATGGTCCATCACGGTAGTGATGACCATCACGGCCGGCCGTGACAGATTCTGCCCTGAGGGTCTCTGGCTCAATATGCATGTCACGGCCGTGATGAGCATCACGGTCTGGCCGTGACAACTTCTGACTTTTTCATCTTTCTCAGCTTCACTTGATCACGGCCGTGATGGGTATCACGGCCTGGCCGTGATCAGCTCTGTTTGCTCCTCTTTCTTGCCTTCCAGGCTCCCATCTTTGTGCCAGCTCCAATTGCGACTGATCCTGAGCATTTCAATCTATTTTTCCTGCACACAAACACACAGAACCACCTTACTCGTTCCAAGGAAAAATTAACTAATAATCAAACAAAACAAGCCTAATCTATATGCAAATGCATGCAAAATGTTATGAAAATATGAGGTGAAATCACACTCATCATGACCGTTTGGATCACAAGCACGGTCGTGCTTAATGGGAAGCACGACCGTACAACGAATTGGCGAGCATGCCCGTGCTTTGTAAGATGCACGGTCGTGCTTAGGTATGCAGCCTATAAAATGGGACAGAAATCGAGGGTTCGCGTTTCAACCCTATTTTGGCATAGCAGCCACCCTAGTGCGGCTACACCTCTGTTTTTCCCTATTTTCTCTAAACCCATTGCACTGTTGGAGTGTTAGAGACTCTTGGGAACGTCTAGTTCGTCGGTGTTGATCCCTATACGTAACGGTTCCTCTCCTTAGTGTTTCCTTTTCTATTATTTTGGATTTGGGAAATAATTAGTTAACCCTTTCTGTTTGACCAAGGCTTGGAAAGCTAACTGAGCTGCTCGAGGAACGTGTGGTTTACCATTTGTGTTGTCACTACCGGATTCTTCATACCAGGTATGGAGAGAAGGATAGCGTAATCATCAGGCAAGGGGGTAGCGTGAGATGAGGGTTTCCCATATCCCCATTGTTATTAATTGTTGCCAATGTCATGATTATTTGTTTATATGCTCATTTTGGTTACTTGTTATTATTGTTTGGTTGATTAAGAGTATGCCTGTCATAAATGCCTATTGTTTATAATTACTCTGTTGTATGCCAAATTGGTTTATCTATTTATGACATGATTATTGGTTGAATTGGCATGAATACTTGTGTTATAAATGACACGAATATTGTTGTTAGGATGTTGATTATGTTGATTGGCTCAATGATTGTTGAATGATAATGTTGGTTGTTAATAAGACCCTAACTGGCTAAAATAGGACTCTTAATTAACATAACGGTTAAGGGAATAATTCCCTTAAACGTGTTCATAAAATATGGATTAATAGTAAGATGTGAGGTTTACACCAAATGGTTTAGTTAAGGACCCTAGGATTTGACTTAGAGTATTGGGGAGTTTGGCTCCAAAAACACAAGTTGAACCTGCCCAGAACAGCATGGCCACGCCCGGATGCACGGCCGTGCTGAACAGGGAGGACGCCCGTGCTCCCATTTTGAATCTGGAAGATGGCTGCGCTTTAAGTATGTACAGTCGTGCAGAACAGGAGCACGACCGTGCATAATAGGAAGCACAATCGTGCTTCACTTTAGTGGAAGCACACTCGTGCATAGGGTGAGCACACCCGTGCTCCCCCTCTAGAACATAATATGATATTGAAGGTTTAAAGGAGTGTTTCACCCCAAATGTCCCTAATAATATGATAATACACAAATCGGACAAAGACAGTTAGATAACTTAATTAAAGATTAATTAAGATAAACAAGAATAACAAGTTGGTTAAGCCGGTGCCCAATGGGTTGTCGCACGTTGATGAGCTTTGGTGCTTTTTGGCCAAAGTGGCCTCGATGCTTTTTGGTCGAGGTGTTGATAAGTTGAACCTTAGTACTTTTTGGCTAAGGGGGCCTTAAGCTATAAGGGTTAAGGTGTAGATGTTGATGTTGGTGATAAGTCTTAGTGCTTATTGGCCCAAACGAAAGAGGTGGTTGCCCTTATTTGTTGTTGTGCTCATGCATCACACATTGGAGTTGATAGTGGGGGAAGTTCAGCATAAGGGAGGCCATCCTAGAGTACGGCGATCTGGCTGTCCGCTGGTGGGCACCCTGTAACACCCTATTTTTCACTGTTTTAAATAACATAAATATGTTTATATGATTATTTAAGTTTTAGAAAATTATTTTAAATTAACAGAGTTTGCCACTCAATTCTACTTGAATGTAGAAAGCTACGATTAAAATTTAGGTTGAAAAGTCAGGCGAAACCCGACCCGCGAATTCCATTGACAGTATAATTATACTGCTCAAAAGACCTAATTTTAATTCGTGAACGAAAAACTTAAGATTTTTATTTTATTTCCTACGATAGTGTATTTTTAGAATTATTTCATAAAAAGTGAAATAATATACGTTTTACGGACGCTATACTCAATCGGGCGAACGACGGAGCTGATTACGTGAGTTTCGGGACTCGATAAGTGGATAAACCCTATATTCTCTTAGGGATAAGTCATCCATGTGAGAGGTTTAATGTGGATTAGGGTTATGTTAGCAATTTTGGATAATTGCATTTTGACCGTAAACTTTCTATTAATTACATTTTGGTCCCTAAACTAATTTTCATGATACACTAAGTGAAATGGGCCAAATTCTTGTCATCCAAACCCATTAAGGGTTGTGGCCTAGAGCCCAAATGTCATGACCAAAGATTAATTTTCATGATGCCATTTTAATTACCTAAGTTTCCTATGTCATGATTTTATGCCATAAGCTATTTTCATGTACAAAGTCATTTGGACTTGGGCTTTCTTGGCCCAAAAATGGCGCAAGGCCCATGCTTGCCATGGCTTGCTCATAAATTTATGATGCCACTAGATCCTTCCACCATATTCTTGATCTTACTATCAACTTCTTCATCTTCTCCAAAGTTCTAGCTTGTTCTTGTTTTCTCTCACAACAAAGAAGCTTGGTTTATGAAGGAACTTGAAGATTCTTGATCATCTTTCACTTCCAAGAGGTGATTCTCCATCCTCATAATCTCTAAGCTAGTGTTTCTTCAAATCATTTCATGATTCAAAGCTTTATTTTTCATGTTCATCTTAGTTGTTCTTAACTTTGATAAATCATAGAAAATAATAGCAAAATCCTAAAAATGTGAAACCAATTTCAATGTTCCTATTATTATCTCTTCTATCATAATCCAAAAGGATATTGAAAACCAAAATTGATTTTGCCTCCCCCTTTATCTTGTTAGGGCCGAACCTATAGGGATGTTGGGAGGAAAGTTTTTGTTCATGTTTTTCATCAATGATCATGTATATTATCTTGTTAGTATATATGCTTGTTGAATCCAAGTTGTTTTGTCACACTAAAATCCCTAACCTCGTGCACTCACCATGGCCGAAAATAGGCATTTGAGGGATTGGAAGTTTTTGTTCTAATCTTTGTTGTTAATCATGTGTTTTAAAGACTTAAGTGCTTAGGATCATTAATCCAATAACTTAAGCAAATTTTGAAATTTTAGCCACTAAACCTAATGGAGGCCGTGACCTATCATAGAGGATTAGGTGATTTATTTGCTTGATTTTGATTGGTTGACTTGTGATTTATTGAAGGATAGTAGTTTGTGATTGTGTACGTGACATCCGGACTTCCGACGAAATTCATTTAATTCAAAGAAAATTCTTCAAGAGGTAAGAGGGGATTACCTGAGGGATATATTCGATTGTTATATGCTATCCTGTGTTTGTCTGTAATTATTTGTCTGTTAGTATTTATTTAAGTTGTTTAAGTTATGTTATTTGTATCTGTGTTGGTTTAATTGTGTTTAATTATTTATCTGCAATTATATTATGCTGTTGTGATGCATGATCTACCTGGGAATATCTCTGTAATATTATTGTTGGTTGTTGTCTGAGAAGCCTGACAGTGGTTAGTGCCCAATTAAATTAATTGGATAAAAGCTTTAAGAAGCTTCATAAATTATATTCAATTTTTTAATGGTAAAATATTGGTATATAATATTAATGGAAATTTTTATTTGGAAATAATAAGGAATTTTGGAAAATATCATTATTTTAATGATTTATTACTGTAAGAGTGAATTATGAGTCACAATGAGAGCGAAACCATGAAATTATTTTGGAAAATATCATTATTTTAATGATTTATTACTGTAAGAGTGAATTATGAGTCACAATGAGAGTGAAACCGTGAAATTATTTTTTTACTGCTAATTTTTACGTAAGAAATTCTGTAATATTATAAAAAGTTATTTTATGAAATTAATTGTTGAAAATAAGTTAATTATGATTTTAGAAAATTATTTAAGTGGAAAAGGCTAAGTTTTGGCTTAAAAGGCTTTAAAAATGATAATTGACGGTAAATTTGGAAAAGTGTCGACGGCAAGTATTTTGAAACGGCGGTGCGTATTTTAAGTAAGTTTAAAACCTCAAGTGACTCACCTTTGTGAAAACTAAGTTTTATTATTTAAAGATTTTATTGAAGAATTTCCCATTTGAAAAGATTTTCCGAAAGCAAAATTAATTCAACCGTGTTGAAAGTGGTGTTGAACTTAGTAACCGAGACATCGAGGTACTATGGTTCTTTGTTGTTATGCATTTGGGGTCCTTTGGACTTTGAGGTCCTGTAGACTTGGTGTCTACTGTATTCGTGGTGTATACTGTGTTTAAAAATTTAAGATGCTTTCTATTACCACGAACCTATGACTGGTGCATCGGTCGAGAAGTGTCGTGATTGAGCACTCAGACTGTGAGGTCCTGTGTTTTAATGAAAGTTTTAAAGATGTTAAAACTATGTGAGTCGTAAACCATTTTGAGCTTCGGCAAAGAAAGATTGAACACAAAGAAAAGTGTTATGAGCAAAGTGTTTTGCATGCATTTGGCATACGTGCCCACGTTCTATGTGTGATTACCTTGCGGCGTCATGTATTTCATGCTACGATTTTCTTCATTGTGCCCGGGTTGGACAATGAAACCCCATTTACGATTTTATCACTGATGCCCTGGGTGTGAACAGTGTGCAGTGGGTTATGGCTGCATGCCTTTATGCCATGGGTTGGCAATTTAGCCTGATCAACTCACCATGTGTTGGGATATCTCATGAGATTAGGTGCGAATTTAGATGACGAATATGAAGTGTTCATGCATAGTTTTTCACATGATGACGTTTGGAGTGTTAAACCCATTGATAAACTATTTGCTTATGAATGCTTGTGTTGATATATGTGTATGTGTTTTATGTGGTGTCTAGCATGTAGTTGTCGAGTAAAATCCATATATTGGTTTCTCACTCTTGCATGTTTTATTTGTGGTTTCTCTACTTGTGCATATGTCTTTACGTCTGAGATTAGATGGACCCGGATATGCCTCTGGCACATTCGAGGCTTCGGTCGATCATGTTTGATCGCGCTCATTTTGGTGGTGCCTGGGAGATAAACCCTGGGGCACTCAGCGCCACCTATCATGGCCCTAATAGAGAGGTTGTTGGCATAATAGAGGTAGGACCGCAGCGAAGGACGCATGTTGTGGAGACTGTTGAGGTATCTCTACCTCTGGTATGGCTATACTGACAGTACTTGGCTGAGCACAAGTTACTTGATTTGCCACCTCAGCTGATTCCGCTTCAGATAGAAGGACCAGCGGTACCTCCTGTTGAGGTAGTTTTGGATGAGGTTGAGGAGTCCCCAGATGAGTACTTTGAGGACGATCTTGAGTTCCACCCTCCTATTGTTGATGATGATGATTCTTCCGACGAGGGAGTGGGAGCGGAGGTATCTTCATCAGATACATCTGCTGTAGGTGGGGTTGATCATCATGATCTCCCCAATGGTTTTCATTAGCTTGACCAGCTATATGTATAGTTCTGGGGTAGCGAGTCTTGTCAATTTTTGATCTGGCTACTGAGAGTCGTGAGTTTTTGGTATGGTTCTGGACTGCTCGTTACTTATATGTATATATCTTTATTTTTTTTGCTTAGTTTGATGGAGAATAGCCTATACTTATGAGGGCTCTTTTGTGATCCCCTATTAGATATAGTGTGTATTTAAATGATGATGCATATATATATATATATATATATATATATATATATATATATATATATATATACATACGTTTGTTTACGTTCACGATGGTTCGATGTTTTTTTTAAAAAATTCAGCACTATTTTCGTAATGAGACATTTACTTTAAAGTATATCTTCTGAAAGTAACCGGTGATTAATAATTTAATTTTCCGCTTTTGGGTAACTATGTGATGACCCTAGATGGGGTGTCGCACACCCAAGGTTTGGTGGACCGTACGCCCCCGTGGTGGCGCATCCAAGGTTTAGTGCGTCGGCTATCCAAGGGGTTCACCCATGGTTTGGTGGACTGCCGGCGTTGGTGTTTTTTGTCCAATGTGGATATGTAACTCCAAAGTTGCCTTCCTGAGATAGTTTGGATCCACATGCATAATGGAGTAGCAGAGTACTGTTGCACCGCATAACATACGTTGGTTGATGTAATATGTTTATATGATTATGGGTTGTTGATGATAATGATATATGATGATAAATGCTATGTATATGATGTATGTTCATCTTACTTACTACTTCCATGTCGATGTGTTTACATGTTTTCTTACTCCCCATTTTCTCTGTTTTTGTTTGGCATGTATCTCTTTATGCAGAGGACGGTGAACAGTCAGTGGAGAAGTGACTCTGAGGAGCCGCGACTCTAGTTAGGATGCTTAGTTTGATAGTTGTTAGTTTGTTTTAGTTTCAGTTTGTTTTTGTGTGATTGTATCCGGATTTGGTATACCAGCTTTATATGTGACATCAGGGTTGGGTTATTTTTATGCTTTGTTTATGTTTTATTTCTTTTAAAACATATTATGTTTTTCCGTGTTGTTGAGATGTTACAATGTGGTACCTTTTTACCTAGTTTTTATTTCAATTAAATAAATACATGTTTTTATATCACCTCTTTCAAGTAAATGTTTTATATTAATATGCGGGATAAAATGTGTCACATGTGTGAGAGAGCCGTGTAGTGTAGAAAAGTGAGGGGAGGGTGTGTGGTTAGCAAGGGGGCCACGACTGTTTGGAAGAAAAAGGAGAGGGTAATTTTGTTATTTTAACTATTAACCTTAGGGAGTAATCATGGTTCAATGATAAGTTAGTAATTAGGGAGAAAAAAAACTCTAGACTTTTGTATAAAGTGTGACAACTTGTCACATTGGGGTCACATCATTGACTCTATGTCTTGCACTTCCCAGTATTCTACTTCCTCTACGGCTCTGCCCTCGGTTCTGGTTTTATCCAAATACTTGAGATTGACACGTATTTCAAGATTTTCGATCCCGAAATTAAAATTATTAACGGACCCGATTAAAATAATAATATTTTCACCGACTTCACCTAAAAATAAAACAGAGAGGCTCAAGCAATTATTTTATTATTCAGTTTCCTCAAACATATACCGGCTTAAGGAATTCACAATTTACCGTGTAAATTCATATCGATATCAGAACACAGTCCGGTTCTTATCTGAGTTTTTAATTCGAATTCTATTGAATTCTCAGATATAAGCAGTAAACATTATTTATAATTATTAAATTGTATTTCTCAAACAATTTAATCGTAAAATTAATTAATAAATAGATGATGTATTTTTCGAGGTGTTACAGAGTTGAAGCGACAAGCAAAGGTTGAATAGATTATAATATCTAGCTCGCATAAAAGTAAGTGGTTAATATTTTTTAAAAGTTAAACTAAATTATTATTAGGCTTGGTTAGTGTTACACTTGTATATGGATTTTGGATACCTGTAATACCCTTATCAAGACATTTAACTTATAAAAAAAAAAAAAAAAAGGTGATAAGTTATATGACCTGAAATAAAAAGTTTTTCTCCAAACAACTCATGGGAATTAACCCGTGGGGCACGTGTTAACACATGGCTTATTTCCACACATAACAAACTAGATTCCACGGTTCCTTTTCAAGGGTAATAATATTTACAGATGCAACTTTTCACACATAATTCACTTAACCATAATCAACACTTCCCATTTCATTTTCGTTTTTGCTTTCTCCCTTTTCCTTCTCATCGCCAATGGTCCATGTCCCCTTATGAGTTATGTGATCCCCTCTTCATGTGCATAAAACATTTCCCCCTTTTAACGTATCGTTTGGATCCAGGGAAGTTGAAGAGAAACAACTGGCCAAGAGAAAAGTGTGAAAGAGAATGGAGATCGAGTTCATCAGGTTGGTTAGAAAGAGAAGTGGGAGAACATATAATTTTTTTGTAAGACACAGCCAAAAATAATCTCTTCATCGGTGAGAGAACAAGAGAGAGAAAAAAAATTATGAAAAGACAAATGTATCTGTGTTATATAAATATGTTATGCGCAAATATGTATTTACAAGAAAAGTTAAATCTTTTTCTCTTTCACTTCTCTCATTCTTTCAATTCAAAAAAAAATAAAAATCTACTTATTTTTTACTTATTCTCTCTTCTCTCCTACTTCTTTCTATTATACTTCTCTGTTCCCTATTTCTTTTTCTAACCAAAGTGTAAAGGTCTGATATTTGTGCATACACCTCACTCTGTAAGGGCTTTCGACTCTGCCTTTCCATCACAGGACTACAATGAGCACCCAGGACACAGTATTTGAAGATTTGAACCCATGACATTTGGGGATTTACCACAAGCACCATAGCCACCACACTAAAATTATCCATATAAGTTTGTTGTCTAAACCATATATGATGCTAAAGTAGCCATTCCAGCTAAACAAATATTGTGCTTTAAAAGTTACATTCAAACTTCAATGTACAAACATTAAACAATTCAAACATTACAGAAAGCATACCAAATTGAGATGAATGGCCAAAAGTATTGAAACTTCCACTCGGTCAAGAATGGAGGTAATCATTCAAGGCAGTCCATATCACTTGATGAATTGGTTACTCTTTTTACTTGTTACACAACCCTAGATGCAAATCCTTTTGTGCCATACACTTGAGGAACCACAAAACTTCATTGAAGATACGCTATTGAAAGTGTTCATGTTCAGCTTTGAAGTCCAGTGTTAGATATTCATTCTGGAAATTTTCACTTGGTTAAAAGACAAAATGGATCAAATCGCTACAAAGAAATTTAATTTTTAGTGACAGACAAGAACTATCACTAAATGTCAAAAATCTGTAGGTAAATAACAATGTGACTTTTACCTTCGATCACAAGATGTATCAATTTTAAGGAGACAAATAACTACGCTACGGTTATTTGTGTCACTATAACCTTTACCTATAGTTGCATTTGTCCGTCACTATAGCTTATACCCGCAGTTTTTAACCGATGTAAATAAAAGTCATTAACTTGTATCTCCAGCCTCCAACTATAGGTACAAGGTGAATATTAGTAAAAAAAAATGTAACAATTTATTTTATTATTATTAAATTAAATTTTATAAAATTTATTTTACACCGGATACATGATCCACAAAAACAGTCTTTAATGGTTAAAATAGTCAAAACTATCTTTATTAATATGTTATACATTATTTAAAGTCTTCAAATTATTGGAATTTAATTACTATTTTTATTAAACTAAAATTGTTAATATCGTTTACGACTAAACCCACAAATCTTTCAATATAGTGAATTACTTTCATATGATATTCAAATAAAACGAATTACAAAAGGAATCATATACTTAAAATATTACTGTCCATCTCCAAGTTCTTGTTTTCTATATACTTGAATTTCACAAGTAAAATTGAAAAGACAATTATATGTATATAAAGTTTAGAATGTGGTTAACAATCACTTGGGAGATTTCTGAATGCAACTGAAAAACTACCCACCCCGTTGCTAGACATAACTCAGAGTCATGGAATGGAACTTTGTTGCTATTTTCACTCTTAATCATCATAGGCATGGCCTGAATATTTTTCGTTGGAGTAGTGCTATGAGATGCCATCAAGAACTTTTCCCTATCAGGCAAATCATGCTGCTCTTGACCAATAATTTCATGTAAAGAACTTATTTTTGAAGCTTCTCTAGGTGATCTTTTAGAACAAGGACTTGAATCCTGAGCAGATCCTAAGGCTATAATACAGAACAAGAGAAAAAAAGAAAATGAAAACACATGAATTAAAATAGCTATGACAAGTGTAGTGGTGGCAAGAAGTATAAGAGAAAATTAATATTAGTTGGATATTAACAATACAAAATTAACAGAAAGGACCAAGTAACCACAACCACTCAGAATGGTTATTCATCCTTCACTTATAATTTTGTATTATTAGCAGTTCTTGTTAATTGTCCTAGAGAATAATCATTTTGTAATGGATAAGGATGAGATTAATTATAACCTTCAAAAGCAGCATTAGCATTCCCCTCCAAGTCCTGCAAAACTGAGTTCTCTAGTAAAGATTTGCCTTCTAGTTCCCTACTACTATCATTGGAGCCACTGTCAGGGAGCATTCTAGTCAAGTCATACAGAGTCTCTGCAACCTCTTCCTCATCTTTTGTGATGGGCCTGAACGTATCTTCCTGTTTGGCTAAAAGAATGGCTGCTTGAATAACTTCCAAATTGAGTATTGCATATCTCAACACCAACCACTGAAATGTAAATATACCATCAAGG
This sequence comes from Sophora flavescens, assembly GCA_030762895.1. Lineage (NCBI taxonomy): Eukaryota > Viridiplantae > Streptophyta > Magnoliopsida > Fabales > Fabaceae > Sophora > Sophora flavescens. The sequence continues at coordinate 51,162,862 of CM061065.1, read as the reverse complement.
CATCAACTAAGTTCACAGAGAGCCTTTAGATGACATATTATTAGTAGTGGTCAACCTAGTTGAAAAGAAGAGCAAGTACTTAGTATATTGGCAGAGATCTTTTTATGTTGGCAGGGATCGAACACAATGCAAATGCACCTCCATCTTCATTCTACCATTTCTACGATGCATTTTGGTGGAATATACATGAAAAATTAATTCTTTCCCTAGAATCTAATGAATTAAATCCTTGTCATGATAATTAGAAAAATATTATAAGAATGAAGGAAATATGAAATATATAGGAGATGATAATAAACACAATATTGTAATCGATAAAGAAGTCAACCATGGAGCCCTTAAAATCCTCTTTGGTCATTTCTTCTGTCTGTAGAAAAAGAAAAGGAGAGTACATGTCAAACAAACTTACTTTACAAAATTAAAATGAAGACCGCACATATCATAACCTATAAATAACTGAGAGTAGTCAAGTAGTCATATAAGGGTCTATTTGGTTTGCATTTTCATTTCCTGTTTTCATTTTCTAAAATCTATATTGATTTTAGTATTTGCGACATCATTTTCTTTTTCAAATTTTGAAAACACATCCAGCATTTCTAGAAATTTTGAAAATGTCAAATAGTTGTTTTCATTGTTTCCGGAAATGCATTCTTCCCAACTAGTCTTCCATCCTCTCTTTGTCACAATTGTTTATTGTAGAAGCATTTCATCTTCTTGTTAGCAATTTAAAATCAATACAAATTTTAGAAAATGCAAACAGGAAATGAAGATGCAAACCAAACAGGCACTAAGTGGTTAGCATTTTCAATTTTATATAAGTCAATTGCTGTATGTAGAATAAGAAGTGATGAAAGAAACCTGTGCAGTGTGTCCTTTCTTCTTTAGAATCAAGAAAATTTAGAACGCCTCTAATATACTTCTCTTTATTTAGAGAGTTGTCGAATATCCAACTCTTATCCAATTGACACAATAAACTGAAAAACACAATGAAATGCAAAGTAAATGATATAACATAAGTGTCATCCAATAAAAAAGTAGAATTGAAGCAGAAACTAGCACCCTGCATGTTTTATTTTATTTTTTTACTTTTACTCCAAACAAATAACCAAAGGCAGTGTCTCTTGACTCCTAAAAAAAATAGGTCATGCATGTCCTGTCTAAACACAACCTAAGGCATTCCATCTCATAATTCATATATCCATATATTATTAAATGACAAACTATCATCATTTATTAAACTTGCCTTTTTGGTGGAACTTTATTTGGCAGAATCAGATATGCAGCCCGTTCTTTAGTTGACCTCGATACAACTTAGGGTGAGATGGAAGTTAAGTCCACTTGACCTGAGAAAATACAATAAGACCATCATATTTAATATTAGAGAATTAGTAAGGAAAAACCATTAGTTGCTTATACATAAGAACATCTCCCTGTAATTCCACTCATCCTTGGTACATGTTTAAAAGGCCTACCTTGAAAGTTGTCAGATTTACAGCAGATAAAGACAACTACATGTGGAACTAACTCGGGAAGATTACAATTTTTAAAAAATAACTAAATAAAACCAAGATATACAATAAGTTAATAACAGTTATAAAAGCCAATAACTAAATTCAAATGCCATGGAACTCAAGAGACTGCTACAGATATGAAGCACTTGTAAGTGTACTTACTTTCAAGAATTTTAACAGAATCAGCAAATTGACAACAGGTATTGGATGCAAAAGAAGCACAAAGAGCCAGAATAATGCATCACCACCTTTGTCAATTCACACATCCAGTGACAGCAAGAAGAAACATCTTTTCAATAACTGCAACAAAACATATGGAAGAAGAAATGTAATGTTGATAAGGAACCCTTTTCTTAGAAGCATTGATTCAACTATCAGTTGCTACACCCCACTCCACCAAAGTGGCTTTCCGTCATTCTTATTTCAAACATGACTTCTAAAACCAAGTTTTATAATAGTTCCTAAGCTTATACATAAGAAAAGCAAAGTGCAGTTTTTTTTTCTTCAAGCAAATCAACATCACAAACAGATTCAAGAAATATCGAAGTGCTAGATGTTCCTAGATAAACACCAACATGACAATTTTGTACAAGTACCTCCAATTGATCTCCTCAGGACCTCAACCATTTCTTTCATTCATTTGACACATGAGAAAAGTATAACCCACGTTTTTTGCCATGCAAGAACTTTGTTTGGTCAAAATGAATATTATGAAACCATTAGAACCATTTAAATCATCATCGTTCCAAAATAATCAGACTACAAATTTAAGAAAGCAAATTATGGTGGGTGCAAGCAATTGTTCATGCAGCTTGTGTACAACAAAAACACTATCACAAGACTATCAACCAGGACAAGCAAATTCATAACAGGATCATGATGCTGGGTAGGAAATCAAACAAATCTTCCACACTACATTTACATGCAGCCCACTATTAAAATGAAAGGAACTTGGTTACTCTACAAAGGGATTTCCCAATCAGGTTTTTCATCAAGCAAGTTGTGTGCATCAAAATTAGTATGTAGGATTATGGCATACTCAATGTAATTATCGCAATCAAACCCACAAAACACATAAACACAATCATTCCAGAAACATGAGATCAAAATCAGGAAACATGGCAATGCAAGGAAAAACCAATAAAACCGAATTCATTTTTCAAAACCTTGCATTGTCTCCCTCCTCTCTCTCTATATTTCTACTTCTGTACTTGCTTCCAGCCTTATATTCAATAATACAAGTACCATCCGGTTAGTTGAGTTGTTTTATTTAATTACTGCTTAGAACCATTTCACAAATGCTACCTAATATAGGCTAAAAACCCATCACGTGAAGATAAGTAATGAAATTCAAATTCAGTATCACAAATCCATCATAATTCATAAGTAACCATAGAGCTCCCACAATTATATTTTGAATAGCATTATCTGAAAATAACAAAAAAAAAATTTAAAAGTATGTTTTCCAAATAACATTTTAGAATTTGGGGATTAAAAAATAAAAGTATGTTTTCCAAATGCAGGACTAAAAATAAACATTAAGGGTCCGTTTGTTACGGATAAAAAAAAAAAAAAAAAAGGTGATTTTGACCTTCAATAATTTATAAATTATCTTTTAAAGATTCTAAAGAAAAAACAGAAGCTATTTTGTATTTGCTTATAATCATAAAATTATTTTTTAAAACATAGTTAATATTTTTTTTTCTAAAATAATGAAAGTAGCTTTTCATTTTAACCATAAAGATGAATTTTAAAAAAAACATTTTTATGTAAAGCTTAAACAAACACAGTCAAATTCATTAAAAATGATTTCTTTTCTTTAAATAACATGTAAACCCAGGAATATATATATATATATATATATATATATATATATATATAGAGATGACTAGGCAATGAATATGAACAACATCAATTACCAGTGCCTTGTTGAGATCTGAGGGAATGGTCCATGTCCTTGAGGACCTTTTTGACATGAGTTCGAAGCATCCGCTTTTGCTTGGATATAGCGTCCACATCATCTTGGTTAGTGGTGTTGCTCGTCATCATCGGCAACCGCATACAGGGAGGCAGAATTGCAGAGTACCAACTGCCTTTGTTGCTGCTGCTCTTGTATACCAATGTGTCATCATTGTTTCCGTTCTCATCCTTTTTTTTATAATATAATTGATAAATAAGTTGTTATTTTCTGTTTTATAATTCCATTTTGCTTTTGGGTCACTTTTTTCACTTAATTTTAAGAGTAAATTACATTTCACCACTTTCAAGTTTATTAAAATAATAACAAATCTCAAAATTGGTCATAAATTATACTTCATCCTATTTTTTATTATTGACTAACACCGTTAAGTTGTTTAAAAATAAAAAAAAATTTATATTAAGCAATTTTATATTTATATTCCAAAAATCATTTTTAAAGATTAATCTTATACTTTGTTGTCTACAAAAGTAAGTTGATTTCTAATTTAAAAAATGAAATATATAATTTGAAATTATATTAAAAAATATTTCATTTAAGTTTTTTTCAATCATATATATATATATATATATATATATATATATATATATAGATTACTCAAAAAAATTATTTTTCTTTTTTTTTGAAAAAAAAAAAATTCAATACGCTCTAACAAATAATCTATATAAAACGTGTACAATTATAGGAAAAAAATTATTTTTCATTATATTCTTTTTTTTAGTTATTTAGATAAAAAAAACTTCAAATAAATATAATTCTTTTAATTATTTATCAGTAGAATATATGAATTATTATAATAGTTGTTGATAAATATGATAAAAGATGTTATTTGAACAAGCATATTTGAGAATAAAAGTACGTATAAGACTGAATAGAAACTTGTTTTTGAATAATTTTATGATTTATATATAATTATTTTAATTTACAAATAATTTACATATATTATGTTTTTTTTTATAAAACATATATTATGTTCATTATGTAACAAAAATATATATAATATTTTTTCACTCGACTTATTTATTTTGTTGAGCCTATAACTTAGTTATTTTTTTAGCAAAATTCTTACTTCAAATTGCTTTGTCTATTATTGACAAAATATTATAATATGAACATATATATTTCATATTTTTTGTACACTACAAGAAAATAAATTTTAATCCAACCTCTATATATCACCATTTAGAATATAGACACATATTTGTCTTCATTTTTGTATTCAAATATTTAAATCATATTTTTATTAAGTTTATTGGGGACAATTACTATAATAAATCATATTTATAGGGTTAAATATGTTTTTAGTCCATCATTTTTTATAAAAATTCGATTTTAGTCCCCCGTTTGGAAAACATACTTTTTTAGTCCCCCGTTTTGTATAATGTGTTAGAAGTGGTCCATATACCACATTTTTTAGTCCCTCATTTTTTACAACCACGCATTTTTAATCCCTTATTTTCGACAAAAATTCGGTTTTAGTCCCCCGTTTTTCAAACGGAAGTGTGATTGAGGGATCATTTCTGACACATTTTTAAAAAAAAAGGGACTAAAAAAGTATATTTTACAAACAGGGGACTAAAACTGAACTTTAAAAAAAAGGATTAAAAACATACTTAACTCTATATTCTATAGACAAAATAATTGAAAGTGTGATATTTATTTTGACGTTAAACTAAGAGTGTATAATAAAAAAAACATTTTCTATTGTTATTTAGGCATATGTTTAATATCTATCATTTGTTAGAGTATATACTAAAAAATAATCTATTTTTCTCTTTAAAAAACTATCTATTGAGAAAAGCAAATATATTTAATAAATTTAAAAAATAAATAATTAAATGAATTATATTTATTTACATTAGATTTTCAAATTTTACAATTTATTTTTCAAACTAAAAATTAAATTTATTTTATAAACAAGAAAGCCTAAGATTAATCTTTAAAAATATTTTTAATGTATAAATATCAATTAACTAATTATAATTTTTATTTTATTTTTTAGTGACTTAACGGTGTTAAGTCAATGGTTAGTCAACACCAAAATTTGGGGTGGAATGCAATTAATGATCATATTTGGAGTTTGTTGTTATTTTGATAATCCTTAAGGTAGTGGAGTGTAATTTACTCTAATTTTAAACCAAACACTTTTTCCTTCTAAAGTGAGAGATTGTCTATAGTATTATTAATCAACGATGAAAAACGAGATAAATGATATGAAATTAGAAGTATACAATAACTATTGATGGTCATATATTTTCCTTCTTCCTCATCCACCAGAATGGGTGGTTTTGAGGTATTTTTTGGCTTGGAATCACCCTTCTGCATCATTTTTTCTCTTAAGTGATTTTTCCACGTAGATCTGATTTTTCTTTCGTGTTTTCATCGTCTGCGTGCGGTGGTTGTTCGTCGTCTTGTTGCAGCGTCGTTTGATTTCTCATCTTGTTGCGGTGTTCGTTTGGTTCAGATTGGCAGATCAGCTTCGATCAATTACATATTCAATCAAGATTTGGGCGTCAACGTTACAAATCCAGAGGCATGAGTATTCCGGTCACTTTGATTTTGTCACATTTGTAGCATTTTGCCGTATTATGCTATTAACCTGGGTGATGTGAGCTTGTTCGCAGATTCATCATTTTCGATTTTTAGCAATGTTAAATTTATGTTATTTTCGATGTATTTTATCAATTTGAATGAATGAATATATTTTTAGTAAAAAAAAAAAACTATTGATAGATGACATCATCATTCATCATGATATTATGTTTGTGAATATACCTTCTTTTAATCGGTGACAGATAGCAAAACGAAGCGGGTAGGTGTGGGTGAGTACTGTCCACTTCTCGTCGAATTTGTTTTCGGAAATTTACTTAATTATGTGTTGAATACTGAATAGAGACACGCAAAAGATTAAAAGATTTCCAATTCCCTGCTAGGGATAATTTATTCGTACGAAGTGGTATGAAACTAATTAATCGAAGTCTAGAAAGAAAAAAACGAAAATCATGGAGGGAAAAGTAGAAATTGCGACCTTTATCCAATAAAATTCAAACCGTTAAAGTATAATTCATTTTCGTATTAGCAGCATGTGTAATTACGGATGACAGTTTGTACCATAATGGTACCCACAAAAATTATCATGATGAGTAAGATAATTTCCCATAAATTTAAATGGGTATCGGTATAGGTACGGGTACTATGATATACACCTCATCACACATATATATAATTATTTATTTATATTACTACTATGTATAATTTTAATTATAATTCAAATTTTAAAATCAAAATTAATGTAAAAATTCTTAACTTTCTAAACTTAGCATCATCTATTCATTTATACTTCCTTTAGGATGTTTTTATTCTATCAAATATTTTGATATATGATGTTTTATGAGTAGATTTTTTTTTTGTGAACTCGGGTGTCCTCCGGCCGGGAGTTTGAGGCTAATCCCTCGAGGTACTGAGATCCATTTAAGGGGTTGACATCTCCCAATAGATGCTCTTCCATACACATGAGCCAGGAATCGAACCTCTGACCACATGCTTAAGGGGGCCAGTTATCTACCAACCGTGTCACACCATGTTGGTTTTTATGAGTACATTTAATTGTTATAATGGTTCTTTTGTTATTTATTACTTTTTCAGAGTTAAAGTGCGAGTAACGGGCGCAGGTACGGGTACTTAGGTACCCAGAGGGTACGGGTAAAGATACTAATGTTACTATCCGTATAACACCCCAAAATTCATCCTTATGTTTATATGTGTTTTTTAAAGGATATTTATGTGTTAGTTGGCATATATATGTTGTTATATGTTTGATATGTTTGATCTTTATGTATATGTGTATGTTTGAGGTAGTTTAACCTTTGGGAGGGTCTTAATAGTGTATTTTGGTCTGATGGGATTCGCCCGGCACAAGTAGATTCTGCAAAATCTACCCGACCTAAGTTCCTGGGCCCGGCCTAACTTTCATGAGCTTGGCTTTACGAGTTTGACAACATTGCGTTTTGGGGCTTCGGTTTCTCCCCAGTTGCATCATAATTCATTTTAAACCTCTAAATCACGCCCTAAACCCTAATTTACACGACTCTAACACTCACAAACTGCTTCCTTCCCTTTCTCTCTGAATTTCCACCACTTTTATCTAAAAACTCTCTCTAAGAACCATTCCTTTCACCGTTCTTCGTCGTTCTTCAATTGGCGAACACCGATGCGAATACGTGTTCATTGTGTTTGCTGTTTATATCTTTAAACCAAGTAAAATTTGTGCACCTTGTCCCTCTTGATCTTTTCCCTTTTGATTTCTTGTTCTAAGAGTTGAACTAAGGTGTTTTCTTTATCGTTTTGAGGTAGTAGACAAGCGTTCGTGAGACGAGATCCAAGTGGACCTATTCTTCTCTTCCTTTTTGAGTTGTTATTTGCATACCAGGTATGGGGAGAAGGAATTAGTATGAACATATAGGTTTTGGGGCAACAAAAGACGAGGGTTAACCCATGACCCTTTTGTATGTTATGTGTCTTAGTTGATGTTTGACTGTTTAATTGTTATTGTCGATATATGAACGAATATGCTTGTCTACATGATTTGTATGATGTGTGTGTAATGTTGATGATGATGATGATTGTATATTGTGACTAAACATGTTATTGTTGTAATGCCATGATATGATGAGATGCTATTGTTGTTAAAACATGGTAATTATTAAAGACGGGTTGTTGTTAAAACATGGTAATTAAAGACATATGGATGTTAGCGTTGAACCTAAGACTAAAGCCCAGTTGTCAATGTTCATAAAACATGAAGATAGCATAGAGGGGTGAGGTTAACACCCAATGGAATAGTAAAGAACATATAGGGATGATCTCGAGTGCTTTAGGCGAACTTGTGAGGCTCCTTGGAACAAATAGGTGAGATAGTAACAGAGATAAAAACAAGAGTGATAGCCCAATATATAATAAATGTTATAAACCTTAATAAAGGAAATTAATGATAAAGATGTTGATAATGATTAAGACGGTAACAATGATGTTATCGCACGTTGATGCTGTTAAACTTTGATGCTTATTGGTCAAAGTTGACTTTGATGCTTATTGGTCAAAGTTGTTAAACTATAAGTAATGATGTTGATGGAGGTGGTTGTTAATGGTTAATTGTGTGGTAGCATACATGCATAAAGTTGTTAGTTAGGGGAAGTTACGATGGCAGGGGAGTTCGCCCAAGAGTATGGCGAACTGGCCGTCAGCGGTGATCCATCCAAGAGTTAGGTGGATCGTGGCCCTCCATGGTGATGAATCCGAGAGTAAGGTGCATCAGCTATCCAAGGGGTACACCCATGGTTTGGTGGACTGCCGGCGTTGGTGCTTGTTGGCCAATGTGGATATGTAACTCCCAAGTCGTCTTCCTGAGTTAGTTATGGATCCACATGCATATGGAGTAGTGAAGTAACACCCCATTGCATAGCATATTTTCATTGATATGTTGCGGCGTAATATGATATGTTAAATGCTGCTATGTTTTGATTGTATATGTTGTGTGAACATCTTACTTCATATTCCATTAATGTTTATGTTTATACGAATGATTTCTTACTCCCTATTTGTTGTTGTTTTATTTGCATGTGCTTGGTTTATGCAGAGGATGATGAGCAACTTGTTGATAAATGATCTCGAGGAGATCACTTGCTCGTAGCTTAGGATTTCATTTATTTGTTTTCGAATTGGTTGCCAGCTATATATGTGATATCGGGACTTTTGGTTATGTTTCATATTTTATTTTGTTTCTTTTTCCGCAGTTGTTAGTTACATTTATTTGGTTATATTTTGGATCATGTGGTACTCGCTACCTTTTGTTTAAAATTATTTTATTATCTATTTAATATGATTTATTTTATATTTATCGTATGCAAGATAAAGGGTGTCACCTTTAGTGGTATCAGAGTCGGTCTGTTCTACAGGCCGGGGTATGTGTCTGTTGTGCTCTATTCTGTAATAGAGTACTCTTATATAATTGTTTATGTTTAGTATAGACGATGATATAAAATATTAGGTACTTATAGCTTTGTTTTGGTTGAACTTTCTGTATTAAGTGGTTTGCCTTTGATGATGCAAGAAGCATGTGATTGCTTCTCATGTTTGTATAGGTTGTTCTGTTATCATTGATAATAGGAACTTCATAGTTGATTTTGTGTGTTTACCTCTTAAACGGTTAGATGTTATTCTTGGTATGGACTGGTTATCTGTCAATCATGTCATTTTGAACTATTTTAATAAGAGTGTTATCTTTGGAACTGATGTTGATTCTAAAGATCCGATATTTCTGACTGTCAATCAAGTCAAGGCTTCTATAAGAGAAAAGGCCCAAGTATACATGATTCTATCTTCCCCGGAAGTAGAGAGAAATTTTGTTGTTAAAGATGTGCCAATTGTGAGAGAGTTTCCTGAGGTTTTTCCTGAGGATGTTTATAGTCTACCACCTGAGAGAGAGATTGAGTTTAACATAGACCTAGTTCCAGGTACAAGACCAATATCTTTATTTAAGAAATAGTTAGGGGAATTACTTCAGAAGCAGTTTGTTAGGCCTAGTGTGTCTCCATATTATTTAAGAAATCTGGAAAGGATAAATTTTTATTAGGAATCTAAGTATATCATTTGACTATATGTTAAACACATTATTCTTCAATGAAAACTTATCCCTTTTTGACTCTTTAAGCATTTGTCTATTTACTTGATTACAAAGTTATAAAATAAAGTAAAAGCATTTGAGCATTTGAAAAGATATTTTAATATTTACTACATAACTTCTAAATAATATTAAATATTTTATTAAAATAATTATAATTAACTATAATTAACATTAACAATATTACCACAAATAAATTTAATTTATTATAGTTAATCTTAAAAAACTATAACTAGCCTTTTAATTAATACTCCAAAACAAAAACAAAATGATATGACTTATTTGGCGGCCGCTCACTGCCGATCATTGTCGCTTCTCTGTGCCTCTGCCGTGCTTGTTATGACAATGGTGTGGGCTGACTTGGGGTGGGAGGTGGGAGAAGAAGGGAAGGAGAGGGGTATTTCGATAACAAAATAAAAATATAGGGGGATTGGAGATGAGAACAGCAAATGGAGATATGCCAATAGCAATTCTCGAACATTTTTATTAGTGGATCAGACTTTAGCAAAATGGTTCTTCAGCCGTGATTTTCCCCTTTGATTTATATAAGTTCGATGACCCAATTAGAAACTTTTTAGTTCAGGAACCCAATTAAAAACTTTGTAGAAGTTTGGGGATCCAATTATAAATTTTATTAGTTTAGGGACGTATTTGAAAACTACCAAATATTTTAGGGACCTACTCAATAGTTAAACATAAATTTTAGTACAACCATACAATCATTATATACATAATAATTGACAAATAAAGTTTATTTTTATCACCCTGACCAATTTAACTTATATTATATAAGTACATACATAAGGTTGCACAAATAAATAAAGCAATAACATACAAAATTTATCCTAGTATATTTTATCCATAATGTAGTTAAAAATAAGCATGTTAAATCATCTAGGATAAGTTAGAATAAGAACTTGCTTATGATAACATCAAAAGTTAAATCATGTGCTCCAATGCAAGCAGTTCCTCTTTGAAGAACTATTACAAGCCAACATTTACTGTCTTTATGGATGTGGATTAATCCAATGGAAAACTTCCTCTTGGGAGTTTGATTGATCTAGTGGAGAGTTTTGGACCAGGAGGGAAAACAAACATGGTGTCAAGGATTTATCCTGAGTTAGCTTTGCTAAATCAAGCTCACTTATTTGTGTTCAACAACGGTACCGAGCCAATCGCCGTGGAGAACCTCCAGGTTGGAGCATGAAATCTACTGATATGCAATGAACAACACATTTTTTGCATTCTTTGCGGCAGAAAATAATTTCTGTAAAAAGCAAAGAGAAGCTATATTTTTCAGCTTATGGATTCCGCATAAGTCTACTGGTTTGATAAGAATGGTGTACAAATAATATTGTTATTAGCATATTTTCATTAAAAAAGAAAAAAATTGTCTTTCTAATTTTTAAGTCCATTTCTTTCACAGAATATTTTGCTTCTACAATTTCTATTTTATTCTTTGATATTATTTTATATTACTATATATCTTGAAAAGCATAAAATATTTTAATAATGCATCCAAACCTTGTTAAAAAAATTCTAATAAAAATTCTAATGACGTGAAAATTGAGGATGTTACACCAGTGACAAGCTTGCCATTAATATGCAAACCTGTAAAATGCAATATATCTCCCAATCCAAAAATTAGGCTAAAATCATTAAAACTGAACATGCAAAACCATTTATTTGCAAGAACTTCCAGCAATCTACCGTCGTATCTTTATGCATCAATTTTATGTAGGTACTCAAAATGGGTACCCTTTAAAAAGATCAGACACTTTGCGATCAAGCTTTCATTTTGCAATATTTTCAAGTGCTCAGTGCACAATGATAGCATGATGCCTTTTCCTGGAAAAAATGCAAAATAAATAAATAATATGTTTCATATAGACTCTTTAGATTTGAATTAACATGGAAATGCAGGGGAGGATCTATATTTTTTTTTTCCTTTGGGCAGCAAATGCCATGGCTTGACTATGGATTAACATGGAATTCATAAGTTAAGTTGCAAGATAAATTAGAAAAGTAAGATGTTAGACCCTTGCCTATGTCTCCTACGATTTAAAGTGTGCTTTTTGCATAATTATTCAGAAACTAAAGTTTATATACTAATATGGTGTTAGCCTTAGGATATTACCAATCTTGAACTAAGTGGCTAAGTAGCTCCTAGGCATTCAAGTACCTAAGCAATGGTTTAAGGTATCAAGTGAAGTGAAATTTTGTTATTCCAATGTTTTTCGAGTAGCTACTGGTTTTATGCAGAAAAATATAGCTAAACAAGTTTGTAACCAACTTAGATACAAGGAGAAATGATAAGAATAGGAAGGAAACAAAAACTTGGAGAAATGACATTGAAAGTGGAGTTTGGGACTACATAATGCTTAAAATCATTACTATACAATACCAAGTTTTTTGACATCCCCCACACACCCAAAAAAAACCTCTAAGTAGTGATATAAGGTGGTAGGCCGAGTTTCAAAGCTGAGTTTTGAGTATAACCGAAATGAACATCTAGGCTAAAGTACCAAAGCACTATTCCAAGCCTAACTTCAAATTGGCATAACTCTTAATTGAAAAATGATATTGACATGAGGTTTGTCCCTATAGTTTTCATTTGCCAAACTCTAATTGCAAACCAAATAAACAACCGGAACTCAGATTGGTTATTAATATTTATATTTTCTTGATTCCTAGCCTCGAGCCCAAAAATTGAAAAACTTCTAAATTCGATTAAAATATTAACATTTTTATCGGATTTACTTCAAACAACACAGGGAATCTCAAATGATTATATTATAATTTATTATGGTTAGACTTTCCTCTGATATCTATTAATCATAATTAATGTGAATCTATATTAGCTGTCGAGACATAGTCCAGTTGTTATCTAAATTTTTTAATTCGAATTATTTGAATTCTCAAATATAATTTGCTAATATAATTTTATAATTATCGAATCATATTTTCATTCAATTTATTTACAAAATTAATTAATTAACATATTTGGATGCTACAAATGCTAGAAAACTATTTAAATCAAACCATTGAGTAAATATTGTAAATTATATATTAAAGAAAAAAGATCTCAATCAAAATTAAAGCTATAAATTCAATCTTCAAAATAAATTATATTTATAAATATGAAATATAATATTTTCATCGATTTTTCTAACTACTGCAACATTGCACATGTTAATGAATGAAAAAATAGAAATGTTGTATTTGAAAGATAACTTTTAAACTTTCAAAGAATTGAATACACAACTTTCAATATAACATTTCTAGTTTTGATTCATTAAGATGTACAAGATTGTACATCTTAGAAAAATCGTATTTTCATTATTAGTATTATGATCAAATTAATTAATTTACCTCTTAATCAAAGAAATCATATTCTGGATATTCATTCCGATGTCGTTTCCACCAACAGAGCAAAGCATAACAAAGAATGCAAAGAAATATAAGACATCATACAGTTTCCATCTATACAGACCAGTATCAGTGATCCACAAATGGGGATTTACGATCTTCCTCATGAATCCAATGAAAGCAAGACAACACAACAATGTTAAACATCAGAGAAAATGCCAGCAAAAGAAAAAAGATGAAAACGAGATAAATTATATGGAATTAAAAGTATATAGTTCCGGACTGAGTAGAATGAAGCAGCAACAGTATGCACATACCTTCTGGGATTCGGTGACTGACAGATAGCAAAACGATGGTGTTCCTAATATTTGTGAGAGTCGTGAAGCCAGCTATAAGATTATAAGGGGCCAAAGACGCGTGTGGGAATATGTTCCCACGTGAGAAGTAGGTAGGTGTCGGTGAGGACTGTCCAATTATCTTTAAATTTTGTTTTTGGAAGTTTACTTAATTATGTGTTGAAATAGAGACACGCAAAAAATAACCAATTTCCTTAACGGTGCTAGTGACAATTTATTCGTACCAAGTGGTGTGAAACAAATTAATTACTGTCTAGAAACATAAAAAACGAAAATCATGGAGGAAAAAGTATTTTACTTTTATCCAATAAATAAATAAATATCAACTCGTAAAAGGATAAATTCATTTTTGTACTATTACGAGTATTAGGACGTGCAATGTATGGATGAATATGTAAATTTTGATTTATTAAGTAATAAATATATTAGATTGGGTATTATATAAAATCCAATATTTGATAAATAATTCTTTAAGAACATCAGTTAATTTTTTTTTTTTTTGTATTCAACAGGGTGAAAACGCCCAAGAAAAAGAAAATTTACATCAAAGAAATAACACGGGGTACGGACATCCCAACCAAATCACCTAGGACCAAGCCAATCAAATCTCCAAAGGGGAAGTGATATCATGGAATCCTATTCTTCGAGAACACTTATTTATGTTATGAAAAAGGTGTAAAATGTAGATGTTCATTTAGTATTGTAACTTTCATGAGTAAAAGTTTTCATCACAATTTATTAGCCATAATATTATATTGTAATTATTCATTATATTGTAATTATTCATTATGTATAGGTTTTTAATTGTAATTAGAACTCATGAGCATTGTAAAGTTGCACATCAGAGAGTATGATAAAAGACTCTATTTTTCTCTCGTCTTTTTCTCTCTTTCTCCCTTCTCTCAATTCTTCTATAATTTATAATATCTCGCTCTTGTTTTTGGTTCATTTCATAACACATTATCAGTACGAGTTGCCACCATATGAGCAATGATTTAATCAATTTGGAGATTGTATTGAAAGGATTCGTTTTTTTTAATCTCCGTCGGTGATCATATCTCTTCTTGTTGTTTTGTTTTTCATGTTACTTTTAGCATATATATATATATAATCAATGTTTCACTCATAAAAATTTTATTATGAATTTGTTACAATTATCATATTTTATCGTGTTATTTTTGATAATTCTGGAAGAATTTAATATTCAAGCATCCCTTTAGGATTGCACAAAACTATGATTTTGTATGAAGATTTGTGGTATAGTTCCTGAAGAACTAGACTTTAGACCATAATTGAAATCTAAAAGATCTGGTTGATCTTAGTGTAATTTGAAACAAAAGAAAGTAAGAGAAATATCATTTTTTTTTTGTGTCTTTCAAATATGCTCATGGAATAGCAAAAATGAGAAAATATTTTCAAGAATATTTTGAACTATGTTCAAGCTTTATTGTGATTGATGAGCACAAGACCAGTTATTGATGAAAAATGAGAAAGGTCACCTCATGGATTGAACTCCATTCCCAGAAATGAATGTTTCGTACTATAATTTTGGGTATGACAAAGTTGTGGTTATGATAATTGATGTGGTAGAGATTACCATTGTCACGAAGATTTAAGATCATCATATGAGAATATATCTCATGACACTTCAACATTTTTTTGCTTTTAGCAACATTTATTTTTCCAACAAATATAAAATTAAAAATGTTGCCTAAAAGTACATTAGCCAATATTTTAAGAATGTTGCCATAAAATATATATTTTACGCAACACTCCCTTTGCAACAGTGAATAAATGTTCCCTTAACTTTAATAGGAACAGTTCTGAAATGTTACTATGATAATTCTTTTGCAACACTCATAACTCCCTTAACTTTAAATGGGAACAGTTTTTAATTGTTACATTATTAATCATAAAAGGTGATATTTCACAACTATTGTCCTAATTTACTATTCCTCCCTCCAAACATGTAATTGGCCCTAATTCACTATTTCTGATAAAAATTAAAATTTAAAAAAGAACATTACTTTTTTTTTTTGTGTAAAAAAAAAAGAACATTAATTTCATTAGAAGATAAAGAAACCCCTAGCTGTTAAAACATCATTCGGTTAGAAGAAACCTAGCTTGAAACTCCAAACATTGCTTCGCCTTTTCTTTTCTCTTCATAGGTACAATTCTCATTTTCTCTTATTTCTCTTGAGGAATGATTTTTTTACATAAAATGGGGACATCATGTGTGAGAGTAAGTGAGAGATAAAGATAAACATATACGATGTCATATAACATACTGGATCCAAAATTTGATGTTAAAATATCATAACTCTTTGTCGGATTTAGATTATCTCTGATTCTTTAAAAATAGGATAACATCCTGTTAGAGAGAGAAAGAAACAAAAATTAAAATGTGAGTAGTGGGTCCCTATAACACTAGTGGAAAATATACATTAGACGGTAAATGTTTACGTCAGTAAATCAAAAACTAGACGTTAAAAAGGGGGCGGTGGCAGTTTTGTAAATATCAGACTTCATTAATTCAATTTTAACGTCAGTTGTTTTAAGGACTGACGTTAAAAGTGAAGTGACTCACTTTTAACGTCAGTTCAATAAACAATTGACGTTAACAGTGAACGTTTTAACGTCAGTTCTTTATAGAACTGACGTTAAACGTGAGTCATTTC
This sequence comes from Sophora flavescens, assembly GCA_030762895.1. Taxonomy (NCBI): domain Eukaryota; kingdom Viridiplantae; phylum Streptophyta; class Magnoliopsida; order Fabales; family Fabaceae; genus Sophora; species Sophora flavescens. The sequence continues at coordinate 51,146,291 of CM061065.1, read as the reverse complement.
ACTTTTAACGTCAGTCCTTACATCAACAGACGTTAAAGGTTATTTTAATAATTTTTTATCTATTATACGTACCCTTTCGCATTGCCTTCCTCAGTTTCAGTTTCACAATTGCTTTGATGTTTTGTGTTTACATTTTGAAAACTAAAATATATGTGCGAAGTATAAATTGAATCAATAACCCAAACAGGATCTCATTCATGAAGTGTAATCTGATGATCTGAGAAGATTGAAAGGGTTTAAAATCCTATAAAAGTTACATTGAAAGGGTTTAAAATCCTTTAAAAAGTTACATTGAAAGGGTTTAAAATCCTAAACATTAAAGCTACATCCCATCGAGAGTTTTTATGAAATATGCCAAAGGGAAAACTATACTCAGAAGACCTCGAGCCCTGGGGGCATGAGAGAGCTCAAGAGAGGCAAAAACAGGTGCACTAGATCTGTTTCAAGCAAAGGCAGTGGTTCCAGAGACTTCCATGACGGTCACTTGCTGCCAAAGCTGAGGTTTTGGAACTGTGACGCCCGGGCACTTGATTTGCCCTCCAGCAGCTGATTCTCCGGAAGGATGATAAGGTGAGCAACTCACATAATGTGGTTTACTCAAACTTATCACCCATGTAATGTGATTTACTTAAACTCAGAAGTTGTTTGACCATTAAGACAAAGACCTTTGAGTCTAGGAATAGGAAGAAAGAGTGATGAAGTTAATCTCCACGACAGAGCCATATTGTGAAGCAGAAAATTAAAAGGATGGAAGGAAGCTATTTATATATAGGAGCAGGGGATGAAGTTACTAAGCTATTCTGATTTTGTTGAAAACTTATCTATAAACTTAATGCTCATTAAGAGGATTAAGTTACAAGGTGCATGGGTAAGTAGCACAGTAGTCAAAGGAATGAATGTTTTTGCAGATATCTATACACTTTTAACGTCAGTTGTTTGAAAAAACCGACGTTAAAAGTGTTTTTAAAATAAAAAATATTTATTGTTAACGTCAGTTTTTTATACAAATGACGTTAAAAGTGTGATTTTTACTTCAGTTAAATAAATAGCTGACGTAAATAATCCTATATATTATAAACGTAAATAATCCTTCAGTTACTAAGCTATTATGATTTTCTTCAAAACTTATCTATAAACTTAATGCTCATTAAGAGGATTAAGTTACAAGGTGCATGGGTAAGTAGCGCAGTAGTCAAAGGAATGAATGTTTTTGCAGATATCTATACACTTTTAACGTCAGTTGTTTAAAAAAACTGACGTTAAAAGTGTTTTTAAAATAAAAATATTTATTGTTAACGTCGATTTTTATACAACCGGCGTTAAAAGTGTGATTTTTACTTGATTAAATAAATAGCTGACGTAAATAATCCTATATATTATAAACGTGCAGAATGAATATTGGAAATAATGTAATTAAATAATTATGAAACTCATTTCATTGGTTGTCATGTCCCTGTTGTCCATCTTAACGCAGATCACTCCATATAGTACTGCAGTTTATTTCTAAACCTTTTTTTTAAACAAGTTTATTTTTAATTTTTATTAATTAGCTTGAATTAGTAAACAAATTCTTGTGCAAATTAAAATAAATAAACACTTAACATAAAACAAGTTATATGTATAATCAAATCGTATGTCATTGAAGCGATTCATAAGTTAAAATTACATGAGTAAAAGATAAAAAAATTCTGCAACATAGCCCTAAAATATAAAAAAGTTTCTGCATGATCAACATCATTTTCTTCTCAGTCCTGTCATCAAAACTCCAATGGATGCATCACCTCCCTCACTTGAATTCCATGATGCAAAGTAAATCCTCAGTCACTAGCAGTGAAAGCAAAGTGAAATGGATCTTTGCATCTTTCTTCTTCACTGGAATTCCTTGATGCATCGTCTTGAATCCACAGTCACTTGCTTCCAAAGCAAAGTGAAAGGGATGACAGGGATGAAATAAAGTGAGAGAATCACATTACGTGATTCACCCAACCTTACCATCCATGTAATGTGATTTACACAAACTCAGAAGTTGTTTGACCATTAAGACAAAGATCTTTGAGTCTAGGCATAGGAAGAAAGAGTGATGAAGTTAATCTCCATGGCAGAGCCATATTGTGAAGCACAAAAAATTAAAAGGATGGAAGGAAGCTATTTACAGGAGCAGTGGATGAAGTTACTAAGCTATTCTGATTTTCTTGAAAACTTATCTATAAACTTAATGCTCATTAAGAGGATTAGGTACAAGGTGAATGGGTAAGTAGCACAGTAGTCAAAGGAATGAATGTTTTTGCAGAAACTAATAAACTTTTAACGTCCGTTGTGTGATACAACTGACGTAAGAAGTGTGAGTGTTTTTAACGTCAGTTTCTTAATACAACTGACGTTAAATATATGACCTTTAACGTCAGTTTTTACTAACAACTGACGTAAGAAGTGTGAGTGTTTTTAACGTCAGTTTCTTAAGACAACTGACGTTAAATATATGACCTTTAACGTCAGGTTTTACTAACAACTGACGTAAAATGTTGTTTTATTTTAATTATAACGTTTACACCCGCGCGCCTTCTGCACTTCTCTGTACGTCTCTTTTCATCTTGCTCAACCCCTCACTCTCAACCCTCACTCTCGCTCTCACTCTGCCCTAATCGCGAGCTCATCTCCACCGCAACCACCGCGAGGGCTTCTTCGCCACCACTGTGAGGTACATTCTTAACCCATAACTCTGTCTTTCTCGCTCATTCTTTGCAATAACTTGACATCTCTCTTTCCCCTTCCCGCGCACCAACTCTCCTTGTCCCTCTGCTCTCAGTAACCACATTGAACGTTGGCCACCACTCGAGCTTCCCCCCCACCACCACGCGAGCGCCTATTTCTGGTGAGTCTTTAGGGTACATTTTTTTATTTTTGGTTTTGAGTGCATGCATGTTGCTCTGCTGGTTGAAACTGTAGTCTCAGTAGTTGAAACTTGAAACTGTGAGTTTGAGTTGTTTGGAATGTCTCTATTTTTGGTTTTGAGTGTATATTGAAACTGTAGTCTCAGTAGTTGTAACTTTAAACCGTGAGTTTGAGTTGTTTGGGATGTCTCTATTTTTGGTTTTGAGTGTATATTGAAACTGTAGTCTCAGTAGTTGTAACTTTAAACCGTGAGTTTGATCTGTCACGGCCGTGATGCTCATCGCGTCTAGGCCGTGATCAGTTCTGCCTATAAGGGTCTGGTTCAGTTGGCACGTTACGACCGTGACCAGTTCTTGGCAATCTTCAAAAACTATAGTTTTCAATCTCCCGTATTGTCCTTATATTGGATATATAGATGTTTTGTATATCTACAGGACCTATCTAGTTATTTTTATTTATACTTCTGTATTTATTTTGAGTTATAACCTATGTTAATACATATATATTGTTTCTGAACAGGCATACATATGGATCAGTCGGATAGCCCACATGCACGGGAGGACACTGTGGGGGTTTCGCAGGACCCGATCACGCCTACGCCTGATTCTAGTGTAAGTTTACATGTTATATACTATCTTTAGTCCTTCTTTTTAATGTAAGTTTATAATGTTACAACCCTCTATTTTATCATTTTTTTTTTTGTCTATACAGACATCACAGGCTCATAGGAAACGGGGTAGAGGAGCCACCTCGTTGAAGAAACTAGAGAAGGACAGGCAAAGCGGACAGAAGCTTGAGGTGTTCTTCGATGCTAATCTAAATGCCCAGGGACCCCGTGCTAAAGAATTTAATAAGTGGGTGTTTCTACAAGCGAAGCAGCACGTAAGCATCAACTACAACCACTGGAATGACGTTCCACAGAACGTTAAGGATCAGATTTGGGAGGCTATCACGGTATTTTACCTTTACATTCGTTTGATTTACATTATTAGATAATTATCCGAGTTATAATCCATCCAGTTGTTATGTATTTAATGTGTAGGTAGCTTGGACTGTGCCAAATGACGAGGATCATCGTCATAAATGTATGAAAATGGCATCAAAGCATTGGAATGGGTTCAAGCATGATCTTACCAGGTACTATGTATCTGGGAAGAAGCGACTTGATAAAATGTTCTCGGATTATCCCTGGATTGATCAGGATACTTGGGATATGTTTGCCAGGAGTCGACAGGATGGAGAATTTTAGGTTGGTTTGATTAAGTTAATTTTTTGTATGCTTATTATAGATCATTTAACTGTATTTAATTATGTGTTTTTGTTTGAATAGGCTAAGGCAAATAAGGGTCGGCAGAATCAGGCGAAGAACATCCACTGCCACACCATGTCTCAGGGTGGGTACCAGACTCGGATTGAGCAGATGATGGCGGATAGGCTGAGGGCGAAGCAGGAAGAGCACTCTGCTAGGATTGAAAGAGGAGAGGTGCCTGAGGGCACACCGTCAAGTCCTCCGTCGGACATCGACCGCGAGGATGTCTGGTTAGCCGGCCGCATGACAAAGACGGGATCTTTTAAAGTTGATGCCACTCGCGAAGTGGCAGATAAGATTGGAAGTAAATAATTAACTTGATTTCAATTGATATTTGTATAGATATTTGCAACACTTTTCACTTGCACGTTTTTTCATTTTTTTTTCGTTGTAGATGGATCTTAAAGCACAATCCTCCCAGGGCGCATTCGTCCCTTCTGGACGGCAGGACGTCTTGATGACTGGTCTAGGCAAGAAAGACCATCCTGGTCGGGTTCTCGGTGTTCCTGGGAACGTGACCATCAAAGAATATTATGGCAAGTCTGCTTCACGAAGGCGGGTGGTCGATGAAGCATCAATTTTGGCTGACATTACTCAGCACCTCATGTCCAACCCAACTATTACAACACATCTGGTGCAAGGCTTAATATCCAACCCAGCTTTCAAGCAGGCGGTTGCCAGAGAGCTTTCCTCCGTCGGTACATCCCAGGACACCGAAGGGCATGCCAACCCTTCACATGTGAGCACAAAAGAGAGTTTTAGTAGGGAGCCACATGTGGAGGACGATGAGTTGGCAGCTAGGGAGCGGGAGTTCGAAGTCCAATGCCATGAGCATGAGTTGGAAATGAAAAGGCGTGAGCTTGAGTTGGACTCCAAACGACGTGAGCTCGAAATGTTAACAAAGGTATGTATTCATTATTAATGTCCAAATTAGTCAAATAATTACTTGTGTTTTTTTTAATTATCAAAAACTTATCTATTTTATTTTTCCTAAACTGAAGGCCAAGTCGACGTCGGTGTCGCTGTCACCTATCACTCGTTTGTTCTCACTTGGTGAGGATTATGCGTTTGAGATTTTTGAATGTCCATTGGAGCACGATGGATGGGTGGCACGCCCAGTTCCTCGAAGGATATTTACCTTTTGTGGTGACGATCTCGGGAACGCCTGCAGAAATAACGTCTGGATGAACAACAATGTTGTCAGTCTCTGGTGCACGTAAGTTAATTTTAATTTTATAACTTATTTATTTTTGGTATTTTTCCATTTAATAATTTATTTTAATTTCACTATATATATTATGTAATTAACATCCACACCTTTTCATATCTTAGGTATCTTCATCGTCTTCAGCTTGATAAGGGCGTTGCATCAGTTTACGGCTTCTTAGATCCGTCAGTCCTTCTGCCACAATTCTTTGCTGGCGATGAATTGAGTAAATACATAGGGAACTTGTTGGGAGAAAATCGGAAAGAATTATATCTGGCTCCCTACTGTATGAATGACCATTGGCAGTTGTTGGTACTTCACCCGTCTAGGCATACTGTCATATTCTTCTGCTCTCTCCACCAAGATCCACCACCGAAGGTGGTGGAAGCTGTAAATTAGTAAGTAACTAATCTTAAATTTAATTTAAGTTTTAATATCAGTTGTTTTCAGTTTATTACACACATGATATATGAATTTGTTAATTGATCGACATGATTATTTGTTTATGATAAGCGCGGCTGGCGGCGAGTAGCATAAGTTGCGCCAACGGGAGAAGTAGGACTTCTAAGGCTAAAGCAAATCCTGTATGGAACATCATCAAGGTTTGGTAGTTTATTTATCAAATAATTAATATTATAATTACTAATTTATATTTATATTCAACTGACATTGAAATTAATTTTGTTGGTAGTCTCGATTTCAAATTGACGGGTGGTCGTGCGGCTATTATGTGATGCTTCACATGCTGAACATAATCTCCACATCTATTACGGATGGATGAATTAAGGTAATATTTAAACAACTTGTTAAATTATATATTATAGTTTTGAAGATGACTTGCATTGATGTTATTGTTATTATTTGAACGTGTGTAGGCATTTAACGACCAATCGCGTATTCAAGAAGATGAGTTAAGAGACTTGAGGATGCGCTTATTGAATTCTTCTTCAAGTATGCGGCTGAAAAAGGAATTGACAAGATACCTCCGCAATACTTAGATAAATAGTTTTTTTGTTAGACTTTAGAAACTAATTAATAACATGTATATATATATCCTTAGATTGGTAGTTTTGTTTTTTAGACATTGGAACTAAAATTTATTTATATATATACATGGGTTTTGGTTTTAAGTCCCCCCATTGTTCCATTTTTCCTTTGCAATTCTGTAATGTGATTCTGTTTTACTGGGATATTTACTGAATGCAGGGATAGCTGAGGGGAGTGATATTTTAAAACTGAATTTAAAAAAAAAAAATCTATTAACGTTAGTTGTATCAAACAACTGAAGTTAATAGTATTTTATAAAATATACAGTACACTATTAACGTCAGTTGTAATAAACGACTGACGTTATAATTAAACCTTTAACGTTAGTTCTTTATAACAACTGACGTTAGTTTTAACAAAATTAACGTCCGTTGTCTTAAAGAACTGACGTTAATAGTTTTATGTTTAACGTCAGTTGTTTAAAAAACTGACGTTAATTTTTACAAAATTAACGTCAGTTTTGTTAAAGAACTGACGTTAATAGTTTTATATTTAACGTTAGTTCTCAACTGACGTTAAAATATTAACTATTAACGTCAGCTGTATTTACGTCAGTCAGTATTCTGACGTAAAAAATCAATTTTAACTGACGTAAAAAGCACTTATTGCACTAGTGTAACCAATTATCATGGTAGGGTCATTATGATAAAATTTATGTATATTTCTCACTAACATGACCATCATGTTACACTAGAGGATCTCCTTCTATTTGCTTTCTTTTATTTTTGTTCAATTTCTATTCTTTAAAAAAGCCCTATGGTTGTACGCATGGATTTCTCCTTTTCTATATATTCTTCAACCCAGTTCTACATTTTCTCCTTTTCTCACAAGGTGAGTAACAAGTTATTTAATCCAATCACTTGTTCCAATTCCAATCTCCTTTTCTCCTGTGGCAATTCCAGAGATTTTTTTTTATGTATCTCATTTGGTGGGGGGCCAACAAATTAAAGAGATGCACAAAAACACAAACCAGAGAAAGTTGTGGGGAGGGGACAAAAAAAAAATGCTCAGCTGTCAGCTGTTATTATTTTTAGAGTGTTGGCAATTATTTTTAGGTTAAAGTAATACTTTGGTCATTATACGTGACACGAATTCTCAATTTGGTCTTTATACATAAAAAATTATTAAAATGGTCCCTATACGTACAAAAAGTCTCAATTTGGTCCTTATACATTACCCGTTTGGTCCCTATACGAGCAAAAAATTATTAAATCAGTCATTGAAATTTTGTACGGCATGAACTAAATAGAAACTTTTTGTACGTATAGGGATCATTTAAATAATTTTTTTATGTATAGGGACCAAATCGAGAATTCATGTCACGTATAGGGACCAAAGTATTACTTTAACTTTTTTTTTATCTGATGAATATGTCGAGGTATATGGGTTCCAATGTCTAGGATTTAAGGACGTATTTACGTTTTGCTATATGTTGGGTGGATCTCATATGATGTGTTATATGGGTGGATATATGTTCTAATCTTTGTTCTCTATTTTCTCTCAAATAAAAAAAGCAAAGATATATAAAGTTTTTATTTTCCTTTCTTCCTAGCGTCATTTTAAAATTTATAGTTTGGGTTGTGATTAGTAAATTCAAGAATAAAAGGAACTATATATAAAAAAAAAACTCTTCTGTCAAAGTGTGTTTAACTTATTATTTTCACGTTGTTGTTACTTTCTTTAATAATGGAACCTCTTTCTTGTTTGTTTTAACAATTGTAACAAGATAAATATGTTAAAACTTATTAATTATTTGCACAATTAATTTGGGGTAACCGTTTTTTTAATGGGTGCATTGATGGTTTTGTGGGGTTAGTTCCCCATCCTTCCCTATGATTAATTCCGATTCTGCCTCGTCATTTAATTTTGGAGAGCAATGAAGGACTTCTTTTTTTTTTTTTTTTCCAATTTCGTAGGTACAAAATGTCATTAGCACAGAGCAGCATTAATGGCTTTTAGGAGTACAATTGTCTTAGGAGTTTGACGGCACATTTGAAGGAACAACTCGGAACATTTGTTATAAGCTCTTTGGTATATTTCATTCTGCCATATGATTGTTTTTAGGCACCATTCTGAGTAGTAGCTTATGATTTCTGTTAGTGACAATACATTGATAATTTCGAAACACAATTTTATTAGGCCTATACTTTATTTGTTTATAGCAGTAGGCTTCTTTCTCTCTTTAAAATATTTGTTTAATTTTGATGCCATGAGAGATTAATAATAATAATATAGCCTTATTTTGATATCCACATCTTTGTTTTTCTTGTTCTGAATTTAGGTATCTTGTTGTATGATAGTATGAGATGATATATGGTCGTACACCATTTAGAGGAAAGAATAGAAAGAAGACATTTATTTAGGAAGATTTAAGTTGATTGGTTGAAGGAAACTCTGTTTTTCTTATTTAATTCTAAGTTTTCAATTTAAGATTTCAATTTTTGGGCTCCAGCAAGTTCAACAGAATTGCCTACTTAAAGTTGATTTGCCTGCTTCCTTTAGATAACATACTCTGTCATTTTGATGATGCTTAAAATTAATTGTGAAATATAAAATAGCTTGGCTGCATTCACTTTCATTGTTGTTATATTCATTGAACAGGGTTGCATTTGGTTATCAATAAGTAGAGCAATTCCTTTCTCTGAAGGTGATATATCTTGCATCTTGGCAATTGGTACCTGCCATAGTGACGTTGATATATATATATCTTGCATCTTCGTCTTTCCTGTGATGACACTAGTGGAAATAATGTAATATACGAGAACGTTTTACGTCAGTTGACCATATGTTTGACGTTAAAAATAAGGCGGTAGCAGTTTTGTAAATATTAAATCACTATTTGCATCAGTTGTGTAATGAACTGACGTTAAAAGTGATTTGCAAGAATTATTAACACTTTTAACGTCAGTTGTTTATACAACTGACGTTAAAAGTGCGATTTTTTACTTCAGTTAAATAAATAACTGACGTAAATAATCCTATATTCCCATCTGAAACACATTCCTATCTTTCTTTCGTTGTCATCTCCTTGTTGTCACTCTTAACGCAGATCACTCCATATATAGTGCAGTTTATTTCTAATCTTTTTTTTTTAAACAAGTTTATTTTTAATCTTAATTAATTAGCTTGAATTAGTAAACAAATTCTTGTGCAAATTAAAATAAATAATCACTTAACATAAAACAAGTTATATGTATAATCAAATCGTATCTCATTGAAGCGATTCATAAGTTACAATTACATGATTAAAAGATAAAAAATTTCTGCAACATAGCCCTAAAATATAAAAAAGTTTCTGCTTCAACGTCATTTTCTTCTCGATCCGTCCTCGAAACTCCAATGGATGCATCCCCTCCCTCACTTGAATTCCTTGATGCTCCATCTGAATCCACAATCACTTGCTGCCAAAGCGGAGTGAAAGGGATGAAGGGGATGAAATAAAGTGAGGGAATCGCATTATGTGATTCACCCAACCTTACCATCCATGTTATGTGATTTACTCAACCTCAAGTTTTTTGACAATTAAGACAGAAACCTTTAAGTCTAGGTATAGGAAGAAATAACAAAAGTCTCAAATATGATAGAGCCATATTGTGAAGGAATAGAAAACGCACGAAATATAGAGGAAAAGAAGAGGGTGTATTACAGACTGATACAGAAGAATGGTACTTTATATAGAGAAGAAAAACTGATCTATAAACTTAATGTTCATTAAGAGGATTAAGTTACAAGGTGCATGGGTAAGTAGCACAGTAGTCAAATGAATTAATGTTTTTGCAGACACTTTTAACGTCAGTTGTCTTCAACAACTGACGTTAAAGGTGTTTTTAAAATAAAAAATATTTATTTTTAACGTCAGTTGTTTAATACAACTGACGTTAAACAATGACTTTTAACGTTAGTTGTTTAATCGCAAGCTCTCACTCTCACTCTCACTCTCACTCTCACTCTGCCCTAATCGCGAGCTCCTCTCCACCGCAACCACCGCGAGGGCTTCTTCGCCACCACCGTGAGGTACACTCTTAACCCTAACTCTGTCTTTCCCGCTCATTCTTTGCAATAACTTGACATCTCTCTTTCCTCTTCCCGCGCACTAACTCTCCTTGTCCCTCTGCTCTCAGTAACCACATCGAACGTTGGCCACCACTCGAGCTCCCCTCCCCACCACCACGCGAGCACCTATTTCTGGTGAGTCTTTAGGGCACGTTTTTTTATTTTTGGTTTTGAGTGTATGTTGAAACTGTAGTCTCTGTAGTTGAAACTTGAAACTGTGAGTTTGAGTTGTTTGGAATGTCTCTATTTCTGGTCGTGGTTTTTGTGTTTTCTCTTGTTTTTCTTATGTTATCATGACCTATTTCAAAATGGGAAGAAATTTAGAGTTGCTTGTAGCATGTGACATCAACAATATATTGCTCATTGGAATTCTGTTTTGTTAATTTATCTTCATCTGCTTATTTCTTTTCTGTCTTAAGAAACCTGAAAATGGTGTAAATTTGAAATAATTTTTAAACGTCTTGCTTGTATATATCATGCTCTCTTGATCGATTCATATGGCTGAGTGGTTATAGTACTAGATATAGCAATAGTCCTAATATGTGTTGTTGCCTGCTTGATGAGAAGAATGATGTGAGATTACCGTGGAAATTTTGTTTTAGGCAGTTAGTCAAATAAGATATACATGGTTAACGGGATTTCAAAAACTAGTTTTCAATTAGGATTTCAAAAACTATTTTTCAATCTCCCGTATTGTCCTTATATTGGATATTTGTTTTGTATATCTACAGAACCTATCTAGTTATGGATCGTAGTTGGATGGTTTGTAAGCGCACCAGTGCTGAGTATTTGAAGGGGGTGGGAGAATTTATAGAATTCACTCAAAGGAATGTTCCTAATAGTAATGGAATGTTCTGTTGTCCTTGTGTCAAGTGTTTGAATACGAGGAAATGTACGGTGGAGGATATACGTACTCATTTGATTTGTGAAGGGATTTGCTTGAGTTATACAAGATGGATATGGCATGGTGATGTGTTGTTGAGTAGTACGGCAAGTGTCTCCCAAAGTGATGACGTTGACGTAGATATGGAGGATGATCGAGTAGAGGACATGATCCGTGATATTGGACAAGAATCTTTTCATCGAGCTCATGTGTATGATAGGTTGTGCGGTGATGCAGATAAGCCTTTATATCCAGGGTGTACTACTCATACACAGTTGTCGGCGGTGCTAAAATTGGTTTTTGTGAAGGCGAGAAATGGTTGGACCGATAAAAGCTTCACGGAATTGCTTGAAGTGTTGAAAGACTTGCTTCCGGAGGACAACACATTGCCTGACCGTAACTGTGAGGCCAAGAAGGTATTATGTCCGATGGGTATGGAGTATAAGAAGATACACGCATGCCCAAATGATTGCATATTGTACTCTGGTGTTCATGAAGACAATCACGATTGCCTCAAATATGGGTTATCACGATACAAAGTGAAGGGTGGTGATGATGATGATGATCTTGATGATGTGAGAAAAAAGGGTCCTCCTACGAAGGTGTTGTGGTATCTTCCCATAATTCCAAGGTTCAAGCGATTGTTTGCCAATGCGAAAGATGCGAAGAATCTTAGATGGCATAATGATGAGAGGAAACGTGATGAAAAGGTTCGTCATCCTGCTGATTCTATGCAATGGAAGAATATTGATACTATGTTTCCGGATTTCGCTGATGAGCCAAGAAACCTAAGGCTTGGACTTGCTACGGATGGAATGAATCCTTATGGTAACATGAGTAGTATTCATAGTTCATGGTCTGTTCTGTTGATAATTTACAACCTGCCCCCTTGGTTGTGCATGAAGCGCAAACACATGATGTTGTCTATGATGATTTCGGGCCCAAAGTAACCGGGAAATGACTTAGATGTTTATATAAGTCCCTTGATTGAAGACTTGAAAACGCTGTGGGTGGAAGGTGTTGATGTAGTTGATGGGTATTCTCATGAGACTTTCAAGCTTCGTGCCATGTTATTTTGCACCATCAACGACTTTCCAGCATACGGTAACTTGTCCGGGTACAGTGTCAAGGGGCATAAAGCATGCCCTATATGTGAAGAAGGCACATGCTACACTCAGTTGCATCATGGAAAGAAGACGGTTTACCTTGGGCATCGGAGACTTCTTAGACGTGATCACCCATATCGTAAGATGAAAAAAGCTTTTAATGGATGCCAAGAGACAGAAGAAGCTCCGGCGGCCTTAATTGGAGAGCAGGTTTATCAGAGGGTAAAGGGCATCGATGTTATATTCGGCAAGTCCAAAAAGAAAGGTAAAGCTGCTGAGAAAAACATATGGAAGAAGAGGTCGATATTCTTTGATCTTCCATACTGGCGCAAGCTTGATGTCAGACACTGCATTGATGTGATGCATGTGGAGAAAAATGTGTGTGATAGTGTGATCGGGATGCTTCTCAACATTCAGGGCAAGACAAAGGATGGTGTGAATGCTCGTTTCGGCCTCGTTGCTATGGGTATACGAGAGCAGTTAGCTCCAGTTGTTGAGGATGGTAAGCGGACTTATTTGCCGCCAGCATGTCATACTTTGTCAAAAAAAGAGAGACAAAGTTTCTGCGGGTGTCTTCAGGGCATCAAAGTTCCACATGGTTACTCTTCAAATATGAAGAGACTTGTCTCTAGTGATCTTAAATTGGTTGACTTAAAGTCTCATGATTGTCACATCTTGATGCAACAACTTCTGCCCGTTGCTATTCGTGGTATTGCTCAAAAAAATGTCAGACATGCCATTACTCGGTTGTGCTCATTCTTCAATTCTATATGTAGCAAAGTCGTTGACCCCCGTATGTTGGATGACTTGGAAGTTGAGGCTGCTACAATCTTGTGCTAATTGGAGATGTATTTTCCTCCTTCCTTTTTCGACATAATGGTTCACTTAATTGTTCATTTGGTGAGGGAGATTAGATTATGTGGGCCGGTTTTTCTGAGATGGATGTACCAAGTTGAGCGCTACATGAAGATCTTGAAAGGGTATGTGAAGAATCCTCATCGTCCGGAAGCATCTATTGTTCAAAGGTATGTTGCAGAAGAAGCTATTGAGTTTTGTTCGGACTACCTTCATAACACGGATCCTATAGGGGTTCCTAAGCCTCAGCATGATGAGATAAGATGTCAAGGTAAGGGTACACATGGCTTAAGAATTAATAGCAAGGGTCGGGAGGAAGTGCTTCAAGCACATTTGTATGTATTGAACAACATCGATTCTGTTCAACCTTTCTTATTTGAACATAAAAGAAAATTCAATCAAGAAAACCCTCGAATGAGCGAAAGGTGGTTGTTGAACAAGCATAAGAAGACTTTCTTACCATGGTTCAAGGAAGAAATGCTTAAGGATGGTAGTACTGCTTCTGATGACGTAAGATGGCTAGCACGTGGGCCTAGCTTCAACGTCATATGTTGGAGCGGATACGAAATCAATAACTTTTCCTTTTATATAAAGGAACAAGATAACAAGAGTACCATGCAAAATAGTGGGGTTATGATCGTGGCCGAAGCAATGCACTTCTCTAGTGCAAAGGACACAAAACCCGTTAAAGCACCGACACCTTACTTTGGATATATTGAAGATATTTGGGTGCTCGATTACACTAAGCTTACGGTACCGGTTTTTAAATGTAAGTGGGTTGATAGTAACGGTGATGTACAAACCGACGAATTGGGGTTCACATTGGTAGACCTCAACAAGTTAGGTCATATAAATGAGCCTTTTATAATGGCTTCCCAAGCAAAACAAGTGTTCTACGTCACTGATCCTTCTAACAAAAGGTTGTCCGTGGTTCTCCAAGGAAAAAGCATGTATAATGGTAGTGATGAAAATCAAGATTCAAATCTTGATATTCCTGAGACTCCTTCTTTTTCAACAAACATGCCTACTATAATCGAGGAGACACAAGTGGCGTCATTTTGTTGAACATTCAGGTTGGCACCTTCGAGAGGATGACATTGTTTGTGATAATTCCAGCCAAGTCAAGCTACTACATAATACTTGGCAGGGATTGGATTCACGTTGTAGGTGTAATTCCGTCAATAGTGCATCAGAAAGTAATCTTGTGGAATGCGCAAGATCAGGTAGAAATCATAGAAGCAGATGACAACGCTTTCTATGCTCAGCAATTACATGTTGATTTCACAGTATATTCACTAAACGTCAGACCTATAACTGCCAACGAAGGGGTCATTGACAATGATGCATTGGAAGCGAGTCTTCTCAGTAAATTTGGCATTAAGATAAAGGATGAGGCCGACAAATCTCGGTCAAGTTCCGACAATGAACCTTGAATTACAGTTGAGGAGACTGTCGGCCTATCTGGCCGACAAATAAGTACACACTTCAGCAAGTGTGTTAGCAGATTGTATCATCGACGACGACCCTTTGGGTTTTGAAAAACGAGCCGAAGTTAAGCACAATGTAGAAATGGAAGATCCCCTGGAAGAAATAAACTTAGTTACGGAAGAAAAGAAAAGACCTATCTTTGTGAGTGCTTTCTTGCCAGAGGATTACAAACAAAGACTTGTCAGGCTAATTACTGAGTATAAAGATTACTTCGTATGGGACTATGATGAAATGCCCGATTTAAGCAGGGATCTTGTCGAACACCGGTTACCACTCAGGGAGGATTGCAAACCTGTCAAACAGGCAAGCAGAAGATTTGCCCCAGAGATAGTACACAAAATTAAAGAGGAAGTAGAAAGACTGCTTAAGGCAAAGTTCATTCGAACAATCAGGTATGTCGATTGGCTTTCTAATGTAGTTCCTGTTATTAAAAAGAATGGTAAAATGAGGGCATGCATAGATTTTAGAAATCTATATACAGCTACCCCCAAAGATGAATATCCGATGCCAATAGCCAACATGCTTGTCGACTCAGCATCAGGAAATGAGATTTTAAGTTGTATGGATGGCCGTACAGGTTATAATCAAATCTTTATAGCCGAAGAAGATGTGTCAAAGACTGCCTTCAAGTGTCCGGGAGCAATTGGGACATATGAATGGATTGTCATGCCTTTCGGTTTAAAGAATGTAGGAGCCACCTACCAGCGAGCAATGAATACTATTTTCCATGATGTGATTGGGAAATTTATTGAGTATATATTGATGATGTGGTTGTCAAATCAAAAACTAAATATGATCTCTTAGAGCACCTGAAGCAAGGGTTTGAAAGGATGAGGAAACACAATCTCAAAAATAACCTGGAGAAATGCAGCTTCGGGATGTTGGCTGCCAAATTCTTGGGCTTTTTAGTTCTTAAGAAAGGAATCGAGGTGGACAAAAATAAAGCCAAAGCAGTCATGGAAGCCACAACACCGACAAATAAGAAGGAATTACAGTCTTTCCTAGGAAAGGTTAACTTTCTGTGGAGGTTTATATCGAATTTGTCAGGAAGAACAAGAGTATTTGCACCATTGGTCAAGTTAAAAATGGAACAGAGCTTTGTGTGGGAATCTTGTCATCAAGAGGCTTTTGACTAGATCAAACAATACTTAGTCAATCCACCGGTCATGATGCCAGCAGTGCCTCGTCGACCGTTGAAGTTGTACATATCAGCATCTGAAGATACTATAGGATGTCTTTTGGCCCATGATGACAATGACAATGTCGAAACGACCGTGTATTATCTAAGTAGAGTCCTTAATGATGTTGAAAAAAGATATAATGCTATAGAGAAGTTATGTCTAGCATTGTATTTTTCATGTATTAAACTTAAATATTATATGATGCCGTGTAATGTGTTGGTTATTTCCAAAACTGATGTAATAAAGTATATGTTGTCAAAACCAGTCCTTAATGGACGTATTGGTAAATGGACCATTGCTTTGTCAGAATATTATTTACAATATGTGCCAGCCAAAGCTGTCAAAGGCCAGGCAGTTGCTGATTTCTTGGTAGAACATCCAGGATTGGATGTGCCAGAAATAAACTTTGTCAGTTTACAACCCTGGAAACTTTACTTTGATGGGTCAAGGCATCAAGGAGGTAGTGGATTAGGAGTCTTAATCGTGACTCCACAAGGAACTCCTACTAAGTTCATGTTTGAACTTAAGTATCCATGTTCTAACAATGAAGCTGAGTATGAAGCTTTGATTGTCGGATTAGAGATACTAGTGGAGAATAAAGCACGAAATATGCATATCTTTGGGGATTCTCAGTTGGTTATTAAACAACTTACCCATGAATACAAGTGTGCCAGTTACAACTTGACAAAATATTGTATTATTGCAAGTAAGTTAATGAGAAAATTCGATGACATAGTTGTCAAGAATATCCCTAGAGAATTAAATCAAGAGGCTAATGAGTTAGCTCAAATAGCTTCGGGATATAGGATATCTCAAAAGAATTTGTCAGGTCTAATGGAAATCAGAGAGTTATTATATCCATTGGAAGAAAGAGATGTCTTGGTCAACGATGTAATCTTGCCAAATGACTAGAGGTTGCCAATAATTGAGTATTTTGAAAATCCAAGTCAAAATGCAGATAGAAGAATAAAATATAAAGCATTGAATTATACAATGCAGGGTGGACTACTACATAGAAGATATGTCGACGGAACTTTACATATGTGTCTGAGTGAGCAAGATGCTTATTTGGCATTGTCTGAAGTCCATGAGGGCATATGTGGAGCACACCAAGCAGGAGATAAAATGAAATGGGTACTTCGACGTAGTTTGTATTATTGGCCAACTATGGTGAAAGATTGCATTCTGTTTTCCAAGTCTTGTGAGCAATGTCAGAAACATGGCCATATACAAAATGTTCCGGCCAGCGATTTACATTCTATTGTCAAACCTTGGCCATTTAGAGGATGGGCCTCGGATTTAATTGGCCAAATACATCCTTCTTCATCGAAAGGACACCAATTCATTCTAGTTGGAGTTGATTATTTTACCAGGTGGGTAGAAGCAGTTTACTTTAAAGCAGTCACCCAACAAGATGTAATCGATTTTATTGAAAATCACATTGTTTGTCGGTTTGGAATACCACAAACCTTGACAACTGACCAAGGGTCAGTTTTTACTGGTAAGAATATTGTAGAATATGCTAGTTCTAGGCATATAAAGATGATCACATCTACTCCATACTATGCACAGGCTAATGGCCATGTCGAGGTTGTAAATAAAATTATTATTGGCCTTATTAAAAAGCATGTGGGTTGACAGCCTAGAAATTGGCATAACACTCTTGACCAAATGCTATGGGCATATAGGACTTCACCTAGACAGTCGACAGGGACGTCACCGTATAGGTTAGTATACGGACATGACCCTGTATTACCCATGGAAATCAATCTTCAATCAACTCGCATTCAAAGGCAAGATGATTTGCATGTCGACCAATATTGGAATGCAATGTTGGACGAATTAGACGAGTTAAATGATGAAAGGTTGGTTGCTTTAGAAAAATTGATTATACAGAAAGAAAGAATTGCCAAATTCTATGACAGACGAGTCAAGCTTAAGGCATTTAAAGTTGATGATCAAGTGTGGAAAGTCATTTTGCCCATGGACAAAAGCTGTCGAGATTATGGCAAATGGTCCCCAAAATGGGAAGGAACATTTAAAATTACTAAAGTTTTTGCTGGGAATGCTTATGCACTCGTCGACATTAATACTGGCTTAAGAATAAAGTCAATTAATAGCAAGTATTTGAAAAAGTATAAGCCGACGATGCTAGAAGTAAAAATTGATAGTAAATGAGATAGAACATAAGTTTTATTCATTGATTTGGCAATACAATTTTACATTGTCAAAAGTACATCCTGTCAGTTTAAGCTAACTTATTCCTAAGAGAGCGGACTGGAAACTGACGGTTGGCATACACAGATGTGTGTCGAATTATGAGCATTCAAAAAGATAAGTTAAAAAGATGTTCAGTTGACATACACATAAAAAAAATGCCAACTAAACTAAGATTGAGAATTTCTGATTTCTTCCCAAGCCTTCTCCAGAGCCTCTCCGTCAGCCTTGACTGCCAGATATTCAGATTGCATGGCTATTAGAATGTTGACAATAGTCCTGGCAGTCACCCCTGACTTTTTAGATTCATCATCAATTTGATTGACCTTTTCTTTGTTGGCCGACAAAGTTTGTGCAAGTTGAGGTTTTTTCTCTGTAGCTTGAGTTAAAGCAACTTCTAAGTCAACAATCTCTTTGTCTGCTGCCAAGTCAGCTTTGACGTTGTCAGCAATGACATGAATCTCTTGTTCTCTTGTGGCCTTCATGGTGTGTAGAGTCCCCAACATATTGTCCCTGCTGGTTTCTTTGACTTTAAAAGGGGACATAACATCATTCATGGTTGACAATTTGTCTGTCAGACCATCAAAGTAGTCTTGGACAGAAGCCAAAGTGCCCCTGCTTGAAGTTGGCAGATTGTTCTTAATTGAATTAAGTTGTTGGAGAAGATTGACCATGGTCGAACGAACGACTGAATCTGAACATAGGATGTCAAGTGGATGCTTGAAAAGGGATTTCAGCTCTTGCATAAACTTGACAGCTTGATAATCACTCGAATCTTACCCTGTCAAATTTGAAAAATGGGCATATCTTGATGAATTCTGATGACCAGCCTCCGACAAAAAATCAATTAAGTTTACAAGTTTAGAGGCAGGAACTTTCACTGGTTTGACGACAATAGACAAGGTGTCTGTCGGAAGAGGTGGAAGATGTGACTGAGAATTAGAGTATGTTGAGGAGTTGGTGAAGAATGAATTGGTTGTTCAGGAGGATTGATGGCATCAAGATTGGCGATTGTTGAAGTTTTGCCTCTCTCCCTAAGCCGTCGAAAGACAAAACTTGGGGGGCATCTGTTAGGAGTGAATTTTTAAATTTGAGCTTTCGTTAGACAGACAGAAAGAGACTACATAAAAATTGAGAAAGAAATCCCAAAATTGATATATACTGTTTTGGCTAAAAGAAAGTTGACAAGTGCTAAGTCGACAGACGGAAAGTTGACAGAAAAAGTTGACATAAAGAAGAACGTCGAATTCAGAAGATTATAGAAGAATTGGCAAGTGTGGAGTTGACAAGAAGTTCTTCAGTTGACATGTCAGACAAACAAGGCCATCGAAAAGCAAAACTTGGGGGGCATCTGTTAGGGGTGAAATTTCTGATTATTGACAGATGCATTTCGACAGGCTGACGAAGGAATCACAGTAATGACTAATTTTTTCTAAGTATTGAAAATATTTAGTTGACAAGAAAATACCGGTCGACAGAAAGGATAAATTGACAACCAATCTTTTAGACAAAGTATTAAGAAGAGTTGTCAAACGTACAGAGAAGTGTGAAAATGGCTAAGTCCTCAACACTGACAAGGCATTAGCAAGATAAGCTGTCAAGAAGCCAAACCGTCGAAGACAATCAAGTTAACGCGTAGTGGTTCAAGAAATTGAGCAGTTATCAGAGTTGTTTGACAAGCAGTTTAAATTTGAAACTTAGAACTGCCAAGATACGTGGCAGCCATTTAGATAGGAAGTTACTACTAGGTAGTTATTTTATTTGCCTATAAATACTAGTTATTACAATGTAATAAGGGTTGGAACTTGAAACATCCTACACGTCTCGTTCACACAGCAGACCGACGGATTAACTCAAGTACTCCTTCCACCCTGTTATCATCAATACAATGTTCAATTTCAATACAATATTGGTTCATTTCCTTCAAGTTCTTCATATACTTTCCAGTTTATTCATCATGTTCTTCATAGTTTTCTTACACTTCTTTATTTTATTGCCATCAATATTGTGATGGCGGATTCATCTTATTTCTTTGTTAATTTTTATTAACTTTTAATATTTCTTCAATAGTTCCTCATGCATTTTCCAGTTTATTTATAATCATCTTCAAGTTATTTCTTTAAACTTCATTATTTTTCTACAAATTAATACTTGTTTAATCCAGTTTTCCTTTACCATAATCATTACTATTATGCATTTAGTATTTGTTTAATCAAGTTTCCCTTTACTTTAGCATTTTTAAGTAGTTTCTTGTTTAGTATCTTTTCATCCAAACCAACATTTTTCACTCGTTGTCTAGTTAATTTTCCAGAAAGTATTTCTTTAATAAATAACCACTTTTTACGTTGTTCTTACTTTTTAAGTCTAAATTCTACTTCTTGTCAAGTATTTCATAGTCAATTATTTCAATTCCAGAAACTGTTTTTATCATCTTCATTGAATAACTATACTTTCTACATATAAGCATATGTTTTTTTATTTTCAAGTTAGATAGCATTATCTGTCTAATATTCGTATCCAATTAATTACCCGTCAATGTGCATTGTCAATTTTCTCACTTGTCAAATCCAGACTATTAGTCTTTGCCAGTATATTACCAAATTTGACTAAGTTGTCAAACGTGTACTTGGCAGACATTATCTTCAAATAGCATATTTCTGACGAGATTACTGCATAACTCGTAGGTCCCACACTCTTTTGATATCTAATTATTTGTCACGAAGGAATTTTGGTCAAGAACCAAAAAACCAACGTTAACAAGTGGTAATTTGACTTATGATTGAATCCAGCAGAGAAATGGTAGTAGAATATGACATAAAGTTTGATAAAATGGACTACTGAGTGTGTGTTTGGTGTTACGTTGGAAATCTCCAAAATTGATTCTGCCGTCTGTCAAAAGTGATTTTAGTAAAAATGAGATGTATGGTTACTATCAGGTAAAATTGATTTTGCCTTCAGAAGCGATTCTGACTAGAAGCTACAAAATGTAGCTTTTGAGTTGAATTGAAAATTTTATATTAAGTTTTACATCAAACTTGTGTTAGATTCAATGACTTAAAGATTTTGATATATGACAAATACAACTTAATGTGTATGCAACTGTTTAGTGTCAAATTGTAAAGACAGGTATCAACCAATATTCAACAAGTTCAGTGAGCAATGAAAGGAGAATATTCAAGGAAGAACTTGGAGGAATCAAAGAGCAAGGACGAAGATCAAGGAATCATCAAGACAAGAGCTTAAACGAAGAAATGAGTGTTAAGTCTTAGATGATTTGTAAGAGATGAAATCTCTTATTCACAAATAGCTCAATTAAGAAAGATGCATGAAGAAATTCATTTTTCATAACCTGCACTAAAAGGAATAAGTTTTTGTTAATGAAAATGATTTTTGGAAATAATAATAGAAGCGCTCGTCCAACACTGGAATAATATAAGCGCTCGTCCAACACTGGGAATAATAGAAGCGCTCCTCCAACAGTGGTAAAATCTGGCGCCCAAGAAAGTGGCAGAAGCTCACGTATACTAAAATGACAGAAGCTCACGTCTACTAAAGTGACAGAAGCACACGTCTACTAAAATGACACAAGCGCACGTCTACTAAAGTGACAGAAGTGCTCGTCAACTAAAGTGATACAAGCGCTCGTCTACTAAAGTAATACAAGCGCTCGTCTACTAGTTGGAGCACGTCCAATTACTTTGTGTTAGTACTCCCGTCTGCTGACGTGGCAAATGGACGCGGCTATTTTTCCAAATGGACTCTTTATTTTAAGGACGCGAATTCTATAAGAACTATTAGAATCTTATCTCAAGAACGAGAATCAAGAAAACAAATTCTGTTAAATCAGATCCAAATCTGTTTTAATTGATCCCAACGACTATAACTTGTTTCCTATATAAAGAGGGATCAAAGGAACACTTTAAGAAGAATCATAACGAATAACAAAAGAATTATAATGATACACATATCATTCATCATCTTCATTGAGCTTACTGTGAAAAGAGTGTTTCAATACTCATAAGTGCTTCAATTTGTTTTATCTGACTATTGAGAGTTAGGAAATCAACTTTTATTTTTACTTTTCGATTGTAAAGAGAGAGGGAGTCTCTCTGAGTGATTAGGGTGAGGTATCCCTAAGGAAGAACATTAAGGCTCTTCACAAGAGTGTGGTATCTCGAGGTGAAGGAGTGCTCTATGGTGTAAAGGTTTTTCAAGCTACCTGGCAAAGCTTGTGTTGGGAATTTGCGTATAAAACAAAATAACGCAGCGGAAAAAAAATTCCCATCGAAGGATCCTTGCGAATGGTCATGATTCATGGTTAGAAGATTTACCTCTTGAAGCAATGAGAATTGATTGAAATCGTCTATCACGAACACCGCACGAACGGTGTCTCTAAGGTATCCACACGAGCAGATCCCGTGAACGTCCAACGTCACGAACATGAAGCGTCTCTGCCTCACAGTGCTAGCTTCGAAAACCGAGACCTGCTGCTCACTGTCACTCTCTATGTGCGGCTAGGGTAAAACCCGTGTAGGCACAATAGCTTAAGTGGTCTACTTATAGTAGCACCTCCTTAAGTGAGTTAGTGAGCAACGTTTTGACCTAAGCCTCATGTATATGCGCTAGGCCCAATAGAAGAGTCCAACTCTCCTTTTAATGCTTCTTTTGATCTGTTCTTATGTGTGTGACCCTATAGGTTCCCAAAACGTTAGTAGTAATATTAAATCCCATTTAATATTACAAACAGTGAGCGGTATCTAGCAATACAGCACTGCCACCTAAGTAGTGAGAAAGTCAGTGATTTGACGAAACCTTTCTGTGACAAATATTCATGTGCATTATTATCCCTTTGTCCATATATCTATATTGAACACAAGACATAGAATGTGTCACCCTTGTATGGTTCAATATCATGTTCCCTGATACCCGAGTAGACTTAACAACAAATGAGGTCAATATCTCATATTGACTCATTTCAAAGACGGCCATGCATTTTACAGTCTCACTCTATCAGGGGGCCCACAGATATTACTCCTGTTATGTAGGAGGGACAAATTCCATCTAGGTCACTCACATCCCTCTGCATGGCTCGTGGTATGCCCAATGACCGTCTTTATAATCATCCTATTACAGATGACGTTTGACGATATTAAAGCACACGACTCCTCATGTAGGGATCATAGCGATTTCAGGTCGAAGGATTGCATACACCATTGTCACTATGAGAACTACTTATGACACTCAAATAACGCTCCATGTAGTGTTCTCATGGTGGGTCAATCCAGTACATCATTACTCTAATGTGTACCTATGTGGCGACTCGATATCTCATATCCATGACCCGTGAGATATGGTCATCAGTCTGCACACATAATAGTCTCAATGTATTATTATTGTCCTTATTAATAAAATACTCGACTACAGATATTTAAGAATAGGATTTCATTGTTCAATAGTGTCTCACGATCAAGTCATGCACTTGATATTCTATTAAACTGAAATTTCTATTCTAAGGACTTTATTATGTTTAAACAAGTAACACAATAAACTGGAATGCCTCATATCATATATATATATATATATATAATGGCAAGATACAAATGTAAGTCTAAGAAATACACTGGCCTCTAGGGCTTACACCAACAATCTCCCACTAGCACTAGAGCCAATCAGGCATAAATCTAATGCCCATCGATCTAGTGTGACCTTCGTGCTTCTGTTGAGCAAGAGGTTTCGTAAGTGGGTCAGCAACGTTATCAAGTGTTGGTACTCTGCATATTTTCACATCTCCTCTATCGATAATCTCTCGAATGAGATGGAAGCGCCTAAGTATATGTTTGGATCGTTGATGAGATCTAGGTTCCTTAGCTTGTGCAATGGTCCCATTGTTATCACAATAGAGATCAATGGGGTCCACAATACTAGGAACTGTACCAAGCTCATCAATGAACTTCCTGATCCAAACAGCCTCTGATGAGTGTGATTTCACCTCATTTTTCATGTACATTTCTGCATGCATTTGCATATAGTTTAGGCATTTTTAGTTTGATTTTGTATAGTTTTTCCTTTAGAACGGATGAGGTGGTTTCTGTGTGTTGTTTTGCAGAAATTGGAGAAAAACTGTGCATATTTGGCTATAAGGAAGCTTGGATGAATTAGAGCCTTAAAAGTGAAGAAAATGAGCTAAACAGAGCCCATCACGGCCTAGCCGTGATGCCCATCACGGCCATGATCGGGTAAAACTGAAAAGACAGAAAAGCTGAAAATGCAGTGCATCACGGCCTAGCCGTGATGTACATCACGGCCGTGACCCAAAACCACCACAAGTCAGAGACCATCACGGCTTGGCCGTGATGGAGATCACGACCATGAAATGGAGGCTCGCGACGCGAGCAAGGTCTCGCCCCTCGAGAGACTTAAAATGCCAAAAGTTTCAGAAACAGAAAGCGTCACGGCCTGGCCGTGATGGACATCACGGTCGTGACGCGCGACAGATCTTTAAATAACAGCACAGCAGACAGAAAAAGGGGACTTTTTGCAGAGGCTTGGAAACCCTAAGGAGGGCTGATGGCTGGGGGAAGGCTATGACCTTAAAGAAGACATCTCTCTGCTCTTGGATTGGAAGGAGATTGAAGGATTCGTCATGAAGTTTTCTTCCTATCTTCTCTCTTTCTCTTTTGTAGAATTTATCATGTATAGCTAATTCCCCCATTGTTGGGTTGAGATGTAGTTTTTTCTGAACTTGATTGTTAATTGATTTGGTTTCAATGCAAGTTTCTATTTCTTTATGAGTATGTGATTCTGTGCTTAATGCTTTCCTAGGATTAGCTACCCATAGGAATGATATGTTGCTTTGATAGATGACTGAAAGGTTGGTGTTAAGGCATGCTCATGAATCATATGCCAAGTAGTTCAAGAATCTATACATAGGTGTTGAATGCTTGCAATCTTATAAGTCTTGACTTAATGCAAAATCACAGATTAATCCACCTAAGACATTAGGGTTTGATTTGGGGTTTTAGGCTCAATGCACCTAAGACATTAGGCTTGAGTACTTTAGAAAAGGCTTGATTGGCATAATTGAATTAGGACTTGTGTTGTTAACCATTTCATTGCAATCAAGGGAGGATTAGTGTAGTCTAAACCTGACAATTCTATCCAGTTATAAATTCTGCACTCCAAGTGTTTGTTAAAAGTCCAAAAAGACCAAAAATATTGTATTGCTTTGTTTTCTGTTTTGATATCTCATACCATAGTTTAGTCTAGATAGTTGTTAAGTTTGTGAATTGGTAATTGACAACCAATCCCTGTGGATACGATAACCGGTCTCACCACCGTATTACTTGATTGCGACGAGGTGCACTTGCCTTTATTTATATCTTAAAAATACACGCTTCAGCCTCCTTTGTTGCATTGGAGGCGGCAATATACTCAGCCTCTGTAGTATAATCGGCGACTGTCTCTTGCTTTGAACTCTTCCAGCTCATCGCCCCGCCATTCAGGCAGAACACATAACCAGATTGCGATCTGGAATCATCCTTATCAGTTTGGAAACTAGCATCGGTGTAACCTTTTACAACAAGCTCTTCCTCGCCTCCATATACCAAGAACGAATCCTTAGTTCTTCTCAAGTACTTAAGAATGTTCTTGACAGTAGACCAGTGACTTTCACCGGGATCAGACTGGTACCTGCTCGTTATGCTTAAAGCATACGATACATCTGGTCGAGTACATAACATGGCATACATGATAGATCCAATTGCGGATGCATATGGAATCTTACTCATGCGATCCCTTTCTTCTTGAGTGGAAGGGGATTGTGCCTTTGATAGGCATATACCATGTGACATAGGCAAGAGTCCTTTCTTGGACTCATGCATGTTAAAGAGTCTCAACACTTTGTCTATGTATGTACTCTGACTTAGGCCAAGCAGTTTCAGCGATCTATCCCTATAGATCCTGATTCCCAATACATAGGTAGCTTCACCCAAATCTTTCACAGAGAAGCAATTCCCTAACCATGTCGTTACATTTTGTAGTGTAGGGATGTCATTTCCAATGAGTAATATGTCATCTACATATAACACCAGAAAAACAACAATGCTCCCACTAACCTTCTTGTAGACACAAGGTTCATCTTCATTTTTGATGAATCCGTCTTTGTCTTACAAAGATCATCAAAACGAAGGTTCCAACTTCTGGAAGCTTGCTTCAATCCATAGATTGATCGCTGCAATTTACATACCTTTCCGGCATCCTCTGAAATGCCAAAGCCTTCAGGTTGTGTCATGTACACATCCTCAAGAAGCTTTCCATTAAGGAAAGCAATTTTGACATCCATCTGCCATATCTCATAATCATGGTATGCAGCGATAGCAAGTAAGATCCAGACGGATTTAAGCAACACAACAGGCGAAAAGGTCTCATCATAGTCGACACCATGAATTTGCTTGAAACCCTTAGCGACCAATCGAGCCTTGAAGGTGTGTACCTTACCATCCATGTCAGTTTTCTTTTTGAAAACCCACTTGCACCCTATGGGTTTTACCCCTTCAGGTGGCTCTACCAAGGTCCATACCTGGTTGGTGTACATGGAATCCATCTCAGATTTCATGGCCTCAAGCCACTTCTCAGATTCTGGGCCAGTGATGGCCTCCTGGTAAGTCACAGGCTCATCTTGATCCATGAGAAATACATCACCTTGTGGATTCATGAGAAATCCATATCTCTCAGGCTGGTGACGTATCCTGTTAGACCTACGCTGGTCTTGTGCTACTGGAGCAGGTTGTTCCTCCACAACATTTTGTGAAGGTTGCTCCTGTTCCACCAATGGTAGGTCACTACTCTGTGATTCTTGAATTTCTTCAAGTTCTATCTTCCTCCCACTGGTTCCTATGGAGATAAACTCCTTTTCTAGGAATACACCAGTCCGTGCGACAAACACTTTGCCTTCGGAAGGATTATAGAAATAGTACCCCTTGGTTTCTTTGGGATACCCCACAAAGAAGCATTTATCAGATTTGGGATCAAGCTTATTAGAAACTTGACGTTTTACATATGCTTCACAACCCCAAATCTTCATAAAAGACATGCTGGGTCGTCTACCAGTCCATATCTCATATGGTGTCTTTTCTACCGCTTTGGATGGAACACGGTTAAGTGTAAAAGCTGCTGTTAATAGAGCATGTCCCCAGAAAGAGTTTGGAAGGTTTGCATGACTCATCATAGACCGAACCATGTCCAACAAGGTTCGATTTCTCCTCTCAGAAACACCATTCCATTGTGGTGTTCCAGGTGGAGTGAGTTGAGATAAAATTCCACACTCTCTTAGATGATCATCAAATTCTAGGCTCAAATATTCACCACCTCGATCTGATCGAAGAGTTTTAATATTTTTACCAAGTTGGTTTTGTACCTCATTTTTGAATTCCTTGAACTTTTCAAAGGATTCCGATTTATGTTTCATAAGATACACAAATCCATATCTACTGAAATCATCAGTGAATGTGATGAAGTACTGAAAACCACCTCTAGCTAATGTGTTTAGGGGTCCGCATACATCGCTATGTATAAGACCCAAAAGATCGTTAGCTCTTTCACCTTTTCCGGTGAATGGAGCTTTAGTCAACTTTCCCAATAAACAAGACTCACATATCTCATATGATTCATAATCAAATGAGTCCAAGAGTCCATCTTTATGGAGCTTCGAAATGCGCTTCTCATTTATATGGCCTAAACGACAATGCCAAAGATAAGACGGGTTCAACTCATTTGGTTGGAACCTCTTAGTATTTATGTTATAGATGGGCATTTCAAGATCAAGGACATAAATCCCATTACTCATGTGTGCACTAGCATAGAAAATATCATCCAAACTAATAGAACAACTTTCGTTCTTTATTATAAAAGAAAAACCAATCTTGTCCAAACAAGAAACGGAAATGATATTCCTGCTAATTGCAGGCACAAAATAACAATTCTCTAATTGAATAGTAAGCCCAGTGGGCAAAGTCAATACATAAGTCCCTACAGCTAAAGCAGCAACCTTTGCTCCATTTCCAACTCGTAGGTCGATTTCGCCCTTTGCCAATGGTCTACTCCTGTTTAGATCCTGCACATTTGTACAAATGTGAGAACCACATCTAGTATCTAATACCCATGATGCAGAAGTAGATAAATTGACTTCTATAACAAACACACCTGAAGTGGAAGTCTCACTTCCCTTCTTCTTCTTGATTTCTTCCAGGTATTTTGGGCAATTTCTCTTCCAATGTCCGGTCCGACCACAGTGGAAGCAATTGCCTTCCTTAGCCACACCACCCACAGGCTTCAAGC
Organism: Sophora flavescens; assembly: GCA_030762895.1. Lineage (NCBI taxonomy): Eukaryota > Viridiplantae > Streptophyta > Magnoliopsida > Fabales > Fabaceae > Sophora > Sophora flavescens. Next base: position 51,117,718 of record CM061065.1, on the reverse strand, counting down.
CAGAAGCACTGGGCTTGATCTTGTTGATGGCCTTGCCCTTGCCCTTTTGTTTGTGCGTGGGCTTCTTGGGCTGCTTCTTGCTATTTCCAGCCTGAACCATCAAAATGGCCTTCCCCTTTCCTTTGTTAATATTTTGTTCAGCAGTTCTCAACATGCTCAACAATTCTGGCAAAGGTTTGTCAAGATCATTCATATTATAGTTCATGACAAACTGACTATAGCTCTCAGGCAACGATTGCATAACTAAGTCGGTGGCCAACTCTTGGCCTAAAGGAAATCCCAGTCTCTCGAGATTCTCAATGTACCCGATCATCTGGAGTACATGAGGACTCACAGGGCTTCCTTCTGCCAATTTACACTGGAAAAGGGCTCTGGAAACTTCGAACCGCTCATGCCTTGCTTGCTCTTGGTAGAGCAGCTTGAGGTGCATGATCATATCGTACGCCTCCATGGTCTCATGTTGCTTTTGCAGCTCAGAGGTCATGGTAGCAAGCATAAGACAGCCGACGTCTAAGGCGTCATCCTGATGCTTCTTATAAGCATCTCTGTCAATACCTAGGAGCACTTGAAGCCGGTGGCTCCTCAGGAATAGGCTCCTCAAGAACATACAGCTTTTTCTCATGTTTGAGGACAATCCTCAAGTTTCTGTACCAGTCCAGAAAATTTGTTCCGGATAGTTTGTCCTTCTCAAGGACGGATCGCAATGACAGGTTACTTGATGTGTTTGATGCCATGGTAATCTACAGAGATAAATATGCAAAATATAAGTATCATGCCATGAAGTTATTTAATTAGGTCTTTAATTAAATACGCCTCCCACTATTTTACTCAAAACAATGACCCTCGTCATTGATTCGGAAAATCTGTTGGAAGATTTTCTAGTGGGCCAAGATCCATGTTTCACCTAGCTTTAAGTCAACTTTGGCTGATCACTCAAAATTCGGTTATATAGGTAGGAAAGACTTTCCGATTGCATCTCATGCAACTCTTGGACAGTTGGGTGAATAACTCTTATTCTAATCCATCACATGGACTAAAGCCCAACTTTTAAGCCTCTAAGCCTTTCAATCCTATTGAAGTTGGCTTAGTTAAGTCAGACCCAATGGATAGCAGTTGAACATTACATTTGTCCCATCGCGTCTTACTATTATAGATAAAGGTACCCCGCTTTGGCGGACCCACACTTAATCGATCATAGTCTTGACGAGTGCCATGCAGTGGAAGGCCTTTAAATGTGACTTAATATTTCCTTTTGAGGGATTTGATTAGAATTTGATCTCATCATTTGTTAAACTCTTTAACTTACTATTTACATACATGCATCTCATACATATATTAGTTAAACCCCTTTTAACATACTATATACATACATGCATCTCATACACATATAAGGCAAATAAATGTGATATGGTTATGGCCCCTAACACATTGATTCTCCCAAGCCAATGAGAGAATCTAAACTGAAACCTAGGAGCGTCCAAGCTTCTCCAAGCATGATCTCCCACAGGATAACGTCTTCTTGTCTCCATCATTACATTACATAAACAGAAACCTCATTTTACATATGAGGGGAGTGAGATGAGAAAAGAATATACATATGGAATATAAGAGAAAGGCATGGCACGCAGGCCGTATTTCAAAATATAAACCAAAAGATTAAAGGACTAAGGCCATAACCATTCACCATACATCACCAAATAAATAGTAATAACCAATAATAATACACAACTATTATTATTATTATTACCTTTTATTAATTAGAGATTTCAAAATCTGAATTTTGAAAACATAACATATATATAATAAATCACATTTATTGTAATTGATGTTACTATAAATCACATTTATTGTAATTGATGTTACTATAAATCACATTTATTGTAATTGATGTTACTATAAATCACATTTATTGTAATTGATGTTACTATTAGTTAAGTATTTCAAAATCTAAATTTTGAAACCATATCATATATAATAAATCTCATTTATTATAATTGATGTTGTTATTAAATGGTGACGTAAAAGATTTCAAAAATTGAATTTCAAAATAACACACTACGCAGAGGTAGCACGGGGTTCCTGCTTCCTTGGCGGCTAGGGCTTCAACCTCTCAACCCTAAAACCGCAAGGCCCGTGAACACTTCATGCTGCAAGGAACGGCGGCTCGGGTTTCAACCCTTGGAACCTCAGCCGCAAGAACATGAACTTTTCATGTCTGACACCCTTTAACGCCGCCAACAGAGAACTGAAACCGATCATGTTTAACATCAACACTTGACGCCATTGCAGAACATAATAAGGATTCCAGAACCAATGTACATATCGCATATATACACATAAATATGCTATAGACGCATATATCATATACATACGAAAATTATAGAAACAAGGTTTCGCAAAAACGGATGCAAACGATTTTCAGAAAACAATTTTCATAAAAACGATTCACATTATTAACATGTTATCACACATAACAGGTAAACCACGTAACAGAATCATGGTTTCGCAAGCGGCTCTGATACCACTGTTGGGAATTTGCGTATAAAACAAAATAACGCAGTGGAAAAAAAATTCCCATCGAAGGATCCTTGCGAATGGTCATGATTCATGGTTAGAAGATTTACCTCTTGAAGCGATGAGAATTGATTGAAATCGTCTATCACGAACACCGCAGGAACGGTGTCTCTAAGGTATCCACACAAGCAGATCTCGTGAATGTCCAACGTCACGAACACGAAGCGTCTCTGCCTCACAGTGCTAGCTTCGAAAATCGAGACCTGCTGCTCACTGTCACTCTCTATGTGCGGCTAGGGTAAAACCCGTGTAGGCACAATAGCTTAAGTGGTCTACTTATAGTAGTACCTCCTTAAGTGAGTTAGTGAGCAACGTTTGACCTAAGCCCCATGTATATGCGCTAGGCCCAATAGAAGAGTCAAACTCTCCTTTTAATGCTTCTTTTGATACGCTCTTATGTGTGTGACCCTATAGGTTCCCAAAGCGTTAGTAGTAATATTACATCCCATTTAATATTACAAACTGTGAGCGGTATCTAGCAATACATCACTGCCACCTAAGTAGTGAGAAAGTCAGTGATTTGACGAAACCTTTCTGTGACAAATATTCATGTGCATTATTATCCCTTTGTCCATATATCTATATTGAACACAAGACATAGAATGTGTCACCCTTGTATGGTTCAATATCATGTTCCCTGATACCCGAGTAGACTTAACAACAAATGAGGTCAATATCTCATATTGACTCATTTCACAAAGCTAGCCATGCATTTTACAGTCTCACTCTATCAGGGGGCCCACAAATATTACTCCTGTTATGTAGGAGGGACAAATTCCATCTAGGTCACTCACATCCCTCTGCATGGCTCGTGGTATGCCCAATGACCGTCTTTATAATCATCCTATTACAGATGACGTTTGACGATATTAAAGCACACGACTCCTCATGTAGGGATCGTAGCGATTTCAGGTCGAAGGATTGCATACACCATTGTCACTATGAGAACTACTTATGACACTCACATAACGCTCCATGTAGTGTTCTCATGGTGGGTCAATCCAAGACATCATTACTCTAATGTGTACCTATGTGGCGACTCGATATCTCATATCCATGACTCGTGAGATATGGTCATCGGTCTGCACACATAATAGTCTCAATGTATTATTATTGTCCTTATTAATAAAATACTTGACTACGGATATTTAAGAATAGGATTTCATTGTTCAATAGTGTCTCACGATCAAGTCATGTACTTGATATTCTATTAAACTGAAATTTCTATTCTAAGGACTTTATTATGTTTAAACAAGTAACACAATAAACTGGAATGCCTCATATCATATCATATATATATATATATATATATATATATATATATATATATATATATATATATATATATATATATAAATATATAATGGCAAGATACAAATGTAAGTCTAAGAAATACACTGGCCTCTAGGGCTTATACCAACAGCTTGTGTGTTAGTGTGTGAAATCCCACAGGTGGAGTGGGGACTGGATGCAGGTCACAGTGGTGGTGACTGAACCAGGATAAATCTGGTTGTGTAGTATCTCTAAACTCAGACTCTTTAATTTCTGTTTATGATCAAGAACCTGTGATTTTGATGTTTAAAGTTCAAATTTTGATCTGTATAAATTGTATTTTGTTATTACTGAGTTATTGAACCACGTATTCGTTATTAATCTTTCTTATCCTCATCACCTTCTATTCAAGATTTTGTAAAAACCCTTCATCGATTTTATAAAAGATCCTGAGAACACAAATCCGCAACTCTGATTTATAAAGCTTTGTGAAAAAGTTTTAAATGGGAAATATTTTCTTTGAAAACTCAATCCACCCCCCTTCTTGAGTCGTTGAAGCCAAAACAACAATTGGCATCAGAGCTAAACTCTTAAGTTTGTCTTAACAGCTATAAGAGCATGGCCTACAATGACTGTTTAAATGAAGGGGCTTCCCTTGCACGCCCTCCTGCCTTCAAAGGATCTGAGTATATCTATTGGAAGGAAAGAATGGTAATCTTTCTTGAGGCAGCAGGTGTTGACATATGGGATGCAGTAGAAAATGAACCATTTGTCCCCTCTACTGTAGATGCTAATGGTGCTCCAAGAAATAAGCCTAAAACTGAATGGAATGAGGATGATAAGAAAAGAATTCAATATAATGCACGTGCTAAGAATATTATAACATCTGCTTTAAGCCGTGATGAGTTTTTCAGGGTTTCAAATTGAAAATCAGCAAAGGAGATGTGGGATACATTGCAAGTAACACATGAAGGAACCTCAGATGTCAAAAGAGCAAGAATGAACACCCTCACACATGAGTATGAGCTGTTCAGAATGAATCGAGGAGAACCTATGACTGAAATGCAAAAGAGATTCACACACATCGTAAATCAATTAGCTGGTCTTGGAAAGACAATCTCAAATGAGGATCAAATTAACAAAGTCATGAGATGCTTGAGCAGGGAATGGCAACCTAAAGTCACTGCAATCTCAGAATCCAGAGATCTCTCATCAATGACCATTGCCACACTGTTTGGAAAATTGCAAGAACATGAATTGGAGTTTAATAGACTAAATGAGAGTGAAGAAACTGATAAAATAAAGAAGGGTTTGGCTCTGAAATCACAAGTCAAAGAAGTAGAAGACAGTGATGATGATGATTCAGAACAAGAGGTTGAATCTGAAGAAGAGACGGGAATGCTAGTTAGAAAATTCAAGAACTTCCTAAAGAAGAAAAGTTTCAAAGGAGAAATTTCAGCAAAGGTGACAACTCTTCCAACAACATCACATGCTATGAATGTGGAAAGATTGGCCACATGAAGCTTGACTGTCCAAAACTGTAAAAGAAGGACAAAACAGAAAAGTTTGACTCAAAGGACAAGAAGTGGAGAAAGCCAAGAAAGGCCTACATTGCTTGGGATGATAATGATCTAGATTCCACTGAATAATCTGAATCTGAGGAGGCAAACTTGTGCTTGATGGCCAGCAATAACAGTGATTCAGAAAATGAAGTAAGTTCTAATTATCAACCTTCTTATGATGAATTGCAAAATGCTTTTGAAGAACTTCATAGAGAATCCATTAGACTTGCTATATTGCTAACAAAGTCTAAGAAAACCATCACATGCTTAGAGGAGAAAGCTTCTATTTTAAACAAAGAGGTAGATCAATTAAAAACAGAAAATTGTGCTTTAAAAGAAAAACTAGCTACTGTCTTAGATGCATCTATATGTGATAAATGTCCTAAGTTGGAGAAATATATAAATCATTTGAATGGTGATCTATCTAGAGTTACTAGTGATAAAGAAATCTGGAATGCATCTAGCTGTACATTGACTAAAGAAGTTGAAAAACTGAAAAATGACTTAGCCAAGTTCACAAATGGTAGAGATAATTTGGATGCATTGTTAGGACAGCAAAAATGTGTTTATGATAAGGCTGGAATAAGCTATAAACCTAAGATACATGAGAAATCTTTCAAGAAATTTTTTGCTGCACCTATGACATCAAACACACCATTTGTTAAATGCTATTTCTGTGCTAGAAAAGGTCACACAGCTTCTACATGTCATTACAGAAAATCTGCTGATAATGAGTCTAAATATATATAGGTTCCTAAAGGAACTAATGCTCCAACTAACCCAAAAGGACCTAAACAGATTTAGGTACCTAAAGCAAAAACATGATTCTGTTTTGTAGGTGTGTTGGAAAGCCAAGAATGTGAAATGGTATCTTGACAGTGGCTGTTCAAAGCACATGACTGGAGACAAAAGCAAGTTCATTTCCTTTACCCCTAAGTCAAGTGGTAGTGTTACCTATGGAGACAATAATAAAGGAAGAATACTTGGCATTGGCAACATTGGAAGTGACTCAACAACAATCACTGAGGATGTACTATATGTTGAGGGACTGAAGCATAACCTGCTAAGTATCAGTCAACTATGTGACAAAGGCTTTAAGGTAAAATTCAATTCCAATAGTTGCTTAATAGAAAATCGGCATGATGAAAATTTGAAATTAATTGGACATAGGACAGATAGCATCTATATGCTTGATTTAGATAATATCTCTTCAAATACTGCATGCTGTCTTATTTCAAAAGAAGAAGAGAATTGGCTTTGGCATAGAAGAATTGAACACATTCACATGAACCACTTGAATAAACTGATTCGTAAAGATCTTGTAGTTGGCTTGCCTAAACTGAAATTTGTGAAAGATGGACTATGTGATGCATGTCAAAAAGGAAAGAAAGTTAAGGTGTCTTTTAAACCAAAGGACATTGTTTCAACAACTAGACCCTTGCACACATGGATTTATTTGGTCCATCTAGAACCAAAAGCTTTGGTGGTAACTCGTATGCATTGGTAATAGTAGATGATTACTCTAGATATACATGGACATATTTTCTATCTCATAAGAGTGATTCATTTGCTGCATTTAAGAAAATGGCAAAAATGGTGCAAAATGAAAAGGACGTAAAAATTGTTTATATAAGAAGTGATCATGGGGGAGAATTTCAAAATGAAGTGTTTGAAAACTTTTATGATGAGCATGGCATTCAACATAATTTTTCTGCTCCTAGAACTCCACAACAAAATGGAGTACTGGAAAGAAAGAATAGATCATTAGAGGAGATAGCAAGAACTATGTTGAACGACTCTAGCTTGTCAAAACATTTTTGGACAGATGCTGTCAATACTGCTATGTGCTAAATAGAGTCTTGATAAGACCAATCTTAAAGAAAACCCCTTATGACCTTTACAAAGGAAGAAAACCAAATATAGCACATTTTCATGTTTTTGGGTGCAAATGCTTTGTTCTTAACAATGGAAAGAATAATCTTGGAAAATTTGATGCAAAGGCTGATGAAGGAATTTTCCTAGGTTACTCCCTATCTAGTAAAGTATTTAGAATATATAATAAGAGAACATAAACTATTAATGAATCTGTGCATGTGACATTTGATGAGTCTAACCCCAAAAGGTTGGGAAAGGATTGTGTTATTGATGATCTTGCAGATTCAATTGAGAAAACTCTCCTAGAAGAGAAACAGGACAATGAAGAAGATGAAAGCTTAAAGAACGAATCGCTGCAGCAGGAGCAAACAGAACAACAGCCTGACCTACCAAAGGAATGGAGGAATGTCAGAAATCATCCAATTGATAAATCATCAGTGAAATTACAAAGGGGGTAACTACTAGACAATCTCTTAGAAATGTTTGTAATCATATGGCCTTTGTGTCTCAAGTAGAACCTAAGAACATAGATGATGCTATAATTGATGAACATTGGATGATGGCTATGCAAGATGAGTGAAACCAGTTTGAAAGAAACCAAGTTTGGAAACTAGTGCCTAAATCCAAGAACTGTCAAGTAATAGGTACAAAATGGGTTTTTAGGAATAAACTAGATGAAAATGGTATAATTGTAAGAAACAAGGCTAGATTGGTAGCCAAAGGGTGTAACCAAGAAGAAGGCATAGATTATGATGAAACATATGCACCAATAGCAAGATTAGAAGCTATAAGAATGCTACTTGCTTATGCTTGCATAATGGGATTTAAATTGTATCAAATGGATGTTAAGAGTGCTTTCTTAAATGGATTTATACAAGAGGCAGTGTATGTTGGTCAACCACCTGGTTTTGAGAATAATGAATTGCCTAACCATGTTTATAAACTGTCTAAAGCACTATATGGCTTAAAGCAAGCTCCTAGAGCTTGGTATGAAAGGTTAAGTAATTTTCTCATTGAAAAAGGATTTAAAAGAGGTAAAGTTGACACAACTTTGTTCACTAAGAAAAAGGCACACAACACTTCACTTGTACAAATATATGTTACAAATATATGTGGATGATATAATTTTTGGTGCTACTAATGAGCAGTTGTGCAATGAGTTTGCAAAGTCTTATGCAGAGTGAGTTTGAAATGTCAATGATGGGTGAGCTAAATTTTTTCCTTGGACTGCAAATAAAGCAAACTGAAAATGGAATCTTTGTTAGCCAAACCAAGTACTGCAATGAGTTGATCAAGAAGTTTGGCATGGAAAAAGCTAAGGAGATGGCTACTCCAATGAGTACCTCCTGTTATCTGGACAAGGATGAGCAAGGTAAACCTGTTGATGTTTCTAAATTTAGAGGTATGATAGGCTCACTACTTTATCTTACTGCTAGTAGGCCATATATCATGTTTAGTGTATGCATGTGTGCTAGGTATCAAGAAAATCCAAAAGAGTCACACTTAACAGCAGTTAAAAGGATCATTAAGTATCTGTTAGGAACAAAAGACATGGGATTATGGTATCCCAAGGGAGCTACATGTATGTCAATCAGCTATTCAGACTCTGATTTTGCTGGTTGTAAACTAGACAGAAAGAGTACTAGTGGAACTTGCCATTTACTAGGAAACTCATTAGTATCATGGTTCAGTAAGAAACAATCTAGTGTGGCTTTATCCACTGCAGAGGCTGAATATGTAGCAGCTGGTAGCTGTTGTGCACAGGTTTTATGGATGAAACAACAATTAGTTTATTATGGTGTGCAACTAAACCAAGCTCCTATTAGATGTGACAATACAAGTGCAATTAACCTAACTAAGAATCCCATCATGCACTCTAGAACTAAACACATAGAAATCAGACATCATTTCATTAGAGATCAGATACGAAGTAGAGAAATTGAGATTGAATATGTTGATACAACTAAGCAACTTGCTGATATCTTTACCAAGCCCTTGAACAAGGAAAGCTTCTTCTTCATTAGAATAGAATTGGGCATAATCGATCAATCCTATATCTAATCTCTAAACAAACAGGAGAAAATCTAAAAGGGGAGGAAAATTAATGGATGCACTTATTCTTTGATTTGTCCCTGCACCTATCCCTCTTTCATGAACAATTTTATATGCTATGTTTGAATGTTTAAAATGCTTACCTTCTCTATTGCTTTGAATGTTTCTTTTCTTTACCTTTTTGATGATGCCAAAAGAGGGAGGAAAAAGTAAGATATAGAGAAAGGAGAAAATAACAAATTATATATGCATATGTTGAGGGGGAGCTAAGGAGTTTATAAGCTTACATGATTAATAGGGAGTAAATCAAATAGGAGTTTATAAGCTTACATGATTAATAGGGAGTAAATCAAATTCTGCTTTGTTAATACTCTGTTAATATTTTTTTTTGCTCTGATATACTACTGCTTTGACTGCTTTGATAGCATGATATAAATCTGCCAAAACACTTAGCGTCTGCTACACTTATACACTGATCTTATAATTTGTTAAAACGTTTGTCATAATAAAAAAAGGGGAGATTGTTAGATTCAATGACTTAAAGATTTTGATATATGACAAATACAACTTAATGTGTATGCAAGTGTTTAGTGTCAAATTGTAAAGACAGGTATCAAGCAATATTCAACAAGTTCAGTGAGCAATCAAAGGAGAATATTCAAGGATGAACTTGGAGGAATCAAAGAGCAAGGACAAAGATCAAGGAATCATCAAGACAAGAGCTTAAACGAAGAAATGAGTGTTAAGTCTTAGATGATTTGTAAGAGATGAAATCTCTTATTCACAAATAGCTCAATTAAGAAAGATGCATGAAGAAATTCATATTTCATAACCTGCATTAAAAGGAATAAGTTTTTGTTAATGAAAATGATTTTTGGAAATAATAATAGAAGCGCTCCTCCAACACTGGAATAATATAAGCGCTCGTCCAACACTAGGAATAATAGAAGCGCTCCTCCAACAGTGTTAAAAGCTGGTGTCCAATAAAGTGGCAGAAGCTCACGTCTACTAATGCAGGTGAAATCCCACAGGTGGAGTGGGGACTGGATGTAAGTCACAGTGGTGGTGACTGAACCAGGATAAATCTGGTTGTGTAGTATCTCTAAACTCAGACTCTTTAATTTCTATTTATGATCAAGAACCTGTGATTTTGATGTTTAAAGTTCAAATATAATTTCTGTTCTTGATCTGTATAAACTGTATTTTGTTATTACTGAGTTATTGAACCTGAACCTATTCGTTATTAATCTTTCTTATCCTCATCACCTTCTATTCAAGATTTTGTAAAAACCCTTCATCGATTTTATAAAAGATCCCAAGAACACAAATCCGTAACTCTGATTTATAAAGCTTTGTGAAAAAGTTTTAAGAGGGAAATATTTTCTTTGAAAACTCAATTCACCCCCCGAGTTGTTGAAGCCAAAACAACACGTGGGGTCAAGGTCCCCTTGGCCAAAAAGTACCAAGGTCCAACATAACAACATCTCTACCAAAAAGCATCGAGAGCACTTTGGCCAAAAAGCACCAAAGCGTGACAACGTGCAATAACCCATCGGGTACCGGCTTAACCCGCTTATCAGTCTTTGTTATCTTAATTAATCTTTAATTAAGTTATCTAACTTGTTATCATTTGATTAGTGTATTATTACATCATCTGGGGATAATTGGGGTAAACACCCCTTTAATTCATTAATCTTAAGTTCTGACCAGCAGGGGGAAGCACGGGCGTACTAAACCCCCAGCACGTTCGTGCTCAATGTTCTGCACGACCGTGCTCAATACGCGGCCTGTTTTCCAGAATTTAACACTGGAGCACGGTCGTGCTCCCTGTTCAGCACGGTCGTGCTCCTGGGCAGGGCCATACTGTTCTGGACAGAATTTAACGTGTTCTTGGAGTTTAGGCTCCCTAATTCTCTCAAATCATATCCTAGGGTCTTAACTAAAACATTCGGCATGAAACTTCACCCCTCACTAACAAAGTTCATGTCTTATGAAGCTTGGGGAATTAATCCCTTAATACCTATGTTAACTAAGAGTCCTAATTAAGTCAATTAGAGTCTTATTAACATATTCAACATAACAGTAACATCATCATCAACAACATATCCAGTCAATGTGATCAACATAATCCATGTCATAACAACAACATTCATAATCATGGGTATTCATACCAATTCAACCAAAACTCATGGCATAAGACAATTCAATAGGCATACCACATCATGAACAACTCAACAATTATAACAAATAGGCATACCAATTAATCCAATTAAACATATAAACAATTCAGTCATACAACCAGGCAGATGATGGCATCAATACATTATAACGACAATAAACGGGGCTATGGGTACCCCCCATCTTACGCTACTCCCTAGCCTAGTGTATACACTATTCTTCTCCCATACCTGGTACGAGGTTCGCGTTTCAAAAGAAGATCCACTAGGGTCCCGTCTCACCAGCGCTTGTCTACGACCTCAAGGACGCCAAAGAGACACTTTGGTTCAACTCTAAGATCAAGAAATTAAAAGGAAGAGATCAAGAACTTGAAAGGAAGAACACATGGGACAAGGTGCACGAATTTTACCTTTTCTAAAGTCCCAAACAGCAAGCACAACGAACCCCTATTCGTAGCGATGTTCTCCTATCAAGAAGCAGTGAAGAATAGTGCAAGAACGGGTTCCCTTGAGAGAGTTTTAGGCAGAAAAGAGGAAGGAGGGAGGAAGTTTTCTGAGTGTTGGGGTCGTGTAAACTAGGTTTAGGTCGAGTCTAATGGTATATATATGAGTTTGGGTCATAACGGGTTCCTATTTCAGCCCAAACTGTATACAGTTCTGTATTTTGACCATAACTTGAGCTACAAGTTTCCGATTGAGGCGTTCTTGGTGTCGTTAGAAAGTTCAGAGAAATATTTACAAATTAATTGCCATGATCGAATCCTAAATCGGACTCTAAGATGGTCAAAAGTTTGATGGAAGTTTAGCGACAGATTTGGTAGTTATTCCTAGATAGGATCCTTAGGAGATTATGATAAGATCTTAAGATATAAACAAAAAGAGGATGATCCTATATTGATAAGGACTCAAATCTGATTGGTTGAGGGGCTAAAATCTAAGAATAACACTATCTCTATTTAAATACTAAATCACACGATATCTTATCATATCATTCTTAATAACTTATTATTAATAAAATCACATATCATATATTAACATATAAAATCAAACATTAAGAAACACAATCTCATATTAATGTAAATAATCATATATTAATATACATATTATCATATGCAATAATATATACACATATATAAATATCAAACATAAATATGCCAAAACTAACACATATAAACATAAGGGTAAATCTTGAGATGTTACAACAGGTCCACCCTTGTGTTTTGAATGCAAGAAGCCTGGCTATTTCAAAGCTGATTGTCCTGAGCTGAAGGATAAAAAGAAATTCTTAAAAAAGAAGAAAGGTTTAATGACTACGTGGGAGGATCTGGATCTATCTTCATCAGATGAAGAAGATGATGCCGAGGAAGAGGAAAATATCTGTCTCATGGAAGACACTGCATCAGAAAGTGAATATACTGATGCTGAGGTAATGGACTCTGACCCATCCACTCTTCAAAATGCTTTTGATGAATTGTTGCATGAGTCGTCTATATTGTCTCGAGAATATAGGAGTCTCTAAAAGAAATTTTCTAGACTGTCTAGAGAATATGATAGGGTTTGCATTGAGAAACAAAACCTTAAAGATGAAAATGACATACTAAAATCAGTGAATGTAAGTCTAGCTGACAAAATGAAGTGTGAGCCTGATGTTTATTGTGAAGTTGCAAAACTGAAACAAGACGTAACATATCTGACAGACTCTCTGTCAAAGCTTGTAGGTGGCTTAGATAAGCTTAGTCTCATTTTAAGGTACTCTAGGTCACCACATGATAAATCTGGTATTGGTTATGACAAAGAGAAGCAAGAAGCATCTCACCAACAGTCAACAATACATACACAGCATACAGCTTCAAAAGCTCAAGCTAAACATGCTAAAACCAAATCTGGCCCGTCCAACGCCTTTTGCAAAGTGTGTGGAAAGAATGGGCATATTACATCTAGATGCATACATAATAAGCATAGAAAGTATTCTCGTCCAGTGACTACTAACAAGAAAGGACCCAAGTCAGTTTGGGTACCTAAAGATAAGATAATCCCTGTTGCAGATTTGTTTAACAACAGGAAGGAAACAAACGTCTTGGTACTTGGACGGTGGGTGCTCACGACACATGACAGGAGAAAGGTGTATGCTCCAAGACCTTAGAGCCAAAGATGGTGGCTGGGACACATTTGGAGGAAACCAGAAAGGGAAGATCACCGGTATATGTAAAATTGGTAAACATCCTTTTCCCTCCATTGACAATGTTCTCTTGGTTAATGGTCTTAAACATAATCTGGTAAGTATAAGTCAATTATGTGATAGTGGATATGCTGTTTCTTTTGATAAGAACATGTGTAATGTCAAGAAAAATGATGGATCACTTCTATTCTCTGCTAAAAGGCAAAACAATATGTATAAGATTGACTTGGAGGACCTCTCAAATCAGAGTGTCTCATGTCTAGTGTTCATTGAAGATGAGCGATGGATTTGTCACAAAAGACTAGGTCATGCAAGCTTGAAACTAATTTCAAAGCTAAATAAGCATAACCTCGTGAGAGGGCTACCAAACCTTAAGTACAAATCTGATGCTCTCTGTGATGCATGACAAAAGGGAAAACAAGTCAAGGGTTCTTTTGAATCTTAAACTGTTGTTAGTACCAATAGACTACCAGAGTTGCTACACCGTGATCTTTTTGGTCAAACAAGAACCGCTTTTGTCAGTGGTAAGAAATATGGTCTTGTTATTGTAGACGACTACACAAGATGGACATGGGTTATGTTCTTAGCTTACAAGGATGGGTCGTTCAAGGTCTTTTCTATATTCTGCAAACGTGTACAGAATGAAAAGGCATGTGCATCACTTCTATCAGAAGTGACCATGGGGGAGAGTTTGAGAATGAGCTATTTCATAAGTTATGTGAAGCAAGTGGTATTCTTCACAACTTCTAAATACCAAGAACACCAAAGCAAAATGGTGTGGAAGAGAGAAAGAACAAATCTCTTCAAGAGATGGCTAGGATTATGCTCAATGATCACTCTGTTCCTAGACTCTTCCGGGCTGAAGCTATTAACACTGCCTGCTACATTCAGAACATAATATACATTAGACCTATCCTGAACTAGACTCCTTATGAATTGTGGAAAGGACGAAAACCCAACATTTCATATTTCCATTCCTTTGGTTGTAAATGCTATATACCGAATACAAAAGATCAACTTGGTAAATTTGATGCAAAAGTAGATAATGGAATTCTGTTAGGATATTCTGAAACTTCAAAAGGCTTTAGAGTTTATAATTCTAGAACTTTAGTTGTGGAATAATGTATTCATGTCAAGTTTGATGAAAAGCAGTCTGATAAGAAATTATCAGAGTTAGATGAAGCTTTTGCAGATCTTGATCTAAATATCTCAGGAGATACAACACAGATTAAAGCTGATGATCTAGTAGACGACCCTCCTCAACAAGAACCAGAAACATCCATTTCTCAACAAGAAAATGTTCAAAGATCTTGGTACTTCAAGAATTATCATCCACAAGATCAGATCATTGGAAATCCCAATGATAGGCTAAGAACCAGATCAACCTTCAAAGAGCAAGATGATTCTGCACTTGTCTCTGAGTTGGAACCAAAGACATTAGACGAGGCTCTTTTGGACGATGACTGGATTCGAGCAATGCAAGAAGAACTTAACCAATTTGAGAGAAGTAATGTTTGGACTCTGGTACCCCTGCCTAAAGACAAATCAGTTATTGGAACAAAGTGGGTTTACAGAAACAAACTTGATGAAAATGGTAAGGTGGTAAGAAATAAAGCAAGACTTGTTGCACAAGGATACTCTCAAGAAGAAGGTATAGATTACACTGAAACTTTTGCACCTGTTGCTAGACTAGAAGAAATTAGGATTTTACTTTCTTTTGCTGCTCATCATATCATTATGCTTTTTCAAATGGATGTTAAAAGTGCTTTTCTTAATGGCTTTATTAATGAAGAAGTTTATGTTATGCAACCTCCGGGTTTTGAAAGTGAAACCCCACCTGAACATGTATATAAGCTTAAGAAAGCTTTATACGACCTCAAGCAAGCTCCTATAGCTTGGTATGATAGACTAAGTTCATTTCTAATGGAAAACGGCTTTAATAGAGGAAAGGTTGATACAACCCTGTTTAGAAAATCCTTAAAATCTAATTTCATAGTTGTGCAAATATATGTTGATGATATTATATTTGGTGCTACTAATGAATCTCTATGCAAAGAGTTTTCTAAGCTAATGCAGAAAGAGTTTGAAATGAGCATGATGGGAGAACTCAAATTCTTCCTTGGACTTCAAGTTAAACAAACTGTGGACGAGGTGTACATCCATCAAACTAAGTATACAAAGGAACTACTAAAGAAGTTTAAGATGGATGATTGCAAGCCAATGAATACCCCTATGCACCCCACGTCCATACTAAACAAAGATGATAAAGAGAAAATGTAACACCCCGACTTTTCGCTGTTTTCTAATATCGGAAATTTATATAAATACGTTTATATTTTTATCCGAGACTTAAAAAATGATTTTGGATAAACCAAAGTCATTTTAATGTTATACTTATTTTTATAAGGTTACGGGAAAGTTTTTGGTTGGAAATTCAGACGAAAACCGGTCTACCATTTTCTGCGTTTTCATTGACAGTAAAAGTTTACTGCTCAGAAAACCTAATTTTCATTTGTGAACGAGATGAATAATGTTTTTATCATATTTTCTAAGATACTGGAAGTTTTGAAAAATTCAGCATAAAAATATAATATTATATTTGCTGCGGGCGAAAACGTCGACATATCTCTAAGAAAACTTGAGTCGGATGAATCAGGGAGTCAGAACCAGAGCTGAGATGACTGATGTGACTGATGTGACGAGCATTTATGACGATCCTATCCGAGTCATAATGGTCATAATGGCGCATTTATGACACTTAGATATTTTTGTAGGGAAAAGACTATTTTACCCCTAGTTTCACTTGAAAATTAAAAGCTTTGCCATTGTAATTTTGGACCAATATACCCTAAAACCCACGGCTCTCTCTCTTTAGCACCACACTTGGGCAACTTTGATTCATTTTCAAGTCATCGTCTTCAAACATAAAGCCTTTTCTCTTAAGAACTCTAAGAACACCCATAGATGTTCATACTCGCCGAAATTACACAGAAATTATGACCCTTTTCTGTTATGAATATCGAAAAACTTTCTACCTGAAAGCTGTTCCTATTTCTCTCTTCTTTCTAACAAGCTAAAGATCATCAAATACGGATAAGTAGTTTGGGAGATATACCCAAATTACCGAAACTGCTCAAAATCTTCATCTTCCTCACTTTTCTCTCATTTTCTCCCAAGAACACTTAGTTTTGTGAAGAACTTGATCATCTTCATCACTTGTTCATCAACAAGAGGTAGAATCTTTCTCTCCATAATCAATCATGAACTCTTCTTCATTCATATTGTAAGATCTAGCCATGAATCATCATGTTCTTCATCATATTTAAAGTTCATGATGCTTTCTTCAAATATTCATAACAAATTGTAGAAAAATCCTTTTGACTTGAAACCAATTTATATTAACTCATCTTGATGCCTATATTCATCATCTAAGAGCATGAAGCAAAAGAAAATTTCTTCCCTATTCTTCTATGGTTGGCCGAACCTATGCCATAAGGAAGGATATAGGTTTTGTTTCAATTTTTGTAAAATAACACTTGATCTTGTCTCTTTAATACTTCTACTTGCTAGATCTAGAAGCTTGAGAATTTTTAAACTCTCTAACCTAAATTTTTGTTGTTGGCCGAAAACCCTAGCCTAGAGGTTAGATGTTTTTTTTTTATAAAAAAATTCTTGCTTTTTGACACTTGATTATGTCTTCCTAGCACTCAATGATTATTGATCCAAAATATGGTGAAATTTTGAGATCCCTAGCCAAGTTTTCTAGTTATGACTGAATTCAAGCTTTAGAGGGATTGAATGGATTTGTTTCAATCTTTAACTTATGACAATTTTTCTTAACTCTATACTACTCTAAGATCATGTATCTAAGAGTATGTGAAATTTTGAGGTTCCTAACTTGATTTGCTAACCTTAGCCGAAATCACACTCATGATGAGTTAGATGATTTAGTTTTGATATTTGTGTTATGATCATATATCTTGCCTTCCTATACTCAAGGATTATTAATCCAAGAGTGTATAAAATTTTAACATCTCTAGCCTAGAAAACCTATGGAGGCCGAACCAAACATAGCCTAAGAGAGGGTGAGGCTGAGAAAGACGAAGAAGAAGGGCCAAAGATCCATTTTCAACCTCATGCAATTAATGTTATCAATTTGTTCCAAGAAACCCAAATTAATCCGGAATCGGATCGGAAAGCACACTGAGAAACAATTTAGTAACTTCAAGAGGTAATGGGGGATTACCTGAGGGATTTTTCCGATGTCTATATGCTATCTGTTTGTGGTATGTATGTTTATTTGGGGTTGTTAGTTATGGTATTTTATCTGTGTTTATCTTCTGCTTTTAATTGATTATCTGTTGTTAATTAATTATCTGCAGTAATATATTATAGTGTTGTGATGCATGATCTGCCTGGGTTAATGATTATAATGATGTTGTTGGATGTTGTTTGAGAATCCTGACAGTGGTCAATGCTCAATTAATTAAATGAGGTAAAAGATTTAAGAAGATATACGAAGAATATTCAATGTTTAACTGAGAGATATTGGAGTATATTTTGTCTAAATAATTATTTGAAAAAAATAGGAATTTTACGAAAATATTATTATTTTAATGATTTATCAGTGTTTAACCGTGAAATTATTTTTGTACTGCTAATTTTTCCGTAAGAAATTCCGTAATATTATAAAAAGTTATTTTATGAACTTAATTATTGAAAATAATTTAATTATGATTTTAGAAAAATATTTAAGTGGAAAAAGCTAAGTTTTGGCTTAAATGACTTTAAAAATGATAATTGACGGCAATTTGGAAAAGTGTCGACGTCAAGTGTTTTGAAACGACAATACGTATTTTAAGCAAGTTTAAACCTCAAGTAACTCACTTTTCTGAAAACCAAGATTTGGTAACCAACGATTTTATTAAAGAATTTCCCATCTAATTCTAAATAACAATGTTTTTTAAAACAAGGGTAAAAATGGAATAAAAAAATTATAACTCATTACATTCCGTTCACTTTCCAAACGATGGAATTGAAACTTTGTTCCGTTCCATCATAAAATACCCAAACAATGGAATGGGAAATCTATTCCATTCCGCTCCACTCCGTTCCGTCCCATTCCGTTCTGTTCCATTCCAATACGCTCATTTCAAAGTATCCAAACAGAGCCTTAGGGACTGCTATTTGATTCAAACAAAGGGTACTCCACATTCACTGAAGTTGTGCACCAGAGCAATGGGTAAAAAATGGCGAATGAAGTGGTGTGTCAAATATGTCCATGCGATGCAAGAACCTATCCTTGTTGAGAGAAACAGAGTAGAGTAAGTGGAGGATTGGATGAAATGGGATGGAATAAATTCCATTAGATTCTATTCCATTATAAATTAGACAATCCAAACAATGGAATCATGTTCCACTCCATTCCTTCCCATCTCATTTCATTACTTACCATCAATCCAAACATAGCCTAAGAGAGGGTGAGGCTGAGAAAGACGAAGAAGAAGGGCCGAAGATCCATTTTCAACCTCATGCAATTAATGTTATCAATTTGTTCCAAGAAACCCAAATTAATGCATCCAATTTGAATATGCTTGGAAAGACGCACAAATTAATGACAAGGGAAATTGTGTAAATAAAAGTTAATATAAATTATCCCTAATTTTCATTTTAACTCCTTTTTATACGTGCAACTACAGTGCCTCTAAGAATACAAAGTTGCAAAACCAAAAAGCCCTTGGTTCTTGCGTGCTTGTTGGGAAGTTCAAATAATGCACTTAATGACGCTATTAAAAATATACTTAATGGGTGGAAAAAATAATTACATTTTTATATAATAAATTACTCAGTGAAATGACTTATTTGACCACAGTTTTGGAGGGAAAAAATGCCTCCAGTGACTGCTACTTTTATATAAAGATAAAGATTCTTAAACTTGTTGTTCAATCTTTGCAATTTATAGAAAATAAAGAGCCACCTCTACTCTTTTCCACTGTAACACCCAAAGCCAAGACACAAAACTTTCTCTTCACATTAAATTTGGATTCAATGGGAGATAAAACTATTCCTGCAAAATAAACAAAGCATTGTTCAAGATTTATCCCAAATAAATATTTGATTTAATAATTTCAAAACTTACTAAAAGCATTTCAATATCATAAAAAACAAATGAAACATGTTGGCATTAATAGTCTTCTAAAGAAGTAATTAAAACATTAATTGAAAAGGAGAATTAAATTGAAATAAAATCAAATGTTAACACCATTCAAATTTAGACTCAAAATTAATTTTTTTAAAAAATAGAATAACCAACAATGTTAGCATCACCGTATCCTTTTAATACAGTGGAAAACCACTATAGAGAGAACCGTAATCCATGGTGCCTCTCACTTTGTTATTTTCTTTTTAATCGAGTGTTAATTTACATCATAAGGGATTCTCACTAGTTTAGCTTCAAAGTGTCCAAACTTCAAAGAAGCTTCTCAACATTACATTGTGATAGCATTATAGTATCACCTTCCTTATGATTTTAACACTCACAACCATCACTTTTTCTTTTTATAGCAAATTTAACACACATAATTTTTCATGCAATACCCGTAAAATATAAAAAAAATATTTGTCACCATCCAGTTTGGACCTTGTTTCCACAAGATACATGCAACTTCAGTTCACTACAAGAAATTCAGTGATTAGCTACGATAAATTTTGTAGTTAATTGGTAGCTAATTTATAGCAAATAAATTTAGCTACAAATTAGCTGCAAAATTGGTGGTAGCATAATTTGAATGGCAAATTAGCTAGGAAATTTTTTCTATCCAATTCATAGCTAATCTTAAATAAGTGCTAGCTATTTTGTAGTTAATCCCTAGTAATATGCTCTTCAAAATTGTTTTTACTAGCTAAATAGCTACCATATTGTCGTAGCGATTTTATAGCCAATCTATGGCTAGATTTTCTTAGCGATTCTGTAATTATTCCCTAGCTAATTCAAAAAAAAAACAGAAAAAAATTTACTCGCTAAATTGGTCCCAAGCACCTGCAATTTTATGGACCAATTTAGCGACGATATCTTTTACCGATCAAAAAAGGTTTTTTACATCGATTATATTCGCATTATAGAATTAAGTGATATAGAATGTGAGAACTTTTCAAATCGGATACTGACTGGTGTAAAAAATCACATTTTGAATAGGCACAAACAAGCTCAAACATAAATAAAATATCTCAAATATCCAAACTATTGACAAACATTAAATAAGATGTATCCATAATGTCACAAATTACTAATCTAAAAAATGTAAGAGAAGACATTGGTGAATTCACCAAAAATTCCTACACATAAATCTCCACATTCTTATGAAATAAGTCATGAATATACTGACACTTCATCTTTGGTTTGCTCAGTCCCTACATCATAATTTTTCAGAAATTTTGAAAACCCCGGACCCTACAGATTTCAAGCAAAAAGTTAAGTTAGATAGATGATCAAAACAACATTGAATGGCATCATATGAAACCAGGTTCTTCATTATTAGAATCAACCATGGTGACAAAAATGAAAAATAAAACCTGTTAGAATAACACATGAACATTCCATGATTAGGCTAGTATTTTTTTATTATTATTTTAAGAGGGGGCATGTCTAAATAGAGTTAAAGCTCATAGTCCCTAGTCCCTGTTCTTGTTTTCTTTTCAATTTTGTGATCAAAAGTACTTGTTTTAAGTGCAACAAATTTGTCTGTGCATGTCTCCAAAGTAAAATGAAAAATAGAGACTAGTCTTTCAAGAGAGCACCAAATTCAGAGGGTAAGATAAACCATTTTACATCGAATACAGAACTATTTCTAGCGATATACACCAAGCATAAAATTCAGCACCTAAACATGCAAATCTAAATTCATTGAAAATATTAACAACTAAAGCTTCTCTGAAGGATAGACAATTTAGTTTGGTTACCTTCTCAAGGATATCCATTAGTTTGAAATTCTTTGTAGGAGTTTGGCTTTGGGTTCTATATGAAGCTTATTCACCACCTAAGCATTAGCAAACTAAAATCAAGCATTATATACCTGAATTGTATTTAAGCATTATATATCTCAGGAATGACATGATATTTAAGGGAGGAAAGAGAAATTACCGGGACTGCTGTTGAATATTTTTAAGCTGGAAAACAAGTACAAATGGAATTAGAATTTTAGGATCTCAAGCAAATAGGCCTTAAATTATAAAGAGTGCTTGCAGCAATATAGACATGAGTGCACAAGCAATGTTGAACACCTTAAGTGAGAACTGAATACTCATATTTGTCTCAAGTCTCAACTCATATGACAGCCATAAAAAAAAGTCAGAATTGAATATTGAACTGTTTACAAAACTTATCAAGAACCAAGGCATAGATGCAATGCCATAAATATTAAAATAGAAGCTATTTTTGGTCAAAATGAATACAATGAATTCCTTGTCCATGAAAAGGAGATAGGAGGAATTTCAAAAGGTAGGGAAAGTCTCACTCTTGCTTTTTACCAAAAAGCTTTAAGTGTAACACCATTTAACTAACCAAGTAATTTTCAATAACAAAAAGGACGACCAACACATCTTCACTTACAGGAGAGCAAAGAGAAAAGTTACACAGAGCAATTACCATTAAAAGACATGTTTTTTCTTTGGTATCTTTGTATTGAGGAAGACATTGTAACAAATGCCATAGATAAGGAATAACAAGAACTATCAGGATTGCAATTGAATGACTACCACAAACTGAATCCGCTTCAAGCCAAGCAATTATGGCAACCTGCATATCATAAAAATTATATTGTAATCAAGTTGATATAGTAAGGTATAGGAAGGAAACACAAATATCTCTACAGGCAAAAGATGATAGAAAATGGAAAAAGAAAACCAAAGTTTTGATGAACGACTGTTAGATGTGGGCCTTAATGGGCCTTTGTTATTAATAAAGCAGTTAGTAGCAGTTTAATAGAGTAGTTAGTAGCAGTTAATTAGAGTTAGTTACTTAGTTTGTCTATAAATAAGAGAAGAGAAGGAGAGAGAAGGTATCGGGTGAATTGAATAGGAATTGGGGCCTTAGGGCATTTGGGGAGGTGCAGACCCTCGAAGTTCTGCTATATTGTACTGTAATCAAGGGATCATCCCTATTTCCTTAGTAATATCTTGTAATCAAATACCGGTTTCTATCAACTGGTATCAGAGCACTCGGTTCTGGGAGTGTTTCAGGTTCATAGGCGAAGAATGGAAGCAAGAATCGAGTCTCTTGAGCGCTGGTTCAAGAATCAGAGAACTCTTCGAAAGGAATATCAGGCAGAAAATCGAAGACAGTTCACAGAGATACTGGATATTCTGAATCGGAATCCACAAAATAGTGGTCATCACAATCATCATAATGGTGGAAGCAATACCAGTGATGACGGCGACACGGTGGTTGGAAAGGAGACGAGTCACAGAGGAGACAAATGGAGGAAACTTGAAATTCCATTGTTTTCGGGTGAGGAGGCATGCGGGTGGGTTAGTCGAGTCGAGAAGTGCTTCGATTTGAAGGGAATAACCGACCAAGAAAAGATTCAAACCGCCAAGACAGCCATGGAAGGAGAGGCGTTACGGTGGTTTAAATGGTGGGAGATGGGTGCTCTAAATCCAACATGGGAGGATTTCCGATCCGCCATGATACAGAGGTTTCTGCCTTCACAACAGACACAAGCATTGGGGTCAAATAATGAAGAGAAGGAAGATGGTGATGCATCCAACATCCATAAATTCCAGAACCCAGATCTAGTTGCAATAACTAGGAAGGAGGAGGATCTCCAGGAAGAGTTCGGTACAGAGAGAAGGAAAGGGAAACCGCCGCCACCCCAACAAAATCTTGACGACGAAGAGAAGAGGGCGGGTGAGACCAAGATGGGGATCGAGAAAAAGAGAACGGCGGCATTGCCAACCCAAGATAACCTCACTCAAAAGAAGGGAGCGACGTCGGACGAGGAATCTCCGGTCAGGCCACCACCAGAACCGCCGGATCGAGATGTTCAGGAGGCAACTGAGGGTGCACTAGGGATTAAGAAAAGGGAGGAGATGACGATCTCAGTGCAACCCCAAACGAGTGGTCCAATCAGGCCATTGCCACCGAAGCCACCGGACACGAACCCATTAACGATGGTTGGAGCGTCGTTTTCAGACGAGATGGGTGAGGAACGGCCGGTCAAACCACTGACAGAACCGCCGGACCGAGATCTCCATGCGGCGTCCTGTGGTACGTTGCTCAAGGGCCGGGTATGGCTGAACATGGGAGGAGAAGAAAGTCACTGGTTGCTACAGGTTGGTATCATCGAAGGGAAGATGAAGGGAGGGGCAATTTTGGAAGACTGCCAGAAAATTGCAAGGGCTGACCTAATGGGCCAGGCCCAATTACTTCAAGAGAAACATGGGATTCTAAACAGGTCTCTTGGGTGTGCACTGATGGACCAAAGTTCAGGCCATATTAAGCCCAATTATCAGAATTATTTCCATATTGGGCTTCAGCCCAATATCTTGAAGAACATTGCTCTTGGTGATAAGGCAACACTAAATCAAAAGGGGCAGAAGCAACATACAAGTATAGCAGCTGGAGTGACAGGCTTCAAACAGT
Source organism: Sophora flavescens (assembly GCA_030762895.1). Lineage (NCBI taxonomy): Eukaryota > Viridiplantae > Streptophyta > Magnoliopsida > Fabales > Fabaceae > Sophora > Sophora flavescens. The sequence goes on along the minus strand of CM061065.1, from coordinate 51,093,388 downwards.
GGGACCCGGGAAAACTTGCTATTCACCTTGAGGACAAGGTGAATGTTTAGGGGGGAGTATTGTTAGATGTGGGCCTTAATGGGCCTTTGTTATTAATAAAGCAGTTAGTAGCAGTTTAATAGAGTAGTTAGTAGCAGTTAATTAGAGTTAGTTACTTAGTTTGTCTATAAATAAGAGAAGGGAAGGAGAGAGAAGGTATCGGGTGAATTGAATAGGAATTGGGGCCTTAGGGCATTTGGGGAGGTGCAGACCCTCAAAGTTCTGCTATATTGTACTGTAATCAAGGGATCATCCCTATTTCCTTAGTAATATCTTGTAATCAAATACCGGTTTCTATCAACGACCCAGCTTAGCTTCAAAATGATATAATGAGTGCAATCATATGAATATCCAAATAACTTTCATATGCTATGAATTATGTACGTGTCATATTTTATAATAATATTACAAAACAATTATAATATCAACGCAAAAGTCAGTTTAAACTACAAAAAAAAAAAAGAGAGATTGACAAGTTACCAGCATTTTTTTTTTTTTGATAAACAAGTTACCAGCAATTAAAAGAAGAAATATTTGTATGTTTGATTTTAATGATGCATTACTTGTTTGTTTACCATTCTACAAACTGAACACTCCAAGACTTAAAACACATCACTCAACAACCATTATCATTAACAAACAAATTTCAAATTCAAATTAGGCATTTGATCAAACCCAGCAAAGGCATAATCAGTTATTACTTATTGATTAATCGTTCCTAAACTGGAAGTTATTTTAGAAATATCTACAGTAAATGTCAATGATGCTTACCTTTCCAACCTTATTTGCAATGCCTAAACTTCTATTCTGGACTTGAAGAACAGCAAGCAGAAAAGCCCATATCTCCACTGCATTTTTAAGCGATAATTAACTTCCACATGCTTCAATTTCTAAATGTAGAGTCTCTTCAAACCATCGATGACTAATGTCACGGAGGAGGCTAGCATCTAGGGATAGATGCCCAAAAATTCAAGTGCAAAACTGTTAGAATGCATTTGACACATTTAAAAAATTATATAATAGTAAAGAAGTAGCAAAGAACGTATAAAAATTTTCAGTAAAAGTTGACCTTTAGCCTCTTGCATCCAATATAACTGGGACAGCAGCACTCCTTGCAGCCTGTATTTATAACAGCAAAATGCATAATGGAATATCCAGGAACAAGTAATGTTTAACCAAAATCTCTCACTAGAAACTTAAAGAGAGGAAGAAAAAGAGAATAAGGAAAACTTGATAAAATATGACTAGTTGAGAATCTTATGGATGAAGCAGATATATGTATCAGAGATTCAAGAACCTATGACAACAATATCATAAGTACAAGGTACACAAAGAGATGAGCCTCTCCACAAGACTTGAAATAATATAAAACATGTCTTGCTTGACATTTGGATCACCTCCAATTTTCTCGAATCAGATCGAACAATGGCGATTATAGTGATATTCACGGAATCACAAGATAGTCTAAATTTCTAGCATCATAACTCTTATCGAGCAAAGAAATTTTCTTGCTAACTTGATCCTAATCCAACTAAATCACTCACCAATTGAAAAGAAATCATTTGTAACAACATCAATGCAAGCAATGTTTCTACGGACTCGAGATATCGCATTGTAACACAATGACACCTGTCATAAATTAAGATACCATATAGCTCACTCTTGACAGCTAATTTTTAAGATCCAAGAGTTCATCTATATTTTATAATTTCTACCAACATAAGGCAAGTTCAGTGCAAAGAGAAGAAAGCATACCTTCTATTTAATAAATCACCTTTAAACAAAGACCGGTCAACAAAATTGGCTTGAAATTAAAAGAGATTAGGTAATAGAGATACAAATTCTGGATCTAGCATAATGCTAATTTTCAAACTGAAAGCTAAACAAGCAAAAAACTGTTAGGAGATTTGTACACAGAGTAAGTTGCTTCCTTTCATATTGATGAAATATGAAACTTTATCTTTTCTTTACCAATCATAAATTGTTACTAAGCCCAAAGAAATATATAATAAAAGCAGGCAGGATGTTAAGATATTGTGACATACATGCTTTTCAACCTTTGTTTCTAATTATATTCTTCTTTCAATTTCTGCAGCCTGCAAATGCATGTCACATTTATCAAATTAAAACCATGTAACAATTTATGATTGGCATATAAATAGACGATAATTCATATTTCAATTTTAGATTTTATGACTCTGATCCTGCACATTAGTCACAATAAAGTTAAAAAGTAAGAGTATTGTGTACCAGAGGAAAATAGGAACATGGTGCAACAACTTTTTCTACACAGGAAACAGTAACAAGATTTAGTAATGCAGAGATCACTTTTGTGCCATATACAATCATTATATCTTTTCTCTTTCTAAGTATAATCTTGAATTTGATACTATAATAATCATATGCAGTCTATCTGTAAAAGTTAAAAAAGGTCAATGATAGAGCATGACATGACTTCATGGGATAGCAATATGAAACCATTCTGCATGGAAAACAAAAAAGAGAACATAAGCAGAGGATCATATCAATGTATATTAACTCAATTTAAATAGAAGAAACAAAGAAAATTGAGTAGAGAGCCAGAGTATTAAAATTGATACAAACCCTTCGACTTGGCTCCCCAGAGAGCTGAGCCATACAAAATAATTAATAAGGTCTTTGTTTCTCAGTTCTAAATCAATCACTACAAAAGCTAACCCGACTTCATGAACTTCATGAGATCAAACACTACCAACCAACATCCAATGATAAGAACCCATTCTCACACACGATCAATGCATTCCCCCAATTTTTCCCACCCTATCACCCTCATAAAGGATTTCCATTATCAATCAATGAATCAAAATCATAGGCAAAACACCAAGTTCAATGCATTCCTCACAAGCAACAATCACAACATCGATGACTCAAATACGGGTTCATCAAAATTAATCAAAGTTAAATTGTTATTGATAAAAAAGAAAAATAAAAACCTAGCGATTTCAGAACGAAGAGAGTACCCAGCGCTCAAGTACAAGTTCATCAATCGAGTTCAGAATGGAAGCGAGTTCCCAGCGGCCACGCATGCAGCTTCCAAATCGAAGAAATTTAGAGGAAGAAGCTCACTACAGCTTCGAAGACAGAGAGAGCGAGCACAGATCGGAGAACGCAAATCGATCTGAGATGGAGAGGGACGAGAGATCGATCAAAGATGAAAAGAGGACGAGAGATCGATCGAAACAGAGAGAGGAGAAGAGATCGATCGAAACGGTGAGAGAGGAAGAGATCGATCTATGGAGTCGGAGACGAAGAATGAACTGTTATGCGAAACGAGAGGGAGTGAAAAATAAAGACTAAACAAATAAACGTAAATTAATAACAAAAGATGACCTGTCGTTAATCTGCAGTCAATTAACTAAGAATTAGCTACTAATAAAATAGGCAGCTAAAATTAGTAGCTAATTCAAAAAAATCTTGTCGTGGTTTAAAACCAACAAATATAAAACTTTCCTTATTTTGTTTTTAAATTGACTTGAAGCCCAAGGCCCATTAAAATAAACCATGCATTTCTTTATCCAGGTCTGGCATATAACCACCACATTTGATTCTTCAAACATTGCAAGAAGATAATGTAATAGTACCAATAACTAGGTTCTTTGCTCTAAATTAAAGACTTCAAGACCAACAAAAGGCCACCAGACATTATCTAGTTACTCATCACAGTAACTATATATCACTATAATATCAATTATATTGATGTTATTATGACATCACAATTAAGATATATAATAGTCATAGGTAAGAAGTTAATATATCAATCAAATTACCAGAAATGCTTGAAAGAAGCATTAAAATACATATTTTTCCATCATCACAAAATAGTATATACCAGATTTTTCTCTCTACCAAGTAGTTTATGATTAAGGTGCAAAAAATATATTACAGATAACCAAACTTCCAACGCTTCAAGAGAATCATCATATCAAATATTTTTAAATAGATAAAGATCAAATAAAAAAAATAGCTCCTTCCTTTTTTTTTTATATATAAAAAATATATTTCTCATTATCACATACCTCAATTTTTTCTCATTATCACATTCCTCAATTTCTACATGTATACTTCAGCCAAGTACTATATATAGAGGTTCATCATCAATAATTTCACAATTAGATGCCATATACACATATTCAAGGTTAAAATCTCAAATCAAATAGTATCAAGTTCACATATAAAGGACAATAATTGTCATCATGATTTTAAAAAAAATGATCATGTTCTCATTATGTTCATACAAATTTAGCCGTAAAACGGTTTTCTAATAAGTAAGGTAATAACCATAACAATAATCACATTTGATCAAGCATCTAAACAATTTTATTTTGCAAAATAGTTGGCCTCTAAAATCTTTCAAGAGAATTAGAAGCATTTTGTTAAGTTTTCCAAACAATCAATCCATTAAAGATAATCAACCAAGCACTATTCACATTGGCATCGTTGAGTAATTCTTTAAAAAAGACAACTCATGAGCAACCTCTATCAGATATGTTTAATTGTCACATTATATATGTTCTTAAAAAATTAGTTACGGAAGTATTGAAGTTGACACAGGGAAACACAGGAAGGGGTGATTGAATTGTGTTTCTCAACAGTTTTTCGAAAATCCTTTTCTTAAAACCTTTTTTCAAGGAGAAAAAGAAATATATATACACAATCAAAATATCTTTTCAAAAGAGTTAATAGACTCAAATCCAAATCCCCACAGTTAGTATAAAAGAAGACTGTAAAAGATAGGGATAAAAGATTCACATAGTTGATTTATCCTGGTTCACTCTCTTCCAACCAAGAGCTACGTCCAGTACCTTCTACTTGAAGGTTTTTTCCACTATAATCCAACGGCTTTACAAGTATTCAATACCTCTCGAGGCTTACAAGTATTCTTTCTCAACAAAGCCTCTTCAGGCTCTAACTCTAACTAAGAGATTTAAAGATTGATCTAAGAACTCACTATGTATGAGGGTATGAAAATTTAAGATCAAGTGAGATTCCATCTGAAGATATTCGAGAGAACTTTTATCAGAGTTTCGACACTTTTGAATATCAGACCTTCGGTGACTTCTTTACTGGGGTCGTCCAGTATTTATAGAGTTCTTCAGTTTGAGTTCTCTCCTTCTTCAAAGGTCTTCAAACATATCCGTTTAGAGATATCATTTAATGCTGAGATCCGTTGAGTCTGATAACTTGATATGCTTTCTACGAAATATGCTCTTGGTTATCAGAAATGCTCAAAGTGGTACTGTCACTTCTCTGTTGTACCGAAGGTTACTTTCTGACTTTCCTTCTTTGTACTATATTCAACTTTACAACAGCTTGTGTGTCAGAGTACAAAGTTTTGTGTTTTCGATGGTACTACGTTTCTCTTACCAAGAAACTAAGTTACAAACAATTCAAATAACACAAGTAAAAGACATTGATATATTCGCATTAAATAAACAATCATTTGAAATAAATTCACTTTGACTAGACGGGTTTAATTCCAGTATACCTTTGTGAAGTTGCCACAGGCAAACATAGGAGGGAGGAAGGGGGGGGGGGGGTTGAATTGTGTTTGTTAATAATTTTCGAAAACAACGTTTTTGAAAACTTATTTTCTCACACGGGATAAAAGGCAGAAGCACACACAGAAAAATATCTTTTAAAAGATTAACAAAATCAAGTTCAAATCCCCACAGTCAGTAAACAAAAAAAAACCTGTAAGAGTTAAGGGATTAGAAGATTCACGCAAGTGTTTTATCCTGGTTCACCCTCTTCCAACCAAGAGCTACGTTCAGTCCCTTCGACTTGAAGGTTTTACTCCACTATTTATCCAAATAGATTACAACAAGTATTCAACACCTCTCCAGACTACAAGTATTCGTTTCTTACCAAGCCTCTTCAGGCTCTAACTCTAACAAAGAGATTGTTTGCTTTTGATCTTCTAACTCACTATGTGTGAGGATATAAAAGTTTAAGATCAGTTGAATATTACAACAGTATTCAAACTAAAGAATACAGACTTTTGCTCTTGAAAAGAATGAGAGCTTGTAGATTGGCAAAAGTTCAACTAACAAAAGTTTTTCTCACAAAAAAAAAAAATCATCATCTTCAGATGTTGAGGACTTCTATTTATAATGACCTTCTTCTTCTCTTGAAAAACTTCAACGGTTATTTTAAATATACCCGTTTAGAGATATCATTAAATGCATAATATCCGTTGTGACTGATAGCTTGATCGTTGTCATTGTGAAATGTACTCTTGGTTATCACTTTTGCACGATATGGAAGGACACAACTGAGTAATTACAACTTGAAAAACTGTCTTTTCTCCTTTGTGAAAATTCCAACTATTCCAGCAGAAAAAAAGGTGGTAGGGTACAAGTTGTGACACCCTAAACTCGGGTCATCACATGGTTACCCGTTTGCGGAAATAAAACTTAATTTGCTGGTTTCTTTCGGAAAATAATGTTTTCTCAACGTTCATCTTTTCAAAATATGGTGATAAATTTTTTTTCCTTTTTCCTTTAACCTCATAACAACAACAACGAGATCAAATCACACATAAATACACAATGTATATAAGTCATACAACTATACTGCCTCATATGTTTTTATACCTAAATCATAATCAGTTTTATCCTCAAAACATAAATAATATAATAGGACCTAAGCTGGTCGTAACTAACCGACACTACAGTCGATAGGAGCAGCACAGCATGCCTCGAACTAGACAACCTTCTTCTTCTTGTAGGGATTATACCCCATGTACGTCTCTGATATGTGTTATAAGGGTGAGACGCCAATATATGGATTTATCACCATAACTAAATGCGCAACACAAAAGAAGGCACATACACATATACATATTTATAACAACGTACTTATTCATATTATATCACATCGTTTATCAATGGGTTTCACACCCCAAACATCAACGTTGAAAAACTATGCATGAACACTTCAATACATCATCTAAACATTCACACCTAATCTCATGAGATATCTCCAACTTCGTGGTGAGTTGATCAGACTCGATAGTTGCCGGCACACAGCCACAGGCACACAGTCAAAACCCATCTCACACTGTCCAACATCGAGGCACAGGTGATATCAACGTTGATGGGGCCTCATTGTCCACCCGGCACAATGAGAACATCGTTATGATCTACCATGACGCCGCAAGGTAATCACTCGTTTGATCATGGCACGTCTGCCAAATGCATGCAAGAAAAACATTTTGTTCTCAACACTTTTCTTTGTGCTATATCTTTATTTGTCAAAGCTCTCAAAAGCTTACAACCCAATCATCGTTTTAAACATCGAATGCTCTCAAAAGCATCATCGTTTTAACATCTTTACAAATTTTATTAACAACACAGGACCTCAAAGTCCGAGTGCTCAATCACGAAGCCCCTAGACCTTGCAATCAGTCTTAGGTTCATGGTAATAGAAAACATCTCAAAACGTTTTAACTTCTTTACGTAGATATCCAGTCTACCACACAACGAACCTTAATACCCCGACGTCTCGGTTATTAAGTTCCATATCATCGTTTTACATCATTTTTGTCTGTGAAAAACAAATCTAAAATAAGACAACGTCTTAAGAACACTAGTACCCTGACAACTCGGTTACTAAGTTCTATATTGTCATTGAGTAAACTCATTTACAGAAAATCCTTTCTACTTGAAATTCGTTTGTAAAACGTCAAATCATCAAAAACTCTTTTACTGAAACTTCAACTCTAAAAATTTAAATCAATTCAGATTAAATTTCTTCTCAAAATAAGTACTGCTGTTTTTAAACTTTCTCCGTAAAAAAAAAATTTCAAAACTTGCTGTCGTTTATCATTTTCCAAGAAAGAGTTTTAAAGTCAAACTTTGACTTCCTTTTTTTTATAATATTATATTATTATTATTATTTTTTTATTATTATTTTTTTAATAAATAAGATATTTTCGAATATTAATTTCACAAAATAACTTTTTATAATATTACGTAATTTCTTACGTAAAAATTAGCAGTACTAAAAAAATTTCACGGTTACGCTCTCACCGTGACTCATAAATTTCTTTTACACTAATAAATCATTAAAATAATAATATTTCTCAAAACTCATTATTTTTCCAAAATAATATTTTTCACCATTATTATATTCCAATATTTCCCATAAAACATTGAATATAATTTTTTCACAGCTTATTAAAGCTTTTATCTGATTAATCGGTTGTGCACTGACCACTGTCAGGCCTCTCAAACAACATTCAACAATATCATCAAAATTATATCACCAAGCAGATCATGCATCATAGCAATATAATATACTACTGCAGATAATTAAATAATTTAAAAGCAGATAAATCACCGATACACAGATAAATAACACCACGTAAACAACATAAACAAATAACCACAACCACATATAAATCATATAAACCACAATAAAAGCAATTAGTTATTGAGAAAAATCCCTCAGGTAAGCTCCCCTTACCTCTTGAAGATTGAACTAACAATTCCGATTAATCTCCTTATCCCGATCCGATTGTTCCTCCGTCAGCTTAAATCAGTTAACTTGGATATTTCCTTCAAACGAATTGCAACCAAAATAAATCAAATCAAACAACAACACACTTGGCTCATGGAGGTTAGGGTTCGGTTTCAACAATTTTTCTAGGTTAGGAAAATTAAAATTTTGTTAACTTAGGGATTTATGATCCATAAGTAACTTAAACAAGATTAAGAGTTTAAACCAAGATTATGAACCAAGAACATGGATCAAAACTCATCTAGTTCCAAGAACTAGGGTTTCTGTTTTTCTCAAGATTTTAGGCTAGAGGTTTTAAAATTTTCTCAACTCTTGGATTTAACCAACATACAAAGCCTAGAGTTGGATTAAAGTGTTACTAGACAACATTTGAATAAAAAATCCATCAAATATTCATAGCTAGGGTTTCAGCCTTTATGAAACAAATAGGTTAGAGTTTGATTTTTGATCTTCTATGTACTTACATACAAGAACTATCAAGGTACTTGATGATTGAATCATGAATCAAGACATGAAAAAACAAAATCCATGAACATCATTTTTCAATGGATTCGGCCCAGTCCAGAAATTAAGGAAAGAAATTTCTCATGATCATATGCTTCTAGATGATGAAAATAGAGATGATTATGAGATCATACGAATTGGTTTCATGTCAAAAGGATTTTTCTAGAATTAGTTATGAATTTTTGAAGAAAGCTTCAAGAACTTTGAATCATATGAAGAACATGATGATCAAAGGCATAAACTCGAGAATCTTGTGAAGAGAAAAGCTTAGAATAGGAAGATTAAGAGAGACTACCTCTTGATGATCAAAGAAAAGGATGATCTTGATGATGTTCTTCACAAATTTCTCATGGTGTTCTTAAGTGTTCTTGAGAAACTTAGAGAGAAAGATGAATCATGATGAGGATTTAGAACAGTTTTAGTAATTTGGGTATATCTCTCAACATACTTGTCCGTTTTGGATGATCTTTATGTCGTTGGAAATAAGAGAGAAATATGAACAACTTTCATGTTGAAAGTTTTCGGAGATTCGGAGTAGAAATTGGTCAGAATTTAGTGGCAGTTTCGGGTGATTGATGAGAGAATGACTTTGCCTTATAACTCATCCACTTAACATAAATGCTCATTTATGGCTTAGGAAAAGTGATGTCCAAGTGCTTGGAATGGATGAGGAAGCCGTGGGTTTTTAGGTTAGTTTGGTCAAAATTCTTAATGGCATGGCTTGTAATATTCATGAAGAGCCAATGGTAAAATCATCATTTCCAGGAAAAATATTCCTTTGTCATAAATGCGTCATTATGGCCATTATGACGCGGATAAGCTTGTCATAAATGCCTGTTACATCGGTCAAATCCGTCACCTCAGCCCCGTAGCCGACTCCCTGGTTCATCTGACGCAGGTTTTTCCTAGAGATATCTCGACGTTTTCGCCCGCAGCAAATATAATATTTTAATTTTTACGCTAAATTTTTCAAAACTTCCAGTATCGTAGTAAATACGATAAAAACATTTTTCATATCGTTCACGATTTAAAATTAGGTTTTGAGCAGTAAACTTTTACTGTCAGCGAAAACACAGAAAACGACAAACCGGTTTCCGTCTGAATTTTCAACCAAAAACTTTCCCGTAACCTTATGAAAATAAGTGTAACATGGAAATGACCTTGGTTTATCCAAAATCATTTTCTAAGTCTCGGATAAAAATATATATTTATATATTTATTACCGATATTACAAAGCAGCGAAAATCGGGGTGTTACACAAGTCGTTTTGTATTTCCTATTGTACTATGTTGCTTTTTGCATTTCCTTGATGGTACTATGTTTCTCTCATAAAGAAACAAAGCATTAAAACAGATAAAACAAATAGAAAGGTCCGACATTCATTTGAAATAAATATCAATCACTTGAAATAAATATTTCTGTGGTCGGGGTAGCATTTACTAAGCTAGATGGAGCACATGAAAATTTATATAAAAAGGAGCTCGTCTACTTAAGATCTACGTCTACATGCTCATGGTGAAATCAAGTCTATGGACTAGCATTTTTCTTTTCGCTCGTCTGCTGATGTGGCATATCCTCTCGTCTATCATCAAGTCTTCGGGCTTGCTATATTTCAGTGAGATATTTTTAATCTCATCTGCTGACGTGGCAAATTAGCTCGTCTACTCATTGAAACTAAAGTTCCCGTCTACTTAGAATATTTTATTTTCCCGTCTACTCAAATATAATAAATAAATAAAATTACCAAGGTTTTGAGCAACTTGTCTACATGAATGGACGCGGATTCACTTTTTAAGTCCAAGCAGATATAAGGAAACTTATTTAAGATTTCCATAACATATATATTTTTAACATTCTTGCAAGACTAGAAAAATCATGTTAGATCTCAACTAAACTTTGCCATGCAAATTTAATCCTTTTTGTTAACATCAAAACTCAGATTATTAATCCAAATCACTTTGGTTCCAACAGTCTTCCCCTTTTTGATAATGACAAAAACTAATTAAATTTAAGTGAACAAAGTCTAAGAGAGCTTACAAAGCTCCCCCTAAGACTAAGCATTCAAACTTAACAGGAACAGAATAAATTAGACATAAACTCAGCAACACATATCAAATATAACTTATCAGATCAGTTCAGCTACTTATCAGTCAAAAGATAGTATCAGAGCATTAATCAATTATGTCAAAGCATGTATAAACAAATTAGAGCATGCATATGCAGACAAATGTATAATTTCAAAAACTGACTTTTATTAAATTTAATCCTCTATCCTTTCTCCCCCTTTTTTGTCATCAGACAAAAAGGTAAAGGAATGGACCATCATTGTCAGTAGGTAAACAACACAAGAAAAGCCTAAAAAGAGGGTGGAGGAGGAGGAGGAGGGTTTGGATTTGGGTTTGGTGGAGGAGCAGGAAATTGAGTTGGCAGATTTTGACTCTGTTGAAAACTCAGCATGATGTTCAACATCTGGTTCATCATGACATTTGTTGGAGCCAGGGCTTCTGCAACTTGCTCCTTAACCTCAACCTTTACTTTTTCCTCTACAATTCTTCCAATAATCTCTTTAAGGTTTGGATGCAGTGAGAGTGAGAGTCTTGAACTTTCAACACTGTCTTGAGCATGTGCTTGACTTGGAAGAGTATCTAAAGCTCTGGAAGTTTGAGGTTGCTCTGATGGATGAATGACAGTCAGAGCCATTGGCTGAGATGATTGCTTCTCAGAAGTGCCTGGTCTAGGAACAGAATCAGCAACTTCCTCATTCTCAGTGACTGGTAGAACAGATTCAATCTCCATAGTAGGGTCTTCAACTATAATTTCCTCATCAGTATGCTCTGAAGGTGGTGATGATGGAGGTGAGTCAACAAGTGTGAGAACAGGTGGGGGCAGCTCTCTGGCCCAGTGGACTGAATCTTCTTCATAAACAGGACTGGTGACAAAGTCCCAAGATGTCCTTGTAGATGAAGAATCTGTAGTATGAGAGTCCACATTTGCATATGACTTTTGGAATGAGCCTTTTCTCTTCAATGCTCAAACCAGAAGGGGAGGCTTCTTGTGCACATTCCACCATGTGAGTCCTCCAGATGTCAACAACCACATCTTCACGAATATCTTCAACTGGTTGTGTCAACCAATAATCTATGACATTCTGATCAGTGAGGTTATAGCTTCAGGATTGATCATGCAATGCTTTGGGAATGACATCTTTCCAGTATGTCTCTCAAACTTCTTGTCCTTGTCCTTGTTTAAATCAATCATTGGAAGTCTTGAACATGGCATGTAGGGCTTGATCCCAATTTTTGTATCCTTGAGGGTGTGGAACAACCAAGTAGGAGGTACAAAGTTTGCAGCTCTAACCACCCTGAACATCACAGACGTCAGCATAGCATACATGATATGATCAATTATATCAGCAGCTTTTCCATACTCTCTAGGATGTCTAAAGGTCCTCCATTTCGTCTTGTTGTCCATGATAATGGGGATATGTCTGAAGGATCTCGATCTCTTGTAGATGACATTATCTAGGTCTTTCTTTGAAGGATCCTTAGACCAATAAGTGGTGATGTGTCTCTCTACACCTTCTGTGAAAGGCTTGAAAGGAGGGTATCTGACAAGGTTGGGATAGATTTTTCTAGGAGGGAATTTTTTCAGTGGAAGATGAGTTAAGGTAGGTCCAAGATGGTTGTGCAGAGTGGATGGAAGAGGTCTGGTGATGTTTGGTACATATGGAATGGGTACATGCCTAGGTTGACTTATAGTCTCGGGTTCATATTCATATTCTGGTAAAGGATACCAGGGTCTGGTTGAAATAGGTTCTAGTTCATGTTTGTGGTAAAGGATTTTCCAGTTTCTCTTTACATTGACCCAAATTTCTGCTTTGCCATCATAAAGTACAGAAGGGTCTCTGTATGGAAATTTTGTCTTTTGGTTTTTGGGAAAGGGTGCACCAAGAACAATTCCATCATCTGGTTGGTTAAACCAGGGATCATTTTCAGGTTGATGGGTTGGAATTGTGGTCTTTTTGGTGAGGATGTTTGTTGTTGGTTAGGTGAGTTTGTTTGTGGTGATGGAGGTGTAAGAATATATACATCATCTAAAGTTTCAGGTTGGTTCACATAAGTTGCAGGCATAGAAACATCCATCATATCCTCAAAGCTAGAAACTAAGGCATCTACTGTTAATTTTACAGGATCATTAGCAGGAAGAATTACCTCAGAAGTCATAACAGACTTAGCTTTCCTAGGAGGTTGCCTCCTGGGTTGTGTAGGAATTTGGACACTAGCAATACCAGCAGAGGCAGCAGTTCTCTGTTTCTTCAAAACAGAACTGATGGAGACCCTGTCCTCATCATCCTCATCCTCATTATAAGATAGGATCAAATTCCTTGTCCTTTTCTGTGAGGGTGCAGGTTTAGGAGCAACAGCTGATGGTTCTCTGATTTCAATCCCACTAGTAGGCCTCTTAGGCACAGGCTTCCTTGATGCAGTGGTTTTCTTTTTAACTGCCCTTTTGAGCCCCAGAACTTCAGCATTGTTCTGCTCAACCATTTCCTCTTTGACCTTCATCATTTCTTCAGTCTTGGCTAGGGCAGCAGTAGTGTAAGTGCTCAGATTCATGTTGGCAATATTCATTTTGCCAAAATCAGCAGTAGACATTGGCTTCTCAGTCAGGATTCTTTCCTGCTCTTCAGATGATCTAGCAGCAATGAATTCATAGATTCCCTGTGACTTGAAGATTTTGGATAGAAGATAGCAATAAGGAAGTGCAGAGAGCTTCATCCTATGAACAGCAACATCCTTGAATCTCCCAAAGAGAATTCTGGGCAAGTTGATCTTAGTCTCTGTAATGAGATGGCAGAGACAAAACTTGTACAGAGCAGACAAGTTGTCCTTTGACCCGGTCTTGTGTAGAACCACCTTGTTCAGGAACTGATGAAGGATGCGAACATGATTCTTCATTTCTACCTATTTCCATGAATGAGTTCTTACTGTGTCTTCTCTCATTAGAAAGGCAGCGATAACTTCTGAACCATCAAGGTTTGTTTCCCATGACTCAGTAAAGACCACTCCTTCTTGAGCTCAAATGATGGCATCATAAATGGTTTTCTCAGAAACCACTATTATCTTCCCCAAATCAGTGACGAAGATTTCTTTATCAGTAACTTGAAGTCTTCTCCAGAAATCCTTGATCAGATTAGGGAAAATGGAGACTTTCTCCGTGAAGAGTCCTCCCCACCCTGCAATGTTGATATTCTTGCTAATATCCAAGTTGTATTCCTCTAAGATTCCGAAGTTGAAGTAGTGCTCAATAGCCACATTCAGCTTGTCAAATTGAAAGTTGAAGAAGAAGCCATTGTGGAAGATTTGAGAGTTAGGGTTTTGGGGGCAAAGAACAAAGAGCTCGAGTATTCTCAGAGATGACAGGGTAGCGAAAGGTTTCTCAGAGAGAAGGAAATTGCTTTAAAAAGGTTTTGAATTTCAAAGGTCTTTCTTTTGGAAATAAATCAAAAAGAAAATATTTGACAAGGCATGTCATAAATGATAAAAACAACGTTGGTATTATGAAACTATAAAAAGGTTATGATGGGATTGATGGAAGTACTGACTCAACATTAGAGAATATACCAGATAAATTTGTTTTTAAGACAAAATAAATGCAATTAATAAACAAGTGTATAGACGGGTCCAAGCAAAATTCAAGCAAACATAGACGCGACATGCAGTGGACGCGGCACACAAATACGATGGACGCGGTATGCAATGGACGCGCACTTTAATCATGCAATGAACATGAAATGCTTTAGGCGCACATATATCAACAACAAAATTCTCACAGCTGGACGCCATAATCAATCCACACATAGCATATTTAGATGCTTTCTAATAAAAATAAATCTGTTCTCAACAAGAGGTTTAGTAAGGATATCTACCCATTGATGGTCAGTATCTACAAATTTTATATCAAAAACACCTTTTTGCACATAATCCCTTATAAAATAATGTTTAATTTCTATGTGCTTAGCTCTAGAATGCAATATTGGATTCTTAGATAAATTAATTGCAGCAGTATTATCACACATAAATGGAATACTACTTACAAACACATTGTAGTCCTCCAATTGATGTTTGATCCATAGAAGTTGTGAGCAGCAACTTGCAGCTGAAATATACCCAGCTTCAGTAGTTGATAAAGCTATGGTACTTTGTCTTTTACTTGACCATGAGACAAGGTTATCCCCAATGAAGTGACATCCTCCACTGGTACTCTTTCTTTCAATTCTATCTCCAACATAGTCAGCATCACAGAAACCAACTAATCTGTAATCTTCATTTTTCTTAAAACACAAACCCAGATTAGTTGTACCTTTTAAATATCTAAATATTCTCTTAACTGCTGATACATGAGATTCTCTAGGATCAAATTGAAATCTTGCACACAAACATACACTGAACATAATATCAGGTCTACACACGGTGAGATATAGAAGTGATCCTATCATACCTCTATATACCTTTTGGTCAACCTTTTTCTCTTTATCATCTTTGTTTTGTATGGACGTGGGGTGCATGGGGGTATTCATTGGCTTGCAATCATCCATTTTAAACTTCTTCAGGAGTTCCTTTGTATACTTGGTTTGTTGGATGTACACCTCGTGCATAGTTTGTTTAACTTGAAGTCCAAGGAAGAATTTGAATTCTCCCATCAAACTCATTTCAAACTCTTTCTGCATTTACTTAGAAAACTCTTTGCATAGAGATTCATTAGTAGCACCAAATATAATATCATCAACATATATTTGCACAATTAAAAAATTAGATTTAATGGACTTTCTAAACAAGGTTGTATCAACCTTTCCTCTATTAAAGCCATTTTCCTTTAGAAATGAACTTAGCCCATCATACCAAGATCTAGGGGCTTGTTTAAGGCCATATAAAGCTTTCTTAAGCTTAAATACATGTTCAGGTTGGGTTTCACTTTCAAAACTCGGAGGTTGCATTACATATACTTCTTCATTAACCATTCAGAAAAGCACTCTTAACATCCATTTGAAAAAGCATAATGCTATGATTTGCAGCAAATGAAAGTAAAATCCTAATTGCTTCTAATCTAGCAACAGGAGCAAAAGTTTCTGTATAATCTATACCTTCCTCTTGAGAGTAACCTTGTGCAACAAGTGAAGTTGACACAGGCAAACACAAGAGGGGGGGGGGGGGGGGGGTTGAATTGTGTTTGTTAATAATTTTCGAAAACAACCTTTCAAACTATTTTTTCACACAAGAAGATTAAATCAGAAGCAAGCACAAAGAAATAGATCCTTTTTAAAAAGCTTTAACAAAATCAATATCAAAACCTCTCCTGGCTTACAAGTATTCCTTTCTTTCCAAGCCTCTCCAGGCTCTAACTCTAACAAAGAGATTTAACTTATGATCTTCTTAACTCACTATGTGTGAGGATATGAAAGTTTAAGATCAGTTGAATATTGCAACAATATTCAAACTAAAGAATACAGACTCTTGCTCTTTAAAAGGAAATTAGAATGAGTGATTATCGATTGGGAAAAGGTCGTTCTTCAGAACTTGAGGTCTTCTATTTATTGCGACCTTCTTCTTCACTTGTATTTCTTCAACGGTTATTTTGAAAAGTCCCGTTCAGAGATAACATTGAATGTATGATATCCATTGTGACTGATAGCTTGATTGTGGCAAAGCTGAAAAGTACTCTTGGTTATCGAGGTAGCACGAAATGGAGGCTCACTGCTCTGAGCATTGCAGCTTGAAAACTTGTTGTTCCTCCTTTGTGTACAATCCAGCTTTTTCCAGCCATAAAGTTGTCATCGTACAGATCGTTTTACAGTTTCTCATTGTACGATTCTGCTTTTTACATTTCTTTGATGGTACTATGTTTCTTTTACAACAAGGTAAAATATTAAAGCAGATAAAACAAATGTAAAGAACAAATATTCTATAGAAATAAATATCAATCATTTGAAATAAATTCAAGAGATTCGGATTGCATTTATTCATTCAAGAGATGGAGCTCGTCTATTTAAGAACTTCATCTACTTATGTGAGACTAAGTCTGTTCACTATTTAATTTTGCTCATCTGCTGATGTGACATATCCTCTCGTCTATCAAGTCTTTGGACTTGCTATACCTCAGTGAGTTATCATAATCTCTGTCTAGTGACGTGGCACTTAGAGCTCGTCTACTTGATTATTTTATCTTTCAGTTCATTCAATTCTACCAATTATTCCTGTCTGCTGACGTGGCAAGCTAGACATGTCTACTATCAAGTCTTTGGACTTGCTGTATCTAAATAAGTTATCTTGATTTCCGACTAGTAAACATTTAGTGCCTCGTCTACTTTAAGAAACCAGTCTACTCAATTAAATAAATAAATAACTTTACCAATATTAGAGCAGCCATCTACAAGGGTGGACACGTATTTTTCTCAAGGAGTCCAACGAAAACTTATCACAAGTTTCCATTACTTATATTATAAATATTCCTGCATAATTGAAAGCACATGTTAGATCTCAACTAACACTTTGACAAGCAAATTTAATCCTTTTGTTAACATCAAAATGTAGAGATTATTTAAATCAAAACCACTTTGGTTCCAAAAATCTTCCCCTTTTTGATGATGACATAAACTAATTAAATTTGAAAAGCAAAGTCTAAGAGAGCTTGCAAAGCTCCCCCTAAGACAAAGCATTCAGATATATAATCAGTAAAAGCATATGAGACAAACTGCATATAAGCTATTAGATAACTGCTTATCAAACTTAGAGTATATATGAAATAATAGATAAACATAGTTTAGCAGATATCAGAGCAAATAAGCAAACAGAAGTATCAGAGTAGTTATAAACAGAATATGCATATGCAGACGAATATGAGCTTTTCAAAACTGACTTTGTATATATAAAAAAATCTCTTTTCTTTCCTTTCTCCCCCTTTTTTGTCATCAGACAAAAAGGTGAAGGGAGTGGACCATCATTGTCAGTAACAAAAAAAATTCAAAGTTAGGCAGGAGGAGGTGGTGGAGGAGGTTGATTCTGAGTCTGGGTTTTCTTGAAATCAGTCAAAAATTCCAGCATTTTGTTCACAACCTCTAAGGTTGGAGCCATAGATACTTGAACTCTTTGAGAGACTTCCTCAGTGATCTTCTCAGTCATCTTTTCAGCCTTCTCTTCAACCAGCTTACCAACTCTTTCATCAACTATCTTGCCAAGAACTTCTTCAAGATTTTGGGGCAGAGCATGTGCTTGAAAGGTGCTTAATGCTCTGGAATGTTCAGGATGGTTTGAAGGGTGAACCACAGCCAGAGCTTGTGGTTGAGAAGTGTGCTTTTCAAAGGTGCTTTGTTTGGGAATGGACTCAGCAACCTCTTCCTCATGACCTCGTAAGTCAACAATAGTGGCATTCATGCCAGGTCCTTGAACTACAATTTCATCTTCTGTGTGCTCAGAAGGAGGTGAAGGAGGGGCAGGCATAATCACAAGAAGGGGTAAAGTGGTTGCTGCTATTTCCTTTGCCCATTTAATGGGATATGAGAATTCCACATTCCTACTTGTTATAGGAAGTCCCCAGAGATCTTTGTAGATCATGTATCTGAAGTTTGAAAGTCCACATTTGCCTATGACTTTAGGAATGGCCTTTTTCTCTTCTTGGGTCAGACCAGAGGAAGTTGTTTCTCTTGTGCAATGAATGATGTGGGATTTCCAGAAGTCACCAGCACGTTTTCATTAATCATCCCAATAGACTCAGATTTCAAATAATAGTCCAGCAAGGAGTAGTCAAAGGTTTCTTGATTCAGATCAAGCATTACTGATTCAACTTGTGGGATTACTCCTTTGAATCTTCTATGCTTCTTGTCCTTGTCCTTGTTCAGATCAATCATCTGTAGTCTTGGACAAGTCATATAGGGTATGATTCCAACTCTTGTTTCTACATTATGCCTCAGCCATGATGGAGGGACAAATGTGCAGCTCTGTCAACTCTGAAATGACTGAATTCCCACTTCAGTATTTCATAGATGAGCTGATCCTTGAAGAAATCAGAGGCCCTCCCATAGACACTGGGATGCTTGAAGGATACACATTTTGTGTCACAGTCCATTATCACAGGGACATGTTGTGAGGATCTCGCTCTTCTTTCAGGGAGGGTAGGAAGATTCTTCCTTAGTGGGTCTGTCTCCTAGACACTTATCACATGTCACTGAACTCCATCAGTGAAAGGTATGAGAGGTGGAGTTTTAACAAGATTAGGATAGATTTTCCTGCGAGGGAATCTTTTCTGGGGCAAGTGAGTGACTAAGGGTCCAAGGTTGTTGAACATCTGTGAAGGAACATTTGTGATTAGTTTGCAGTCAGGATGAGATTTATGGTAGGGTTCAACTGGTGGGTCTATTTCTTATTCATACTCAGGTAGGGGGTACCACCTATCAGGGATGTGTTCAGGTTCAAGCTGGTGAGTGAGAAACAGAACTCTCCAATCTCTCTTTACTTTAGCCCAATCCTTAGATTTGCCATCATAAACAACAGAAATTGGAGTGAAAGGAAATAAAGTTCTTAAAGGTTTTGGGAAGGGAGCACCAGGGGAAATGCCAACATCTGGTTGATTGAACCAGGGATCATCAGCAAGGATAATTGGTTGAAATTGTGGTCTAGATGAGGAGGCTATTTATGAGTGAGCAAGGGAATGTGTAGGTAAATTTGTGGTTTGGCCAGTTTGTGTTGGTTGGGGTGAGGGTGGAGATGGAATATAAACATTGTCAGTTATGTTTTGGTTAAACACCTCATCTGAAGTAGAGACGGTAATATTTTCAACAGAGGCAACAGCAGCAGGGAGAGTATCATCTCTATTTTCTAAACTAGACGCTAAGGCGTCTACTGCTATTTGAACAGGATCACTAGCAGAGATGGTTACCTTAGAGGTCATAGTTGTTCTAGCCTTTCTTGCAGGTTGCCTTTTGGTTTGTGTTGAAACAGGCACAAAGGCCTCAGCAGCAGTGACAACAGCATTAACAGCAGAAGTTTTCTGCTTCTTCAGGATGGTACTGATAGGAACTCTGTCCTCATCAGCTTCCTCATCCTCATTATGTGAGAAGATGATTCTTCTTTGATTTTCATAGCGTCTTCTGCTTTGGCCAAGGCAATTTGTTTGTAAGTACTTAGTTGCATGCCTGAGAGATTGCTTCTCCTAAAATCAGCAGCAGACATTCCTTTCTCAGATAGAATTTTGTTCTGATCTTCTTCAAACATGGCAGCAAGGACATCATAAACACCTTGATTCCTGAGAATATTTGATAGAAGGTGAATGTAGGGAATGGTAGAGAGGTTCTTTCTATTTTGCATAGCTTGTTTGAATCTGTTAAACAGAATCCAGGGAAGGTTGATTTTGGTTTCCCAGAAGAGATTGCACAGGCAGAATTTGTGGAGAGCAAAGATGTTATCCTTGGAGCCAGTCTTGTGTAAGACAATCTTGTTTAGAATCTGATGGAGGATTCTGATTTCATCTTTCAGCTCAGCAAACTTCCAGGAATGAGTTCTTACAGTATCTTCTTTCATTAGGGTAACAACAATGGTCTCAGAACCACCTTTGTCTTTTTCCCAAGTATCAGTAACCACGAAACCCTCTTGGGCACAAGCTGTTGTTTTGGCTTCAACGACTCAAGAGGGAGGGGGGGGGGGGGGGGGGGTGAATTGAGTCTTCTTAAAAATATTTCCCTCTTAAAAACTTTTCAAATCAGAGTTGCGGATTTGTGGCCTCAGGATCTTTTACAAGATCAATTAAGGGTTTATATAAAATATTGAATTGGAAGATGATGAAGATAAGAAAGATTAATTCAGAATAGGTTCGGGTTCAAGATTCAATAATAACAAAATACAGAAACTGATTAAGCCTTTAAAGATTAAGAACAAGTTATGCAAGTTTCAGATATAAGCATTAACAATCAAGAACAAACATGCAGGTTTCAGTTTCAATATTAGTTCAGTTTCGGCAATCAAGAATGGTTTTGATCAACTCGGTTTTAAACGTAGATAACACAGTCTTGATTACAATCAAAATCGGGTTTCAATATAGTTTATACAGATCAAGAACAAAAATTATATTGAACTTTAAACATCAAAGTCGCAGGTTCTTGATCATAAGTAGAAAGTAAAGGAGTTTGAGTTTAGAGATACCACACACCCAGATTTATCCTGGTTCAGCCACCTCCATTGTGACCTACATCCAGTCCCCACTCCACCTGTGGGATTTCACACACTAACACACAAGCTTTGCCAGGTAGCTTGAAAAACCTTTACACCACAAAGCACTCCTTCACCTCGAGATACCACACTCTTGTGAAGAGCCTCAATGTTCAACCTTAGGGATACCTCACCCTAATCACCCAGAGATAGTCCCTCTCTCTTTACAATCGAAAAGTAAAACAAAAGTTGATTCCTAACTCTCAATAGTCAGATAAACAAATTGAAGAACTTATGAGTATTGAAACACTCTTTTCACAGTAAGCTCAATGAATGATTATCACAATTGATTTCTCGAAATGATTTCATAAAATTATGATATGTTATGATAATATGTTAAAGTGTTCCCTTGATCCCTCTATATATAGAAAACAAGTTATAGTCGTTGGGATCAATCAAAACAGATTTGGACCTGATTAATAGAATCTATTTTCTTGATTCTGGTTCTTGAAATAAGATTCTGATAGTTCTTACAGATTTCGCGTCCATCTTGAAAATAACCGCATCCATCTAGCCATTAAGATTTTACATTCGAATGGGCTAGTAGACGAGCTCCATATGCCACGTCAGCTGACGGGAGTACTAAAACACAGTAATTGGACATGCTCTAATTAGTAGACGAGCTCCATATGCCATGTCATTGGACGGATCTTCTCATTTAAGGATTTAGTAGGTCCAAAGACTTTTCTGGATGAGCGCTTTGGAGGAGCACTTCTTATTTCCAAAAATCATTTTCATAAACGAAAACTTATTCCTTTTAATGCAGGTTATTAAAAATGATTTTCTTCATGCATCTTTTTAATTGAGCTATTTGTGAATAAGAGATTTCATCTCTTACAAATCATCTAAGACTTAAATCTAATTTCTCCTTTAAGCACTTGTCTTGATAATCCTTTGATCTCTGTCTTTGCTCTTTGATTCCTTCAAGTTCTTCCTTGAATATTCTCCTTTGATTGCTCACTGAACTTGTTGATCACTGCTTGATACCTGTCTTTGTAATTTGACACTAAAACACTTGCATACACATTAAGTTGTATTTGTCATATATCAAAATCTCCAAGTCATTGAGTCTAACAATCTCCCCCTTTTTGATTATGACAAACCTTTTAACAAATTATAAGATCAGAGTATAAGTGTAGCAGACGCTAAGTGTTTTTGACAGATTTATATCATGGTATCAAAGCAGTCAAAGCAGAAGTATATCAGAGCAAAAAAAATATTAACATATCAGAATTTGATTTACTCCCCATTAATCATGTAAGCTTTTAAGCTCCCCCTCAACATATACATGTATAATTCGTTTTCTCTATATCATACTTTTTTCATGTATAATTTGTTATCCCTTTCTCAATATCATACTTTTTCCTTCCCCTTTTGGCATCATAAAAAAGGTAAAGAAAAGAAACATTCAAAGCAATAGAGAAGGTAAGCATTTAAACATTCAAACATAGCATATAAAATTGTTCATGATAGAGGGATAGGTGCAGGGACAAATAAAAAAAAAGTGCGTCCATCTAATTTTCCTCCCCTTTTTGATTTTCTTCTGTTTCTTTAGAGATTAGATATAGGATTGATCAACTATGCCCAATTCTCTTCTAATGAAAAAGAAGCTTTCCTTGTTCAAGGGCTTGGTAAAAATATCTGCAAGTTGTTTAGCTGTATCAACATATTCAATCTCAATTTCTCTACTTTGTATATGATCTCTAATGAAATGATATCTGATTTCTATGTGTTTAGTTCTAGAGTGCATTATGGGATTCTTAGTTAGGTTAATTGCACTTGTATTGTCACATCTAATAGGAACTTGGTTTAGTTGCACACCATAATCAACTAATTGTTGTTTTATCCATAAAACCTGTGCACAACAGCTACCAGCTGCTACATATTCAGCCTCTGCAGTGGATAAAGCCACACTAGATTGTTTCTTACTGAACCACGATACTAATGAGTTTCCTAGTAAATGGCAAGTTCCACTGGTACTCTTTCTATCCAGTTTACAACCAGCAAAATCAGAGTCTGAATAACTAATTAAAGTACATGTAGCTCCCTTGGGATACCATAATCCCATGTCTTTTGTTCCTAACAGATACTTAATTATCCTTTTAAATGCCGTTAAGTGTGATTCTTTTGGATTTGCTTGATACCTAGCACACATGCATACACTAAACATGATATCGGGCTTACTAGCAGTAAGATAAAGTAGTGAGCCTATCATACCTCTGAATTTAGAAACATCAACAGGTTTACCTTGCTCATCCTTGTCCAGATAATAGGAGGTACTCATCGGAGTAGCCATCTCCTTAGCATTTTCCATGCCAAACTTCTTGATCAACTCATTGCAGCACTTGGTTTGGCTAACAAAGATTCCATTTTCAGTTTGCTTTATTTGTAGTCCAAGGAAAAAGTTCTACTCACCCATCATTGACATTTCAAACTCACTCTGCATAAGACTTACAAATTCTTTGCACAAATGCTCATTAGTGGCACCAAAAATTATATCATCCACATATATTTGTACAAGTAAAATGTTGTGTGCCTTTTTCTTAGTGAACAAAGTTGTGCTAACTTTACATCTTTTAAATCCTTTTTCAATGAGAAAATTACTTAACCTTTCATACCAAGCTTTAGGAGCTTGCTTTAAGCCATACTCTTATAGCTGTTAAGCCAAACTTAAGAGTTTAGCTCTGATGCCAATTGTTGTTTTGTCTTCAACGACTCAAGAGGGTGGGGTGGGGTGGGGTGGGTGGGGGGGGGGGGGGGGGGGGGGTGCATTGAGTCTTCTTAAAAATATTTCCCTCTTAAAAACTTTTCGAATCAGAGTTGCGGATTTGTGGTCTCGGGATCTTTTACAAGATCAATGAAGGGTTTATATAAAATCTTGAATTGGAAGATGATGAAGATAAGAAAGATCAATTCAGAATAGGTTCGGGTTCAAGATTCAATTATAAAAAAATACAGAAACTGATTAAGCCTTTAAAGATTAAGAACAAGTTATGCAAGTTTCAGATATAAGCATTAACAATCAAGAACAAACTTGCAGGTTTCAGCTTCAGTATTAGTTCAGTTTCAGCAATCAAGAATGATTTTGATCAACTCAGTTTTAAACGCAGATAACACAGTCTTGATTACAATCGAACTCAGGTTTCAAGATAGTTTATACAGATCAAGAACAGAAATTATATTGAACTTTAAACATCAAAGTCACAGGTTCTTGATCATAAACAGAAAGTAAAGGAGTTTGAGTTTAGAGATACCATACAACCAGATTTATCCTGGTTCAGTCACCTCCACTGTGACCTACATGCAGTCCCCACTCCACCTTTGGGATTTCACACACTAACACACAAGCTTTGCCAGGTAGCTTGAAAAACCTTTACACCACAGAACACTCCTTCACCTCAAGATACCACACTCTTGTGAAGAGCCTCAATGTTCAACCTTAGGGATACCTGGCCGCGCTGTCGCGCACGCGCCAAAAAGAACGAGCGTTTTATAAAATAATGTAGTTTAGGGCGACAACTCGGATATCGTCTCTCAAGGACTCTTAGTTGTTGTTGTTAACAGAAAAAGTTAGAATGGGTCAGATTTTGGGGGGTTTGGGTAATTGAAATTAAATAAAGAAACAAAACAAAACAGAGCAGTAAACAGATTAACAAATAAACTAAAGCGATTAACCTACTGTTCTCGGTTTCCCACTATCATCGGTTCATGCAAATTCCTAGCCCTAAGCAGATTCTAATCCCCTTTCCAGTTGTAGCAACAATTAACAAACGAAATCGCTACTACGGATACATGTTCTTATTCCCGAATTAAACAAACGAGGTTAAGCCCTCATGAACTAAACGAACATGAATGAACACACGAGAATTAAACAAACGCGATTAAGTATAGGAACATAGCATCACTGAAATGAATCAACACAACACTATACACTCCTGAATTAAACAAACAGAAATGTATAACATGGTATTGAAAAGAGAAAAGCAAATGAAAACAGGAAATACATAACCTCAAGTATGAATAGAAACCAATCACAGTAGATTAATCAAGGAGACTAATTCTCCATTACAAAGGAAAAACGAAACATATCTAAGAAATGAAATAAACTACTGACTAACTCCTACTAAGACTAACTACTTAGACTCCTCAGTTCTGCCTTCAAACAGGCTTATATACAACTTCTGGTTTCGACGGCCTCGCGAGGCGAAGCACTGCTCGCGAGGCGAATAATGCAAAAGGTCTTCAACTTTTGGTCTTCTCGCGAGGCGAGCATAATATTCGCGAGGCGAAACTCTTCACATTCCAAACTGTCACAGCCGTGACCTTCAATACGGGTAAACTGTGATGGCTTATGACTTTCAGGGTTGGATTACTCGCGAGGTGAGTCATTCTTCGCGGGGCGAGACAGAGTGGTTTGCACTTTCTGGAACAGTCACCTTCTGGTTCGCGAGGCGAATGCCTTCTCGCGGGGCGAAGAACTCCAGAATTATTTCTTTTTATTACCTGAAAACAGAAAATAACAGTAAGTACTTTATTCAACTCTAAATCAACCAAATTAACCTAAAAATACTTTAAAGACTCAAAATGTTGCTTAAAGACAATCAAGTCTAATTTGGGTGAAAATGATATAAAATAAGCACAAAGCCATGGTCTTTACTAGTTATAAAACCAGTCAACCAGAGGCTCATCAAAATACCCCAAACTTAAACTTTGCTTGTCCCCAAGCAAACTAAAACTCAAAAACTTAAAAAGACTCAAGACATGGCAACACATGGCAAGCTTAAAAGATTTAATCAACTTTGTACAAATGTCATGCAATTCAACAAAATAATTTTTTTCAATTTTCCCCCCCTTTAAACAAAACAATCCCCACAATCATTTATTCTAAACAATTGAGAATTTCATCATTCAAACAATTATCAATCTAAGCAGGGGATCCAAGTTACACACAAGAGGGAGATCACCAACTTCAAACAACTGCCTTCCTCACAAGGGAAATTTGTGTTTCACTCAATCACTCAGTTTGTGTCAGGCTGTACAACATTTCACTCAGTTCCACTTTTAAGAGCACTTCCCATAAATTTGATTTTCATCTCCAAATGATTCCCACAGAAAACATGCATGCAACATCAAAAGGTCTTTTATGGGTTGTAATGGGGCCTGGCTAAGGGTAGGATATACAAAGGTACTAGCTGAAGTCCCTAGGAACTAAGAGAGCATGAAACTTTTTTTACATTTGAATTTCACTCAAGTTCCTTTTTTCATTTTTCATTTTATCTCTTTTTTTTTTCAATTGCCTTGGGTGACTACAGCCATTTATTCAAATACTTTTCTTCTTTAACATTTTTACACTTTTTTTTCCTCTGTTTTTTTCTTTTTATTATTATTTTTTATTATTTTTTTCTTTTTCCCACAATCCCAAACAACACATTACACCTTGTAGCCACCCGAAACTTAGTTTCTTGCAACCTTTCCCTTGCTAAGGATCCATGCTCTCCTAATCCTAAGATCGGGTTAACATGGTTTTTCAGATTTTTAGCTTATAACATGAGGTTATCAAGAATTAACAGGCTAATTAGGCTCAATGGGGCTAACTAAGGAACATGCATTAGGGATGGTTATTTTTAGGCCAAGTAGCTATTTACAAAGAAAATGCCTAAATCATCTGAAGCAAACACATAGTCATGCAAACCAAGAAGAGATTCAAGCAAATTCAGGAAAGTGCAACTCAAAAGTGATTTCACACAGTTTAAAATATGCTGGAGGCTCAAAACCTCACCTGGACATTTTTTTGCAAATTGTTTAAAAGAGATTCTATCCCTAGTGTGTGCTTCCCATCACCCCAAACTTATCATAAATCATGCCATCATAACAAAATCCCAAAGTTCAGTTTTAAATCTCATGGGGATCAGATTTTCAAAAACAAAAATTTTTTTCAGCCTAGGGGGAAAATAGTCAACACATGCAATCAATCTATGCAAAATTAATCAAATTCCAGCAAACTTGCCATAACCAAGACACAAACACAACTCCTGAGCTTCTCAAATTATTCAGGAGCTTTATTGAAAACAAAACAGAAATAAAGCAAGGAAAAGAAAATTAAAAAGAGTAAGGGTTAAGAAAACTCATTGAGGGCGGTTCCACCAGGATCCCACTGTCTGTGACATAAGTCCCACGTGGTAGCCAAAGGACTGAAGCTTGTTCCATGCTTCCCTAACTCGCAGCCTTGATATGGAGGAGAGCACTTGACAATTATGATGACCTCGCCGAGTGCGGCGGACTTCTCACTCCCTCTTGGGTCACAGATGACTTCCTTATCTACAAAATCTCCCCAATAGAAGTGGGGCTCAACCTCTTGGACTGGCCATGGTGCAAAATCCAAGGGTGCAAAATCCATCACTGGTGGCTCCTCAGGGGAAGGTGGCAAACAGGTAGAAACGGTTAACGGTGCTGCTTCCTCTTCTGCACGTTCTTCATTCACTGCATTAACAAATTTATCACCTGCTATACACGCAGAAATTTCAGCACACACCACACAACGGTTAGTGTTAGTAGAGTCAATACATATATCACAATAAACTGAATCAGTAAAATTCTGAATGTCTGGAAATTCAGCAATTAGTTCATCCATCCCATCACTTTCAACACATGCATTTGATTTAATTGAATCATCTACTTCCAAAGGTTCTTCATCATCCTCAAGCACGGTGAAGCAGATGTCCTCCTGATCCTCATTTTCTATGTTTCCTGAAAAGAATAATCCTGCATAACAGTCTATACACAAAGCAGTGTCAGTACAATAACAATCAGCACATGCATTAGAATCAGGGGATTCAACACACAGTTCATCAACAGAAGTATTATCAAAATTATAATCAGAAGTATCTTCAAGAATAACTTGTGAATCTGCATGTTCTTCAAGGGGCTGTGGAGCTAGCAGTGCAGCCGAGTTGCCGACAACTTGATCAATTAGAATGGCCAACTTCTGAGATTCAGCTTCGCTCCTCTGTTGGGCTTCAAGATTACTTGCCTCCATCCTCCGTTGAAATTCAAGATTGTATGCTTCCATTTGTGCAATCATCTGCTTGAATAGGTCCTCTAGTGAAGGTCCGGAAGGTGCAGAGGTGGTCACTTGGGTGGGGTGGTGCGCATCAGTGGAGAGGTCAGGAACGCTGTACCTGATTGATGCAGCTCTGAAGGCAGGATAGTATCTAAACAGGAAGGCTTCCTTCAAATCAAACCAGGTTGAGATGGAATTCTCATCAAGACAATACAACCAATCCCTCGCAGTGCCTTCAAGTGAGAGCTGGAAAGCTTCCATCTTGATGTGGTCTTCTGTTATTCCTTCAGGTCTCAGCATTATAGAACAAGCAATCTGGAATTCCCTCAGGTGCTCCTGCGGATTCTCACCTGCAAGACCTCTAAACAATGGCAACCAGTGCATTAAACCAGCAAAATCAGGATAATATATGCATGGTGGTTCATAATTAACATTAGGCATATAACCATACATGTAATTCTCCATGGAAAGCACTAAGATTTGTAACCAGACAAATTCAGCAAAAACTAATTCAGCAAAGAGATTTTTTTTTCTTTTTATTTTCTGCTAATAACAACAAGAGTCCCCGGCAACGGCGCCAATTTTTGGTCGCCCTGTCGCTCACGCGCCAAAAAGAACGAGCGTTTTATAAAATAATGTAGTTTAGGGCGACAACTCGGATATCGTCTCTCAAGGACTCTTAGTTGTTGTTGTTAACAGAAAAAGTTAGAATGGGTCAGATTTTGGGGGGTTTGGGTAATTGAAATTAAATAAAGAAACAAAACAAAACAGAGCAGTAAACAGATTAACAAATAAACTAAAGCGATTAACCTACTGTTCTCGGTTTCCCACTATCATCGGTTAATGCAAATTCCTAGCCCTAAGCAGATTCTAATCCCCTTTCCAGTTGTAGCAACAATTAACAAACGAAATCGCTACTATGGATACATGTTCCTATTCCCGAATTAAACAAACGGGGTTAAGCCCTCATGAACTAAACGAACATGAATGAACACACGCGAATTAAACAAACGCGATTAAGTATAGGAACATAGCATCATTGAAATGAATCAACACAACACTGTACACTCCTGAATTAAACAAACAGAAATGTATAACATGGTATTGAAAAGAGAAAAACAAATGAAAACAGGAAATACAGAACCTCAAGTATGAATAGAAACCAATCACAGTAGATTAATCAAGGAGACTAATTCTCCATTACAAAGGAAAAACGAAACATATCTAAGAAAAGAAATAAACTACTGACTAACTCCTACTAAGACTAACTACTTGGACTCCTCAGTTCTGCCTTCAAACAGGCTTATATACAACTTCTGGTTTCCACGGCCTCGCTAGGCGAAGCACTGCTCGCGAGACGAATAATGCGAAAGGTCTTCAACTTTTGGTCTTCTCGCGAGGCGAGCATACTATTCGCGAGGTGAAACTCTTCACATTCCAAACTGTCACAGCCGTGACCTTCAATACGGGTAAACCGTGATGGCTTATGACTTTCAGGGTTGGATTACTCGCGAGGCGAGTCATTCTTCACGGGGCGAGACAGAGTGGTTTGCACTTTCTGGAACAGTCACCTTCTGGTTCGCGAGGCGAATGCCTTCTCGCGGGGCGAAGAACTCCAGAATTATTTCTTTTTATTACCTGAAAACAGAAAATAACAGTAAGTACTTTATTCAACTCTAAATCAACCAAGTTAACCTAAAAATACTTTAAAGACTCAAAATGCTGCTTAAAGACAATCAAGTCTAATTTGGGTGAAAATGATATAAAATAAGCACAAAGCCATGGTGTTTACTAGTTATAAAACCAGTCAACCAGAGGCTCATTAATACCTCACCCTAATCACTCAGAGAGACACCCTCTCTCTTTATAATCGAAAAGTAAAACAAAATTTGATTCCTAACTCTCAATAGTCAGATAAACAAATTGAAGCACTTATGAGTATTAAAACACTCTTTTCACAGTAAGCTCAATGAATGATTTTCACAATTGATTTCTCAAAATGATTTCGTAAAACTATGATATGTTATGATATTATATTAAAGTGTTCCTTTGTTCCCTCTATATATAGAAAACAAGTTATAGTCGTTGGGATCAATCAAAAAAGATTTGGATCAGATCTGATTAACAAAATCTGTTTTCTTGATTCTGGTTCGTGAAATAAGATTCTGATAGTTCTTATAGAATTCGCGTCCATCTTGAAAATAACCGCGTCCATCTAGCCATTAAGATTTTACATTCGGATGGGATAGTAGACGAGCTCCATATGCCACGTCAGCAGACGGGAGTACTAAAACACAGTAATTGGACGTGCTCTAATTAGTAGACGAGCTCGATATGCCATGTCATTTGACGGAGCTTGTCATTTAAGGATTTTGCAGGTCCAAAGACTTTTGTGGACGAGCGCTTTGGACGAGCACTTCTTATTTCCAAAAATCATTTTCATTAACGAAGACTTATTCCTTTTAATGCAGGTTATGAAAAATTATTTTCTTCATGCATCGTTTTAATTGAGCTATTTGTGAATAAGAGATTTCATCTCTTACAAATCATCTAAGACTTAAATCTAATTTCTCCTTTAAGCTCTTGTCTTGATGATCCTTTGATCTCTATCTTTGCTCTTTGATTCCTTCAAGTTCTTCCTTGAATATTCTCCTTTGATTGCTCACTGAACTTGTTGATCACTGCTTGATACCTGTCTTTGTAATTTGACACTAAAACACTTGCATACACATTAAGTTGTATTTGTCATATATCAAAATCTCTAAGTCATTGAGTCTAACACAAGCAATAGCATCGGAAATGGTCTTCTTAGAGACAATCACCTTCTTTCCCAGCACGAAGCTATTTCAGTGATTGTAGGTTTCCTCCAGAAGGTCCTAATGAGGTTGGGGTAGATTAATACTTTATCTAAGAACATGCCGTCCCATCCAGCTGCATTTATCTACTTGCTTACATTCAAGTTGTACTCCTCCAGGACTTCAAAATTAAAGTGGTGTTCAACCACTAAGTTCAGAGAATCAGTGACGTAGGAATGGACAGGAAGTGAAGGTGAAGCCATTTTTTTGAGGTTTGAAGGTTAGGGTTCAAAGAAGAAAAGAAACAAAGGTTCGAAAAAAAAACTCAGAGGCAATGAAAAGTTTTTTCGAGGGAAGAGAATTTGCTTTAAAGGTTTCTGAATTTCAAAGGTTTTTCTTTGAAAATAATTCGAAAGAAAAATTAATGACAAGACATGTCATTAAGAGTAAAGCGGTGTTGTTATTTTGAAACCATAAAAAGGTTATGATGGGATTGATGGAAATTACTGACTCAGCAAAGAGAATATACTAGATATATATGTCTAATAAGACAAAATAAATGCATTTAATAAAAATATGCTTAGACGCAAGCAGTTGTGGACGTGTATGAAATTATACAATGGACGCAGTAAACCACAACAGTAGATGCAATATATAGTGGCGCACTACACAACATGCAATATACGCAGAAATTTAGCAGGCATTAGACGTGCATATGCAATAGACGCAAAATTATCAAAGCAATTTTCTCAAGGCTGGATGCCTAAATCAATCCACACATATCATGTTAAGATGCTTTCTAATAAAGATAAATCTGTCCTCTACAAGAGTTTTATTAAGGATATCTGCCCATTATTGATGGTTAGTATCTACAAATTGAATATCAAACACACCTTTTTGCACATAATCCCTAATAAAATGATGTTTAATCTCTATGTGCTTAGCTCTAGAATGAAAAATTGGATTCTTAGATAGATTTATTGCAGCAGTATTATCACACATAAGTGGAATACTACTTACAAACACATTGTAGTCCTCCAATTGATGTTTGATCCAAAGAAGTTGTGAGCAGCAACTTGCAGCTGATATATACTCAGCTTCAGCAGTTGATAAAGCAATGGTACTTTGCCTCTTGCTTGACCAAGAGACAAGATTAGCTCCAATGAAGTGACATCCTCCACTAGTGCTTTTTATTTCAATTCTATCTCCAACATAGTCAGCATCATAGAAACCAACTAATCTGTAATCTTCATTTTTCTTAAAGCACAAACCAAGATTAGTAGTACCTTTTAAATATCTAAAAATTCTCTTAACTGCTGATAAGTGAGATTCTCTAGGATCAGATTGAAATTGAGCACACAAATATACACTGAACATAATATCAGGCCTAGACGCAGTAAGATATAAGAGAGATCTTATCATACCTCTATATTCCTTTTGGTCTACCTTTTTATCATCTTTGTTCAGTATGGAAGTGGGGTGCATAGGGTTATTCTTTGGCTTACAATCATCCATCTTAAACTTCTTTAGAAGCTCTTTTGTATACTTAGTTTGATGGATGAGCACCTCGTCCAAGGTTTGTTTTACTTGAAGTCCAAGGAAGAATTTGAGTTCTCCAATCATGATATCATCAACATAAATTTGTACAACTATGATATCAGACTTAATTGATTTTCTAAACAGAGTTGTGTCTACTTTTCCCCTATTAAAGCCATTTTCCATAAGAAGTGAACTTAGCCTGTCATACCAAGCTCTAAGGGCTTGCTTAAGGCCGTACAAAGCTTTCTTAAGCTTATATACATGTTCAGGGTGGGTTTCACTCTCAAAACCCGGAGGATTCATAACATAAACTTCTTCATTAATAAAACCATTTAGAAAAGCACTTTTAACATCCATATGAAAAAGCATAATACTATGATGTGCAACAAATGAAAGTAGAATTCTAATTGCTTCTAATCTAGCAACAAGTGCAAAGGTTTCAGTGTAATCTATACCTTCTTCTTGAGAGAAACCTTGAGCAACAAGTCTTGCTTTGTTTCTTATTACCTTACCATTTTCATCAAGTTTGTTTCTGTAAACCCACTTTGTTCCAATCACTGATTTGTCTTTGGGCAGGGGAACCAGAGTCCAAACTTCACTTCCTTCAAACTGATTCAGTTCTTCTTGCATAGCTAGAATCCAACCGTCGTCAAGCAGAGCCTCGTCTACTGTCTTTGGTTCCAACTCAGAGACCAGTGCAGAAATATCTTGTTCTCTGAAATTTGATCTGGTTCTTAGCTTGTCATTGGGGTTTCCAATGATCTGATCTTGTGGATGATAATTCTTGAAGTACCAAGATTTTTGAACTACATCATGTTGAGAAGTGGAGGTTTCTGGTTGTTGACTGGGGTCGTCTGCTTGATCATCAACTTTCATCTCTGGTGTGTCTCCTAAGATGTTTAGATCAAGATCTGCAAAAGCTTCATCTAGCTCTGATAATTTCTTATCAGGCTGTTTGTCATCAAACTTGACATGAATACTTTCCTCTACCATCAGAGTCCTAGAATTGTAAACTCTAAAGCCTTTATATGTTTCAGAATATCCTAATAGTATTCCATTATCTGTTTTAGCATCAAACTTACCAAGTTGATCTTTGGTATTCAGTATATAGCATTTACAACCAAAAGGATGAAAATAAGATATGTTGTTGTTTTGGCTTCAACGACTCAAGAGGGGGGGTGAATTGAGTTTTCAAAAAATATTTCCCTCTGAAAAACGTTTTCACAAAACTTTTCAAATCAGAGTTGCGAATTTGTGACCTCAGGATCTTTTACAAAATCAATGAAGGGTTTATATAAAATCTTGAATAGAAGGTAATGATGATAAGAAAGATTGATTCAGAATTAATTCAGAAAGATTCAGATTCATAACTCTGTAATAACAAAATACAGAAATTGATTAAACCTTTAAAGATTAAGAATAAGTTACGGAAGTTTCAGATACAAGCATTAACAATCAAGAACAAACTTGCAGGTTTCAGTTTCAGTAATTAGTTCAGTTTCAGCAATCAAGAATGGTTTTGATCAACTCAGTTTTGAACGCAGTTAACACAGACTTGATTACAAACGGACTCGGGTTTCAATACAGTTTATACAAATCAAGAACATAAATTATATTGAACTTTAAACATCAAAATCACAGGTTCTTGATCATAAACAGAAAGTAAAGGAGTTTAAGTTTAGAGATACCACACAACCAGATTTATCCTGGTTTAGTCTCCTCCACTGTGACCTACATCCAGTCCCCACTCCACCTGTGGGTTTTCACACACTAACACACAAGCTTTAGCCAGGTAGCTTGAAAATCTTTACACCACAGAGCACTCCTTCACCTCGAGATATCACACTCTTGTGAAGAGCCTCAATGTTCTTCCTTAGGGATACCTTACCCTAATCACTCAGAGAGACTCCCTCTCTCTTTAGAATCAAATAAAATGAAAAATTGATTCCTAACTCTCAATAGTCAGATAAACAAATTGAAGCACTTATGAGAACGAAATACTCTTTTCACAATAAGCTCAAGAAAGATGATGAATGATTTGTGTATTGTTCGATATGTTATGATCGATGTTCTTGTTGAAAATGATCCTTTGATCCCTCTTTATATAGAAAACAAGTTATAGTCATTGAGATCAATCAAAACAGATTTGGATCTGATTAATAGAATATGTTTTCTTGATTCTGGTTCTTGAAATAAGATTCTTCAACGGTTCTTATAGAATCCATGATCATTCTCTGGCTCATCTACTTTTATAACTAGTAAGACCATGGTTTTAGTACTAATTATTCGAGTTTAATCTCGTTTTCGCCCAAATTTGGATTTAATTGTCCTCAAGCAACATTTTGAGTTTCTTAAGTAATTTTAGGATATTTTAGTTAATTTTGAGTCAAATAAAGCATTCACTGCTATCTCATATTTTCTGGTTAATAAGAAGAGCAAAAGGGAAGGACACCTAAAGCAGAAGCCATCACGGCCAGGCCGTGACACTGGTCACGGCCGTGATGAGCTACCCCTGAAGACCAGAAAGCATCATGGCCCAGCCGTGATACCCATCACGGGCGTGATGAAGAAGACCCTGAAGATCAGAATTGATCACGGCCTAGCCGTGATGGAGGTCACGACCGTGACAGATCAACACCAATGGACAGAAGCGATCACGGCCTGGCCGTGATAGGCTTCACGGCCGTGACAGACTAGAATTTGAATGCGCGCCCTTGGCAGAATTGGTCACGGCCTGGCCGTGATGGCCATCACGGCCGTGACGCGAATCCTGATTTATAAAAGGGCCCAGGGCAGACGCAGAGGAGAATTTTCACTGTTTACATTTTATTTCTAGGGTTTTCATTATGTTTTTGATGAGGAACTAATCACCTGGGATTAGTCTGCTGTAATCGGTTTCCGCCGACACTTGAGGTTCCATAATTCCCGATTGAATTGCTTATCTCTTTCAATATTATGCTATATGCCTTGTTTGCTTAATTCAAGTTGTATAGAGTAAGTATTGATTAATTTCGATGATTCTATGTTCCTACACCTTGATCGCGTTTGCTTAATTCGCGTGTGTTTGTCGTGTTTGCTTAATTCACGAGAGCTTCAATCCGTTTGCTTAATTCGGAAGTTAGGAACATATATCTCGTAGTGTCAATAGCGCTTGTCTAATTGATACTACAATCGAAAAGAGATTAGAATCCGCTTAGGGCATGGAATTTATGTGAATCAATGATAGTGGGAAACCGGACAGTAGATTAATCGTTCTACCTTTCTGATAATCACTTAACTGCATTGCTTTCTTAACTGTTTTCTTAATTGAATCTTCAGACCTAAACCCCCCCCCCCCCCCCCCAAATCGATTTGTAGATTGATAACAGATACGATACTCGAGTTGTCGTGCCCTAAACAGTTTTTTTTAATCACTCGTTTTTGACCCGTGTGCGACAGCGGATCAATCCACGTCCATAAAATAAGCGTGTCCATCTTGAAAATAACCGCGTCCATCTAGACATTAAGATTTTACATTCGGATGGGCTAGTAGACGAGCTCCATATGCCATGTAATTGGACGGAGCTTCTCATTAAGGTCTTAGCAAGTCCAAAGACTTGTATGGACGAGCGCTTCTTGTGTGGACGAGAACTTCTGTCACTTTAGTGGACGAGCGCTTGCATCACTTTAGTGGACGAGTACTTCTGTCACTTTAGTGGACGAGCGCTTGTGTCACTTTAGTGGACGAGCACTTGTATCACTTGGACGAGCGCTTCTATTACTTCAGTGTTGGACGAGCGCTTCTATCACTTCAGTGTTGGACGAGCGCTTTTGTCACTTGTGTTTGGACGAGCGCTTGTTTTGAAATCTTATTTCCAAAAATCATTTTCATTAACGAAAACTTATTCCTTTTAATGCAGGTTATGAAAAATGATTTTCTTTCTTGCATCTTTTTAATTGAGCTATTTGTGAATAAGAGATTTCATCTCTTACAAATCATCTAAGACTTAAATCTAATTTCTCCTATAAGCTTTTGTCTTGATGATTCCTTGATCTTTGTCTTTGCTCTTTGATTCCTCCATTTAGCCCTTTTGATTTCTTCAAGTTCTTCCATGAATATTCTCCTTTAATTGCTCAATGAACTTGTTGATTACTGCTTGATACCTATATTTACAATTTGACACTAAAACACTTGCATACACATTAAGTTGTATTTGTCATATATCAAAATCTCTAAGTCATTGAGTCTTACAATCTCCCCTTTTTTTATTATGACAAATCTTTTAACAAATTATAAGATCAGAGTATAAGTGTAGCAGACGCTAAGTGTTTTGACAGATTTATATCATGGTATCAGAGCAGTCAGAGCAGAAGTATATCAGAGCAAAAAAAATATTAACAGAGCAAAATTTGATTTACTCCCCATTAATCATGTAAGCTTATAAGCTCCCCCTCAACATATGCATGTATAATTTGTTATTATCCCTTTCTCTATATCATACTTTTTCCTCCCCCTTTTGGCATCATAAAAAAGGTAAAGAAAAAGAAACATTCAAAGCAATAGAGAAGGTAAGCATTTAAACATTCAAACATAGCATATAAAATTGTTCATGATAGAGGGATAGAGATTAGATATAGGATTGATCAATTATGCCCAATTATCTTCTAATGAAAAAGATGCTTTCCTTGTTCAAGGGCTTGGTAAAAATATCAGCAAGTTGTTTAGTTGTATCAACATATTCAATCTCAATTTCTCTACTTTGAAAATGGTCTCTAATGAAATGATGTCTGATTTCTATGTGTTTAGTTCTAGAGTGCATTATGGGATTCTTAGTTAAGTTAATTGCACTGGTATTGTCACATCTAATAGGAACTTGGTTTAGTTGCACACCATAATCAACTAATTGTTGTTTCATCCATAAAACTTGTGCACAACAGCTATCAGCTGCTACATGTTCAGCCTCTGCAGTGGATAAAGCCACACTAGATTGTTTCTTACTGAACCATGATACTAATGAGTTTCCTAGTAAATGGCAAGTTCCACTAGTACTCTTTCTATCTAGTTTACAACCAGCAAAATCAGAGTCTGAATAGCTAATTAAAGTACATGTAGCTCCCTTGGGATACCATAATCCTATGTCTTTTGTTCCTAACAAATACTTAATTATCCTTTTAGCTGCTGTTAAGTGTGATTCTTTTGGATATGCTTGATACCTAGCACACATGCATAAACTAAAAATGATATCTGGCCTACTAGCAGTAAGATAAAGTAGTGAGCCTATCATACCTCTGAATTTAGAAACATCAACAGGTTTACCTTGCTCATCCTTGTCCAGATAACAGGAGGTACTCATTGTAGTAGCCATCTCCTTAGCATTTTCCATTCCAAACTTCTTGATCAACTCATTGCAGTACTTGGTTTGGCTAACAAAGATTCCATTTTTAGTTTGCTTTATTTGTAGTCCAAGGAAAAAGTTCAGCTCACCCATCATTGACATTTCAAATTCACTCTGCATAAGGCTTGCAAACTCATTGCACAAATGCTCATTAGTGGTCCCAAAAATTATATCATCCACATATATTTGTACAAGTAAAATATTGTGTGCCTCTTTCTTAGTGAACAAAGTTGTGTCAACTTTACCTCTTTTAAATCCTTTTTCAATGAGAAAATTACTTAACCTTTCATACTAAGCTCTAGGAGCTTGCTTTAAGCCATATAGTGCTTTAGACAGTTTATAAACATGGTTAGGCAATTCATTATTCTCAAAACCAGGTGGTTGACCAAAATACACTTCCTATTGTATAAATCCATTTAAGAAAGCACTCTTAATATCCATTTGATACAATTTAAATCCCATTATGCAAGCATAAGCAAGTAGCATTCTTATAGCTTCTAATCTTGCTACTGGTGCATATGTTTCATCATAGTCTATGCATTCTTCTTGGTTATACCCTTTGGCTACCAATCTAGCCTTGTTTCTTACAATTATACCATTTTCATCTAGTTTATTCCTAAAAACCCATTTTGAACCTATTACTTGACAGTTCTTGGGTTTAGGCACTAGTTTCCAAACTTGGTTTCTTTTAAACTGGTTTAACTCATCTTGCATAGTCATCATCCAATGTTCATCAATTATAGCATCATCTAAGTTCTTAGGTTCTACTTGAGACACAAATGCCATATGATTACAAACATTTCTAAGAGATTGTATAGTAGTTACCCACTTTGTAATTTCACCAATGATGTTATCAATTGGATGATTTCTGACAGTCCTCCATTCCTTTGGTAGGTCAGGCTGTTGTTCTGTTTGCTCCTGCTGCAGCAATTCATTCTTTAAGCTTTCATCTTCTTCATTGTCCTGTTTCTCTTCTAGGAGAGTTTTCTCAATTGAATCTGCAAGGTCATCAATAACAGAATCCTTTCCCAATCTTTTGGGGTTAGACTCATCAAATGTCACATGCACAGATTGCTCAATTGTTTGTGTTCTCTTATTATATATTCTAAATGCTTTACTAGATAAAGAGTAACCTAGGAAAATTCCTTCATCAGCCTTTGCATCAAATTTTCCAAGATTATTATTTCCATTGTTAAGAACAAAGCATTTGCAACCGAAAACATGAAAAAATGTGCTATATTTGGTTTTCTTCCTTTGTAAAGCTCATAAGGGGTTTTCTTTAAGATTGGTCTTATCAAGACTCTATTTAGAACATAGCAGGCTGTATTGACAGCATCTGCCCAAAAATGTTTTGGCAAGCTAGAGTTGTTCAACATAGTTCTTTCTATCTCCTATAATGATCTATCCTTTCTTTCCACTACTCCATTTTGTTATGGAGTTCTAGGAGTAGAAAAATTATGTTGAATACCATGCTCATCACAAAATTTTTTCAAACACTTCATTTTGAAATCCTCCCCCATGATCACTTCTTCTAGAAACAATTTTCACGTCCTTTTCATTTTGCACAATTTTTGCCATTTTCTTAAATGCAGAAAATGAATCACTCTTATGAGATAGAAAATATGTCCATGTATATCTAGAGTAATCATCTACTATTACCAATTCATACAAGTTACCAACAAAGCTTTTGGTTCTAGATGGACCGAATAAATCCATGTGAAAAAGTTGCAAGGGTCTAGATGTTCTTTGGTTTAAAAGAGACCTTAACTTGCTTTCCTTTTTGACATGCATCACATAGTCCATCTTTCACAAATTTCAGTTTAGGCAAGCCAACTACAAGATCTTTACGAATCAGTTTATTCAAGTGGTTCATGTGAATGTGTGCAATTCTTCTATGCCAAAGCCAATTCTCTTCTTCTTTTGAAATAAGACAACATGAAATATTTGAAGACATATTATCTAAATCAAGCATATAGATGTTATTTACCCTATGTCCAATTAATTTCAAATTTTTATCATGCTGATTTTCTATTAAGCAACTATTGGAATTGAATTTTACCTTAAAGCCTTTGTCACATAGTTGACCGATACTTAATAGGTTGTGTTTCAGTCCCTCAACATATAGTACATCCTCAATGATTGTTGTTGAGTCACTTCCAATGTTACCAATGCCAAGTATTCTCCCTTTATTGTTGTCTCCATAGGTAACACTACCACTTGACTTCGGGGTAAAGGAGATGAACTTGATTTTGTCTCCAGTCATGTGCTTGGAACAATCACTGTCAAGGTACCATTTCACATTCTTTGCTTTCCAACACACTTCACTTTTTGAATCACTATGATTGCTGGCCATCAAGCACAAGTTTGCCTCCTCAGATTCAGATTCTTCAGTGGATTCTAGATCATTATCATCCCAAGCAATGTAGGCATTTCTTGGCTTTCTCCACTTCTTGTCCTTTGAGTCAAACTTTTCTGTCTTGTCCTTCTTTTGCAGTTTTGGACAGTCAAGCTTCATGTGGCCAATCTTTCCACAGCTTGTGATGTTGTTGGAAGAGTTGTCACCTTTGCTGAAATTTTTCCTTTGAAAAGTGGATGGCTTTCTTTTGAAGTTGCCTTTCTTCTTTAGGAACTTCTTGAAATTTCTAACTAGCATTCCCATCTCTTCTTCAGATTTAGTCTCTTGTTCTGTATTATCATCATCAGTGTCTTCTACTTCTCTGACTTGTGATTTCAGAGCCAATCCCTTTTTCTTTTTGTCAGTTTCTTCATTCTCATTCAGTCTGTTCAACTCCAATTCATGTTCTTGCAATTTTCCAAACAATGTGGCAATGGTCATTGATGAGAGGTCTCTAGATTCTGAGATTGCAGTGACTTTAGGTTGCCATTCCCTACTCAAGCATCTCATTACTTTATTAACTTGATCCTCATTTGATATAGCTTTCCTAAGACCAGTCAATTGATTTACATTATGTGTGAATCTCTTTTGCATTTCAGTCATAGGTTCTCCTTGCTTCATTCTGAATAGCTCATACTCATGTGTGAGGGTGTTCATTCTTGCTCTTTTGACATCTGTGGTTCCTTCATGTGTTACTTGCAATGTATCCCACATATCCTTTACTGATTTGCAATTTGAAACCCTGAAAAACTCATCACGGCTTAAAGCAGATTTTATAATATTCTTAGCATGTGCATTATATTGAACTCTTTTCTTATCATCCTCATACGATTCAGTTTTAGGCATATTTCTTGGAGCACCATTAGAATCTATAGTAGAGGGGACAAATGGTCCATTTTCTACTGCATCCCATATGTCTACACCTGTTGCCTCAAGAAAGATTACCATTCTTTCCTTCCAATAGATATACTCAGATCCATTGAAGGCAGGAGGGCGTGCAAGGGAAGCCCCTTCATTCAAACTGTCATTGTAAGCCATACTCTTATAGCTGTTAAGCCAAACTTAAGTGTTTAGCACTGATGCCAATTGCTGTTTTGACTTCAACGACTCAAGAGGGGGGTGAATTGAGTTTTCAAAAAATATTTCCATCTTAAAAACTTTTTCACAAAACTTTTCAAATCAGAGTTGCGGATTTGTGGCCTCAGGATCTTTTATAAAAGCAATGAAGGGTTTATATAAAATCTTGAATAGAATGTGATGAGGATAAGAAAGATTGATTCAGAATTAATTCAAAAAGATTCAGGTTCATAACTCAGTAATAACAAAATACAGAAACTGATTAAACTTTTAAAGATTAAGAACAAGTTATGTAAGTTTCAGATACAAGCATTAACAATCAAGAACAAACTTGCAGGTTTCAGTTTCAGTAATTAGTTCAGTTTCAGCAATCAAGAATGGTTTTGATCAACTCAGTTTTGAATGCAGTTAACACAGACTTGATTACAAACGGACTCGGGTTTCAATACAGTTTATACAAATCAAGAACAGAAATTATATTGAACTTTAAACATTAAAATCACAGGTTCTTGATCATAAACAGAAAGTAAAGGAGTTTAAGTTTAGAGATACCACACAACCAGATTTATCCTGGTTTAGTCTCCTCCACTGTGACCTACATCCAGTCCCCACTCCACCTGTGGGTTTTCACACACTAACACACAAGCTTTAGCCAGGTAGCTTGAAAATCTTTACACCACAGAGCACTCCTTCACCTCGAGATATCACACTCTTGTGAAGAGCCTCAATGTTCTTCCTTAGGGATACCTCACCCTAATCACTCAGAGAGACTCCCTCTCTCTTTAGAATCAAATAAAATGAAAAATTGATTCCTAACTCTCAATAGTCAGATAAACAAATTGAAGCACTTATGAGAACGAAATACTCTTTTCACAATAAGCTCAAGAAAGATGATGAATGATTTGTGTATTGTTCGATATGTTATGATCGATGTTCTTGTTGAAAATGATCCTTTGATCCCTCTTTATATAGAAAACAAGTTATAGTCGTTGGGATCAATCAAAATAGATTTGGATCTGATTAACATAATCTGTTTTCTTGATTCTGGTTCTTGAAATAAGATTCTTCATCGGTTCTTATAGAATCCGCGTCCATAAAATAAGCGCGTCCATCTTGAAAATAACCGCGTCCATCTAGTCATTAAGATTTTACATTCCGACGGGCTAGTAGACTAGCTCCATATGTCATGTCATTGGACGAAGCTTCTCATTAAGGTCTGAGCAAGTCCAAAGACTTGTATGGACGAGCGCTTCTTGTGTGGATGAGCACTTTTGTCACTTTAGTGGACGAGCGCTTGTATCACTTTAGTGGACGAGCACTTCTGTCACTTTAGTGGACGAGCGCTTGTATCACTTTAGTGGATGAGAGCTTGTATCACTTTAGTGGACGAGAGCTTGTGTCACTTTAGTGGACGAGCAGTTGTATCACTTTAGTGGACGAGCACTTCTGTCACTTGTGTTGGATGAGCGCTTCTATTACTTCAGTGTTGGACGAGCGCTTCTATCACTTCTGTGTTGGACGGGCGCTTGTTTTGAAATCTTATTTCCAAAAATCATTTTCATTAACGAAAACTTATTCCTTTTAATGTAGGTTATGAAAAATGATTTTCTTTCATGCATATTTTTAATTGAGCTATTTGTGAATAAGAGATTTCATCTCTTACAAATCATCTAAGACTTAAATCTAATTTCTCCTTTAAGCTTTTGTCTTGATGATTCCTTGATCTTTGTCTTTGCTCTTTGATTCCTCCATTTTGCTCTTTTGATTTCTTCAAGTTCTTCCTTGAATATTCTCCTTTAATTTCTCAATGATTTTGTTGATTACTGCTTGATACCCATCTTTACAATTTGACACTAAAACACTTGCATACACATTAAGTTGTATTTGTCATATATGAAAATCTCTAAGTCATTGAGTCTTACAGGGTTTTCGTCCTTTCCACAGTTCATAAGGAGTCTTGTTCAGGATAGATCTAATGTATATTATGTTCTGAATGTAGCAGGAAATGTTAACAGCTTTAGCCCAAAAGTGTCTAGGGATAGAGTTGTCATTGAGCATAGTCCTAGCCATCTCTTGAAGAGATCTGTTCTTTCTCTCTACCACACCATTTTGTTGTGGTGTTCTAGGTATTGAGAAGTTGTGAAGGATACCACTTTCTTCACAGAACTTATGAAATAGCTCATTTTCAAACTCTCCCCCATGGGCACTTCTGATTGAAGTGATACACATGCCT
Organism: Sophora flavescens; assembly: GCA_030762895.1. NCBI lineage: Eukaryota > Viridiplantae > Streptophyta > Magnoliopsida > Fabales > Fabaceae > Sophora > Sophora flavescens. Next base: position 51,049,555 of record CM061065.1, on the reverse strand, counting down.
TTTTCATTCTGTACATGTTTACAGAATACAGAAAAGACCATGAAAGACTCATCCTTGTGAGTTAGGAACATAACCCATATCCATCTAGTGTAGTCGTCTACTATGACAAGACCATATTTCTTACCACTGACAGAAGCAGTCCTTGTTGGACCAAAAAGATCAAGGTGTAGCAACTCTAGTGGTATATTGGTACTAACGACATTATTAGATTCAAAAGAACCTTTGACTTGTTTTCCCTTTTGACATGCATCACAGAGAGCATCATATTTGAACTTAAGGTTTGGTAGTCCTCTCACAAGGTTATGCTTGTTTAGCTTTGAAATTAATTTTAAGCTTGCATGACCTAGCCTTTTGTGCCAAATCCATCGCTCATCTTCAATGGACACTAGACAAGAGACACCTTGATTTGAGAGGTCCTCCAAGTCAATCTTATAAAGATTGTTTTGCCTCTTAGCAGTGAATAAAAGTGATCCGTCATCTTTCTTGCATTACACATGTTCTTATCAAAAGAAACTGCATATCCACTATCACATAATTGACTTATGCTCAGCAGATTGTGCTTCAAGCCATTTACTAAAAGAACATTATCAATGGAAGGAAAATGATATTTACCAATTTTACCTATACCAATGATCTTCCCTTTCTGATTTCCTCCAAAAGTGACCCAGCCACCATATTTGGGTTTAAGGCTTTGGAACATAGACCTTTCTCCCGTCATGTGACGTGAGCAGCCACTATCCAAGTACCAAGACGTCTGTTTTCTTCCTGTTGTTAAGCAAATTTGCAACAGGTATTATCTTATCTTTAGGTACCCAAACTGACTTGGGTCCTTTCTTGTTAGTTGTCACTGGACGAGTATGCTTAGCATGTTTATTGTGTATGCATCTAGATGTAATATGTCCACTTTTTCCACACACTTTGCAAAAGGTGTTGGACGAGCTAGACTTAGCTTTAGCATATTTATCTGGAACTTTTGAAGCTCTATGCTGTGTATGTGGTTTAGACTTTTTATGAGATGCTTCTTGCTTCTCTTTGTCATAACAAAGGCCAGATTTATCATGAGGTGACCTAGAGTACCTTAAAATGAGACTAAGCTAATCCGAGCCACCTACAAGTTTTGAAAGAGAGTCTGTCAGATTTGTTACATCTTGTCTCAGTTTTGCAACTTCACAAGAAACATCAGGCTCACACTCCATTTTGTCAGCTAGACTGACATTCACTGATTTTAGTATGTCATTTTCATCTTTAATATTTTGTTTCTCAGTGCAGACCCTATCATATTCTCTAGACAGTTTAGAAAATTTATTTTTGAGGCTCCTATACTCTCGTGATAGTATGGACGACTCATGCAACAATTCATCAAAAGCTTTTTGAAGAGTGGATGGGTCAGAGTCCATTACCTCAGCATCAGTGTATTCACTTTCTGATGCAGTGTCTGCCATGAGACAGATATTTACCTCTTCCTCAGCTTCATTTTCTTCATCTGATGAAGACAGATCAAGATCCTCCATGTAGCCATTAAGCCTTTCTTCTTTTTTGAATAATTTCTTTTTATCCTTTAGCTTAGGGCAGTCAGCTTTGAAATGACCAGGTTTCTTGCATTCAAAGCACAAGGGTGGACCTTTTTCTTTGGAGTCTGACTTCTCCTTGGAAAACTTTTTGTTGAATTGCTTCCTTATGAAACCTCATTTCTTTCTCCACATATGTTGAATCTTCTTGGAGATGAAGGACGATTCATCCTCGTCTGATCCTTCATCATCATCAGAAGATCCAGACTCATCTGATGACTCAGCAGCTTTGAGAACCTTTGATGAGCTTGCTTTCTTCGCCTTTAGGGCAATATATTTTCCTTTTCTGGATTTTTCTTCTTCATTAAGTTCAAGTTCATGAACCTTGAGAGATCCAAGTAGCTCTTCCAGAGAAAGTGTATTCAGATTTTTGGCTTCCTGAATAGCAGTAACTTTGGGTCTCCATTGCTTGGATAGACTTCTCAGGATTTTTCTAACATGATCTCTATTTTCATAGACTTTTCCAAGAGATCTGAGACTATTAGTGATGGTTTGGAATCTTCCAAACATTTGGTCTATTGTTTCATGTTCACCCATTTTGAACAGCTCATACTGATGAACCAGCATGCTGATCTTTGATTCCTTTACTTGTGAGGAACCCTCACAAGCTAGGGGAAGAGTATCCCAAATTTCTTTAGCAGTATTGCAGCTGTGAAATTTGTCATGTTCAGATCTGGTAATAGCACACGTGAGATAGTGCTTAGCCTTCAGATTTAGCTGATGTTGGTTTTTCTGCTCTTGAGTACATTGGGCACTAGGAACAGCAGCTCCAGCTTCATCTCTTGGCTCTGTGTAGCCGGTTTTAATCAGCTCCCAAATATCTACATTCTGCACATCCAAGAAGGCCATCATCCTCTTCTTCCAGTTGTCATAATCTGTTCCATCAAAGAGAGGAGGTCTGTTGATAGCTTGTCCTTCTGCATCCATGGTTGTTGGATCGTACCCCCTTAGCACTTGTTAGATGCTCAACCCTTTCGAGGTTGAGCTCTGAAACCAACTGAAGTTGACACAGGCAAACACAAGAAGGGGGGGGGGGGGGGGGTTGAATTGTTTTTGTTAATAATTTTCGAAAACAACCTTTAAAACTATTTTTGCACACAAGAAGATTAAATCAAAAGCAAGCACAAAGAAATAGATCCTTTTTAAAAAGCTTTAACAAAATCAATATCAAAATCCCTTAGTTAGTAAAAACAAATAAAGCCGTAAGAGTTTAGGGATAGAATATTCACACAAGATGTTTTATCCTGGTTCACTCTCTTCCAACCAAGAGTTACGTCCAGTCCCTTCTACTTGAAGGTTTTTCTCCACTATTTTCCAAATAGATTACAACCAAGTATTCAACACCTCTCCATGCTTACAAGTATTCCTTTCTTACCAAGCCTCTCCAGGCTCTAACTCTAACAAAGAGATTTAACTTATGATCTTCTTAACTCACTATGTGTGAGGATATGAAAGTTTAAGATCAGTTGAATATTGCAACAATATTCAAACTAAAGAATATAGACTCTTGCTCTTTAAAAGGAAATTAGAATGAGTGATTATCGATTGGCAAAAGGTCGTTCTTCAGAACTTGAGGTCCTCTATTAATAGCGACCTTCTTCTTCACTTGTATTTCTTCAACGGTTATTTTGAATAGTCTCGTTCAGAGATAGCATTGAGTGCATGATATCCGTTGTGACTGATAGCTAGATTGTGGCAAAGCTGAAAAGTACTCTTGGTTATCGAGGTAGCACGAAATGGAGGCTCACTGCTCTGAGCATTGCAGCTTGAAAACTTGTTGTTCCTCCTTTGTGAACAATCTAGCTTTTTCCACCCATAAAGTTGTCATCGTACAAATCGTTTTGTAGTTTCTCATTGTACGATTCTTCTTTTTGCATTTCTTTGATGGTATTATGTTTCTTTTACAACAAGGTAAAATATTAAACCAGATAAAACAAATGTGAAGAACAAATATTCTATAGAAATAAATATCAATCATTTGAAATAAATTCAAGAGATTTGGATTGCATTTATTCATTAAAGAGATGGAGCTCGTCTATTTAAGAACTCCGTCTACTTTTGTGAGACTAAGTCTGTTAACTATTTTATTTTGCTCATCTGTTGACATGGCATATCCTCTCGTCTATCAAGTATTTGGACTTGCTATACCTCAGTGAGTTTTCATAATCTTCGCTTGGTGACGTGGCACTTAGAGCTCGTCTACTTGATTATTTTATCTTTCAGTTCATTCAATTCTTCCAATTATTCCCGTCTGCTGATGTGGCAAGCTAGACACGTCTACTATCAAGTCTTTGGACTTGCTGTATCTAAGTAAGTTATCTTGATTTCCGACTAGTAAACATTTAGTGCCTCATCTACTTAAAGAAACAAGTCTACTCAATTAAATAAGTAAATAACTTTACCAATATTAGAGCAGCCGTCTACAAGGGTGGGCACGTATTTTTCTCAAGGAGTCCAACGAAAATTTATCCCAAGTTTCCATTACTTATATTATAAATATTCCTACATAACTGAAAGCACATGTTAGATCTCAACTAACACTTTGCCAAGAAAATTTAATCCTTTTGTTAACATCAAAACGTAGAGATTATTTAAATCAAAACCACTTTGGTTCCAACAACAAGTCTTGCTTTGTTTCTTATCACCTTACCATTCTCATCAAGCTTGTTTTTGTAAACCCACTTTATTCCAATAAATTGATTTGTTTTTAGGTAGGGGTACCAGAGTCCAAACATCACTTCTTTCAAACTGATTCAGTTCTTCTTGCATAGCTAGAATCCAACAATCGTCCAACAGAGCCTTGTCTACTATCTGTGGTTCCAAATCAGAGACTAGTGCAGAATCTTCATACTCTCTGAAAGTTGATCTGGTTCTTAGCCTATCATTGGGGTTTCCAATGATTTGATCTTTTGGATGATAATTTTTGAAGAACCAAGATCTCTGAACAGTATCATGTTGAGAAGTGGAGGTTTCTGGTTGTTGAAGAGGTTCGTCCACTTGATCATTAACTTTTGCCTCTGTTGTATCTCCTGATATATTTAGATCAAGATCTGGAAAAGCTTCATCTAGCTCTGATAATTTCTTACCAGACTGCTTGTCATCGAACCTGACATGAATACATTCTTCTACTACTAGAGTTCTATAATTATAAACCCTAAAGCCTTTTGATGTTTCAGAATATCCTAACAGTTTTCCATTATCTACTTTTGCATCAAACTTACCTAGTTGATCTTTAGTATTTAGTATATATCATTTACAACCAAAAGGATGAAAATATGAAATGTTGGGTTTTCGTCCATTCCACAATTCATAAGGAGTCTTGTTCAAGATTGGTCTAATGTATATTTTGTTCTTAATGTAGCAGGCAGTGTTAACAGCTTCAGCCCAGAAGTGTCTGGGGACAGAGTTGTCACTGAGTATTGTTCTAGCCATCTCTTGAAGAGATATGTTCTTTCTCTCTACCACACCGTTTTGCTGCGGCGTTCTAGGTATTGAGAAGTTGTGAAGAATACCATTTTCTTCACATAACTTATGAAATAGCTTATTTTCAAACTCTCCCTCATGGTCACTTCTGATTGAAGTGATACACATGTCTTTTTCATTTTGTACAAGTTTGCAGAATATAGAAAAGACCTTGAAAGACTCATCCTTGTGAGTTAGGAACATAACCCATTTCCATCTAGTGTAGTCGTCTACAATGACTAGACCATATTTCTTACCACTGACAGAAGCAGTCCTTGTTGGACCAAAAAGATCAAGGTGTAGCAGCTCTAGTGGTCTATTGGTACTAACAACATTCTTAGATTCAAAAGAACTCTTGACTTGTTTTCCCTTTTGACATGCATCACAGAGAGCATCAGATTTGTACTTAAGGTTTGGTAGCCCTCTCACGAGGTTATGCATATTTAGCTTTGAGATTAATCTCAGGCTTGCATGACCCAGCCTTTTATGCCAAATTCATCGCTCATCTTCAATGGACACTAGACATAAGACACTTTGATTTGAGAGATCCTCCAAGTCAATCTTATACAGATTGTTTTGCCTCTTAGCAGTGAATAAAAGTGATCCATCATTCTTTTTGACATTACACATGTCCTTATCAAAAGAAATAGCATATCCACTGTCACATAATTGACTTATGCTCAACAGATTATGTTTTAAACCATTTACCAAAAGAACAGTATCAATGGAGGGAAAATGATGTTTACCAATTTTACCTATACCAATGATCTTCCCTTTCCGGTTTCCTCCAAAAGTAACCCAACCGCCATCTTTGTGTCTAAGGTCTTGGAACATACACTTTTCTCCCGTCATGTGACGTGAGCACCCATTGTCCAAGTAACAAGATGTTTGTTTCTTTCCTGATGTTAATCAAATCTGCAATAGGTATTATCTTATCTTTAGGTACCCAAATGGACTTGGGTCCTTTCTTGTTAGTGGTCACTGGACGAGAATGTTTAGCATGTTTATTATGTATGCATCTAGATATAACATGCCCACTTTTTCCACACACTTTGCAAAAGGTGTTGGACGGTCCTGAATTAAGTTTAGCATGTTTATCTAGAGCTTTTTAAGCTCTGTGCTGTGCATGTGGTTTTGACTTTTTGTCAGATGCTTCATGCTTCTCCTTGTCATAACCAAGGCCAGATTTATCATAAGGTGACCTAGAGTACCTTAGAATGAGGCTGAGCTTATCTGAGCCACCTACAAACTTTGACAGAGTGTCTGTCAAATATGTCACATCTTGTTTCAGTTTTGCAACGTCACAAGAAACATCAGGCTCACACTCCAGTTTGTCAGTTACACTGATATTCTCTGATTTTAGTTTGTCGTTTTCATTTTTAAGGTTTTGTTTTTCCATTCAAACCTTATCATATTCTTTTGATAATCTTGTAAACTTATTTTTGAGACTTTTATACTCACGAGATAGTATGGACGACTCATGCAACAATTCATCAAAAGCATTTTGAAGAGTGGACGGGTCAGAGTCCATTACCTCAGCATCAGTGTATTCACTTTCTGATGCTGTGTCAGCCATGAGACATATATTTGCTTCTTCCTCCGCTTCATCTTCTTCATCAGATGAGGGTAAGTCCAGATCCTCCCAAGTAGCCATTAAACCCTTCTTCTTCTTAAAGAACTTCTTTTTGTCCTTCAGATCAGGGCAATCGGCTTTGAAATGTCCAGGTTTCTTGCATTCAAAGCACAAGGGTGGACCTTTTTCCTTGGAATATGATTTCTCCTTGGAAAACTTCTTGTTGAACTGCTTCTTCCTGAAGCCACCTTTCTTTCTCCATATATGTTGAATCTTTCTGGAGATGAAAGATAGTTCATCTTCATCTGATCCTTCATCATTATCTAAAGTTCCAGCATCATTGAAGATTCAGCAGCTTTGAGAACTTTTGATGAACTTGCTTTCTTTGCCTTTAGGGCAATAGACTTTCCTTTTCTGGAGTTGTCTTCTTCATTCAGTTCTAGTTCATGAACCTTGAGAGATCCAAGAAGCTCTTCTAGAGAAAGAGTATTCAGGTTTTGGCTTCCTGAATAGCAGTAACCTTGGGTCTCCATTGTTTGGATAAACTTCTCAGAATCTTTCTAACATGGCCTCTATTTTCATAAGTTTTTCCAAGAGATCTGAGACTGTTGGTGATAGTTTGAAATCTTCCAAACATCAGATCTATTGTTTCATGATCAGCCATTTTAAATAAATCATACTGGTGAACCAACATGCTTATTTTTTATTCCTTTACCTGAGATGAACCCTCATGAGCTAGGGCAAGATTATCCCAGATTTCTTTGGAAGTGTTGCAGCTGTGAACTTTGTCATGTTCAGATCTGGGGATGGCACACATGAGATAGTGCTTAGCTTTTAGATTGAGTTGATGTTGACTTTTCTGCTCTTTAGTCCATTGAGCTCTAGGGACAGCAGCTCCAGCTTCACCTCTTGGCTGTGTAGCCGGTTTCAATCAACTCCCAAATATCTACATTCTGTGCATCCAAGAAAGCCATCATCCTCTTCTTCTAGTAGTCATAATCAGTTCCATCAAAGAAAGGAGGTCTGTTGATAGCTTGTCCTTCTGCATCCATGGTTGTTGGATCGTACTCCCTTAGCACTTGTTAGATGCTCAACCCTTTCGAGGCTGAGCTTTGATACCAACTGAAGTTGACACAGGCAAACACAAGAAGGGAGGGGGGTTGAATTGTGTTTGTTAATAATTTTCGAAAACAACATTTTTCAAAACTTATTTTCTCACACAGGATAAAAGACAGAAGCACACACAGAAAAAGATCTTTTAAAAGATTAACAAAATCAAGTTCAAATCCCCACAGTCAGTAAACAAAAAAAAACTGTAAGAGTTAAGGGATTAGAAGATTCACGCAAGTGTTTTATCATGGTTCACTCTCTTCCAACCAAGAGCTACGTCCAGTCCCTTCGACTTGAAGGTTTTACTCCACTATTTATCCAAATATATTACAACAAGTATTCAACACCTCTTCAGGCTACAAGTATTCCTTTCTTACCAAGCCTCTGTTGGACTAAAATATAGGCAAGTATACCTAGTTGTACAAGTAATACGGTGGTGAGACCGTTTATCGTTCCCACGAGGACTGTGACAAGTACTAGCACGTACCGAATCAATTACTATCTAAGCGTATATTTGGATCAAAGGGAGCTCTAGTAAGCCCAATCAAGAATTAAAAAACTAAAATAATCAAAATAAAAGGAAAAGCTCTTTTTGGATTTTTATCGAACGCTTGGAATGCAGAAAAATGGTTCTAATGTAAGAATGGTAAGATGTTGGGATTAGGTTCACTAAACTTCATTCCCATGCAATGAAATGACCAATAACATAGTTCTACTTCAAATATGACAATCAATCCACTAGATTACTCAAATCCTAATCCCTTAGATGATAAGAGCCTAAATTCCCAAATTAAACCCTAATTCCTTAGGAGGCTTAATTAGTGAATTTGCATGACGATTAAGGATTACACGATTGCTAATAAACCTAAATCCATTCCTAGATGCAAGGTTTACTAGGTGGTTGATTTCAAGTCTAGTTCTAATACGAATTTTCCAATTGCATATCAAAACAATAATCAAGTCATGGGGGATCACGCCACAACAAGCATTAAGCATGGAAATCAATCACTCATAAGAAGCAAAAACTGTATTAAAAGATCAAATCAAATACATGTAGAATTCAGAAATAGCTAATCTAATCCCAACAATGGGAAGTTTAGCTACTCATGATCAATGAGCAAACAAAAAGAAAATAAATAGAGAAGAAAGAGGGAAGAAACTCCATGGAATCCCTTGCACAGCAGCCCCTAGTCAGAGAGAATGTAGTAGGATTTCAAAACAACTCCTTTCTTCTGTTCTGCCCGTGCCTATTTATAGATTAGGATTCGCGTCACGGCCGTGATGGCCATCACGGCCAGGCCGTGACGTGTTCTGCCTTAGCACACTTTCAAACTTTGGAGCATCACGGCCGTGATGCTTATCAAGGCCAGGCCGTGATCAGTTTTGTCTGGTGAGGGTATATATCACGGCTAGGCCGTGACAGCTTCTGCCTATTGAGGGTCTGGTTCAGCTGGCCTGTCACGGCCGTGATGGTCATCACGGCTAGGCCGTGACAGCTTCTGACATTTGCCTTCTTTCTTCTCAATTATTACTCGATCACGATCGTGATGGTCATCACGGCTAGGCCGTGACAGGCTCTGCTTGGTCATTTTCTTCATTTTTCAAGCTCCATCTTCATCCAAGCTCCATCATGGCTAATCCTGAGCAATTCTTCCTTAATTTCTGCAAAACAACACCACGAAACCGCCTTATCTGTTCCAAGATAAAAACTAAATAAAAATCAAATTAAATATGCCTAACTATATGAAAATGCATGCAAAAATGTACAAGAATAATGAGGTGAAATCACACTCATCAGCCTCTTCAGGCTCTAACTTTAACAAAGAGATTGTTTGCTTTTGATCTTCTAACTCACTATGTATGAGGATATGAAAGTTTAAGATCAGTTGAATATTACAACAGTATTCAAACTAAAGAATACAGACTTTTGCTCTTGAAAAGAATGGGAGCTTGTAGATTGGTAAAAGTTCAACTAACAAAAGTTCTTCTCACAAAAAAAAAAATCATCATCTTCAGATGTTGAGGACTTCTATTTATAGTGACCTTCTTCTTCTCTTGAAAAACTTCAACGGTTATTTTGAGTATACCCGTTTAGAGATAACATTAAATGCATAATATCCGTTGTGACTGATAGCTTGATCGTGGCCATTGTGAAATTTACTCTTGGTTATCACTTTTGCACGATATGGAAGGACACAGCTCTGAGCAGTTGCAACTTGAAAAACTGTCTTGCCTCCTTTGTGAAAATTCCTGCTATTCCAGCAGAAAAAAAGGTGACAGGGTACAAGTCGTTTTGCATTTCCCATTGTACTATGTTGCTTTTTGAATTTCCTTGATGGTACTATGTTTCTCTCATAAAGAAACAAAGCATTAAAATGGATAAAACAAATAGAAAGGACCAACATTCATTTGAAATAAATATCAATCACTTGAAATAAATGTTTCTGTGGTCGGTGTAACGGGCTGATTATATAATATGTTTTATGATTAATGTTTAAGATTAATACTTGAAATTTATGTGGTTAAATGTTAGTTAAAGACTAGGAATTTTTGCATAGAAAGTAAGCAATTATCGGGAAGGAGTTTAAATGTGAGCAAACTTAGGATTTTCCCGGTTATCGTCTTTAGGACGTTTGAATGTGAAACAAGAAATTTGAAGGTAGGATTGAGATTAGGCATTTTTAATGGTTGGAGGTTGTTCATTAGGTCTTAATGAGCCTATATCCCAAATTTGGGATCAATCGGACTTCGAACGAGCTCAAAACTCAACGAAATGCGCGAAATCAGTGTGGCTGCCAGAAGGCCAGCGCTGAGCGCCCAGCCACTGCTCCACCCTGCCATGTGTTGCCCATGCAGGGCCCCTGACCGCATGCCCAGCGCTGGGTGCTGGTGAAGGGCGATGAGCGCCCAGGCTCAACCTTTGAGAAAAAAAAAAGGGGGGGTTCAACCCCTCATTTGAACCATTTGAAACAGAAACAAAGAGCAGCCCTTAGAGAGAAGCCAGAGCAGAAACCAGAGAGTTTTAGAGAGAGAGAGAGGGAGAGAAATAGGGAGAGAGAGATAGAGTTTGAGAGTGAGGAAGGCTACCAAGAGCCTAAACCACCACTTTTGAGCTGGAACTGCTTCAGAAAAGCCATCACTACACCTTCTCCCGCCGTTGGATCTTGTTCAAATTTTATAGAGAGGTCCAAGGTTGGTAGTTCTTCATATCCAGCAGTTGAAATTTCTGTATTTTCCCCAGAGTGAGAGTTATTCAACTCAGAAGAAGAAGGAAAACCCAACCCGAGTAGCTACTGACCAGTCATATTGGGAGGTTCGATCCAAGCGCGTTCACCGTTGGATCGTGCTGAAATTTTTGGAGAAGGTAAAAGAAAGATAGATATTTAAACTCGACGGTCAAATTGTTAAACAGAGGTCTAGATCTTTAGATATTGAGCCAGAATAGTGGCAGATTTACCAATGTTACTGCTGTTTTTGAGTTCCTTGCATTGTGCCTTTCAAATGTGAAGTTTAGGAGGAATATCGGAGCTTCGGGTGTAACATCCCGATTTTTCTGCCTTCTAATATTGGTATAAAACATAGAAAATGATTTTGGAAAAACCAAAGTCATATTCATATCATACTTATTTTTATAAGTGTACGGTTAAATTTTGGGTTGAAAATTCAGACGGAACCCAGTCTGCGTTTTCACTGACAGTGAGATTTTACTGATAAAAAAACCTAATTTTGACCCGAGAACGAAATGAATATATTTTATATCTTATTTTCCAACGATATAGGTTATTTTGAAAATTTTCAAAATAAATAGGTTATTATACTCGATTCGAGCGTAAAACCCTAAATCGAGTAATCGACGGAGTCGAGAACGGACGTGCAGAGAAAAAACCCGACATCGGATGTTGAGATATGGTGCCACCTACGGTAGTGAGTCATATGGATGAGTCACCCATCTCATGATTACATTTAACAAAAAATCTAGATATTTCTTCAAACTAGTATAAAGACCATTTTACCCTTGGACTATTTTACCCTTGAACTTTCATTGAAATGCCAAGTTTGTCCCCACAATTTGTGGACACAAATCAGCCACCTCTCCTTCAACGTCAACCACATAATTTTCATGATTACCTTAGGCAAAATTACCATTTTGTCCTTATGTTGTATTAATACCACAAAAATGCCATTTTGTGAGATTACTCTTTTCTCCCTAAAAATTTATGACTTGGACACTTTTGCCCCCCAAAAGCCACGACCCAAGCACCATTTGAGAGCCCATTTCGCTTCTATTTAAGGCAATGTTCATCATCTTCATCATTTTTCTCCATTTTTCCATTAAAAAACTCAAGTTCCATAAGCCATTTTTGTGAAGGATGTACTTGATTCTTAGCTCATTTTTCAATTCCAAGAGGTATACCATACTCCTCTCACTCAATCATCATCATGTTCTTCATTCATTTTTGTGATTTGAAGTCTTGATCATATTTTTCAATTCCTAGATCTAGAACTTTGAAAATTCATAGAAAATCATAGAAAAATCCTTTTGAAGTGAAACCAATTTCTATGATCTTAGTATCCTCTCTATATTCAAGATCCATGAGTGTGCATCAAACTAAAATTTCGTGCCCATTTAACTCTTTGAGGCCGATCCCTAAGTCAAGAGGGGGAGGAACTTTGTTCAAACTTTTTGGTCAAGTCTTGCTTGATTCAATCTTATGGCTCATATAGGTATTGAATCCATGCTTGTTTGATCAAATTAAAATCTCTAAGCCACTATTTTACTCATGACCGAAATTCATTTTTCAAGGGTTGGAATATTTGATTTCAATCTTTGTATGTTAACCTTTGTTTTAGGGTTTTAAGTGATTAAGAATCACTAATCCACAAGCTTAGGAATTTTAGAAATTTTTATCCATCCAAACACCTCATGGCCGAACCTAGCATGTAGTAGCATAGGTATATTTAGTGTTTAATTGATAATTACGTGTTGTGTTTTGTTGAAGGGTTAACTGTTATGTGCATTGTGTACGTGTTTTGCAGAAATCGGATGCTTGACGGAATTTTTAATTCGGAAAAAAAGTCTTCAAGAGGTAAGGGGAGTACCTGAGGGATTTTTCCGATAGCTATATGCTATTTGTTTGTTGTTTGTATAATTTAGTTGGTGTGTTAATTATTTTCTGTAGTGTGAAATCATCTGTTTTACAATTATCTGCTTTTAAATATTTATTTATCTACATTTAATTGTTATTATATGTTGTTGCATGTCATTAATTGATATGTGATATATTATTGGCATGAGTTTTATTGATGTGGATTGTGGATTGTAAAACCTGACAATGGTCATTGCTCAATTAATAATGAGGTTTAAAGCGTTAAAAAGCTTTTTACGGGATAATGAGTTTGAATTGATGAGAAATATTAAAATAATATTACTTAACTATTTTGGTTGGTTGAAAATGAGAAAAGTTGAAAATAATATTATTTTAATGATTTAACAGCGTAAGAGTGTTTTATGAGTCATATAAAGGACGTAACCGTGAAAATATTTTTCCAATGCTAATTTATACGTAAGAAATTTCTAAATATTAGAAAATATTATTTTAAGAAAATAAGTTTCAAAAATAATTTTATTATGTTGTTGGAAAAAATTATTTTAGCTAAAAAAGTCATATTTGGACTTAAAACGTTTTTAAAACGTCAAACGTCGGACAATTCCGACAATATTTATAGAAGTATTATTAAAAATGGTAATATTAGTTAAAACAGAGAATTTGTCACACGACAAAGTTTTTAGGCTCAAAGTATTGATTTTTTGAAAGAAAATGAATTTTAAGTGATTTTGATGATTTTATAAAACGAATTTCAAACGCAAAAGGATTTTCGGTAAAGTGGATTTATGCAATGGGTTATTTCCGACAACTTGGATAAGTTGAGGAAATTTTGGTTTTGGATTTGTGTTTCACAAAGTGAAAATGCTTTTTAGATTGAAAAACGAACCTAGCTACCAAGACATCGGGATATAGTGTTCTATGATATGGGTCAGGGGTCCGAAAGGTGAAGTAGGGACTAAATGTCCTATAAAAAATGATTTTGATTTTGTGCGCCAAAATCTACGAATCTAAATCTGGTGCATCGGTCTAGATTTCGTGATTTGTACATTTTTGACTTGGAGTCTATTTGATTGGAAATTTGTTAAACTGAAATGTTTTACATGCATTTTGCATTTTATTGTGGCAAATGTGCCTAAAGGTTTGATGCATGGTACCTTGGTAGGTATCCATGTTATGGGATACATTTCACCTTTGGGTGAAATGCATAGTACCTAGGAAAGGTCGTGCTGTTTACGACTATTTCGGGAGCTCGGATATTACTCATATTTTATAGGCCGAGTTAATTACAATTATTGTTGGATGTTCATATGAACTACTTACAATGATGGTTGGAACTCGTATCCTACCGAGTTATTTACTTAAATAGTTGGAACTCGGAACCTTGACAGGCCAAATCATTTGAAACCTGCCTTATCTGGCAATGTTTATATTCTGCCTTATTTGGCAATGAGAGCCTGATCAGCTCATTTATTTGGTGTTGGAAGCTCCAGAGATTAGGTACAAAAGTTAGTTGATGAATATTGAAGTGTCATGGTTTTTAAAACAGCGTAAATTGTCGGGTATGAAACCCTTTGGTAAATAGAATGTTTACTGTTGAATATACATGTTATATGTTATTTGTGTGTCGTGCATATGGTTATCGTTTTAAATCCATATAAGGAACTCACCCTTGCAGAAAAGTTCCTTAAGTCACTTGGAGACTTGAGTCCGGATTGCAGAAAAAGATGTGTGATCATAGGGATGACCACGGGGTCTTATCAGTGAATGTCTTGTAAAGTGACCAGCTTAGGATTTTTCTTTGGGTAGTGATGAGTGTGATTTCACCTCATTTTTCATGTACATTTTTGCATGCATTTTCATATAGTTTAGCCATATTTAATTAGATTTTTGTTAGTTTTTACCTTGGAAAGGGTAAGGCGGTTTCGTGGTGTTGTTTTACAGAAATTAATGATAAAATGCTCAAGATTAGCCATGATGGAGCTTGGATGAAGATAGAGCTTGAAAGGTGAAGAAAATGAGCCAAACAGAGCCCATCACGGCCTGGCCGTGATGACCATCACGGCCATGATCAAGCAGAGCAGAACGCAAAAGTCAGAAGCTGTCACGGCCTAGCCGTGATGCCCATCACGGCCGTGACAGGCCAGCAGAACCAGACCCTCAGGCAGGACTTATCACGGCCTAGCCGTGATGAGCATCACGACCGTGATGTTCCAAAATTTGAAAGCGCGCCATTGCAGAACACGTCACGGTCTGGCCGTGATGGCCATCACGGCCGTGACGCGTAGCTGATCTATAAATAATAGCGCAGCAAACAGAGAGCAGTGACTGGGAACCCTAGTGGAGACCAGAGACACACAAAAAAATAGGGACTTTTAACCTAGGAGCACTTTTACCCTAGGGAGACTCTTGGGAAGCAAAAAGGGGCGTGTTCTCTCTGCTCTTGGACTGGAAGAAGATTGGATTGGAAGAAGATTGGAGGATTCGTCATGAGTTTTCTTCATCTCTTCTCTCTTTCTCTTTTGTAATTTCCTTTATCATGAGTAGCTAATCCCTTTTTGTTGGGATTAGATGTAGCTAATATGAACCTCATGTATTTGCTTTGATTGATTAATCTATGTTCATGCCTTCGTATTAGTGTTTAATTCCTATGCTTAATGCTTTTTGTAGTGTGGCCATCCATGAATTGATTCTGATATTTGATTTGCAATGGGGACGTTCTTATCAATTCTTGATCTGGAATTAATCACCTAGTAAACCTTGCATCTAGGAATGGAGTTTGGTTTATTAGTAATCGCGTAATCCCTACTCTTAATGCAAATTCACTAATTAGGCCACCTAAGGAATTATGGTCTATTAGGGGATTTAGGCTCTTGTCATCTAAGGAATTAGGGCTTGAGTAATCTTGTTGGTTGATTTTAATATTTGAAGCATGAATGGGAGGTATCTAGTCTTGGTAGTGCATGAGGCAAAGGTTTAGTGAAATTTAATCCCAACACCTCTTTTCTGCATTCCACGTGTTTGATAAAATTCCCCAAAAAGACCAAAAATATTTTATTGCTTTTATTGCTTTAGTTTATGTTTTATCTCTTCATAGTTTAGTCTAGATAGTTGTTTGATTTGCGAATTGGTAATTGGCAACTGATCCTCGTGGGAACGATATCGGTCTCACCACCGTATTACTTGTACGACTAGGTATACTTGCCTAGATTCGTCCTCAACAGGTAGTATGTTTTGAGAAAGTCTGTGTAGGTATTTTGAAAACCTTTATATGGTTGAAGTTCTGTTATAAATAAGATGGTTTTTATTATTGTGTTATGCATGTTATACTCGAAGTATTCAGTAGAAAAATTTTTATACCCAGATTTTCCGACATCAAAATAGATCAATTTCTGAAAGCAACCAACAAAATTATTTTAATTTATTTCTGCACGTGTTTACATAGTAATGCCCAAGGGGGGTGTTATAGAGTGGTATCAGAGCTGGTCGAGTCTTTATGGAACCTTGGGGAATAGGTCTGATATGTTTTTGTTGTGTGATCTCTGGTAGGACCTTGCTTGAATTGTTTCCTTGTTGAAACAATGTGTGTTGGCACACAAGTCGTTATGTTTTGATTTAGTAGAGACCTTGTGACAATTTATGAACAATAGATGGTACATTGACTGAAAAAGTAATGTGTTTTAGACACGTAAGGATACGTTTCAGTTTCTGGTTGCGGACTGACTAAGTTGTCTTATAGGTCAGTTATGGAACCAGAACCAAAAGGCGGAGTGGATGATACCGCACAAGCAATGGATAACATTGCGGCTGCTATTGCTATGCAGACAACTGCTATAGCTGCTCAGACTCAACAAGCGCCGGAAGGCAAATATATGACTGTTTTTCGACGTCAAGGTCCACCACAGTTTTGTGGGGATTCAGATCCTGAGAAGGCGGATCTATGGATACAAGAGTTGGAGAAGATTTTAGAGCTTATCTAGCCCTGGAGGAGTAAAATTTCAATATCCTACATTCCTGCTCTTAGGAGATGCAGAGTATTGGTGGAAGGGCACTAAGCAACTTCTGGAAGCCGATCAACAGGAAATTACTTGGGATGTGTTCCGAAATGCATTTCTAAACCAATATTTCCCAGAAAGTACTAGGATTGAGAAGGAACGAGAATTTCTGCAGTTACAAAAAAGAGATCTATCTGTTGGGGAGTATGCGGCGAAGTTTGAATCACTAGCCAAATATTTTCGTTTCTTCCAAGTTCAGCCAAATGAGGGATGGAAGTGTGAACGTTTTGAAGGAGGTTTACGATATGGTATCAAGAAATCTGTATTACCGCTGGAGATTCGCAATTTCCAAGCGTTGGTTGAGAAATGTCGTAAGGTGGAATTGATGAAGAAAGGGTAGGACAACTATGGTAATAACGGAGGATCATCTCGTTTCAGGAACAAATGTCAGAATCAGAAGGGGAAACAAAATCAAAACAAACCATATTTATGACCCCAGCAAAAGGATGTGAATAAGAACCGAGACTCTGTTCGTCAATGCTCAAAGTGTGGAAAGCAAGACCACTTGGCAAATGCATGTCCATTTGAAGGGATTCTATGTTATCAATGTGGAAATATCGGGCATACTGAAAGAGTTTGTAATGTAAAGAAATCTGAAGCAGATAGAAACAAAGTGCGAGCTGCTAAAAAGGTGGAAAAAGAGAAACTGGCAATAAGGGCGGAAGGTTTACACCGAGAACAAGGTTGAAGCCTCACGACTTAGAGGTTTTATAAAAGATAGTGTAGATTCACGTCAGCAACGGGATCAGGAACCAACGATGTAGTTATGCATAGGAATATTATATGTAAGATGCATGCTTTAAGGATTAGTACATGTTAAGTTTGTAATGGGATCTAAGTAGAATCATATGTGGGTATCCTTGAGTATTTGACTCATCAAAGTCTTTTATGTTGTTAGTCTTTCAGTTGACGTCAGTGATATATAATATCTACGACTTTATAAGAATAAAGATTTCTTGAAGGAAATTTATTCTAGTCCTTTTTCTTTTGATTGATGTGATCAATCTAGATTTTTGGGTTCGATCATTTCTTTTCCAACGATTGTGAATTGTTTTCAAACTACAATTGTTAAATCAATTATTATGGAATTTTATTTTGTAAACTATCCTATTATTGTTCGGTATAGATACTTTCGTGATGAAGGAAGTTTTTAGATGAGACTTAGTCTAGTCACTTTTACTTTTGGTGAAAGTGATTAGGAACTATTCATTTTGTGAGTTCCTAATCCATTACGAGTTCTTGTGAAGGAAGGAACTTTCTTAGATTCATGGTTGTAAATATGTATTAGCTATGCATTTTTACACTCACAAACCTATTAAAGAATCTTTTTACATACTGAACATTCATGTATTCTTTTCAAATCGACAAAGTTTTTATATATACTTTCTTGTGAAAGTAAAACCTTGAGATTACGAAAATCATGTCTAGTTTTGAGTCACGAAATTTCGAGGACGAAATTTGTTTTTAAGTGGGGTAGTAATGTAACACCCCGATTTTTCTACTTTCTAAGATCGGTATAAATATAAATAAACATTTATATTTTTATCTGAAACTTAGAAAATGATTTTGGGAAAACCAAAGTCATATTCATATCATACTTATTTTTATAAGTCTACGGTTAAATTTTGGGTTGAAAATTGAGACGCAACCCAGTCTGCGTTTTCACTGACAGTAAGATTTTACTGATCAGAAAACCTAATTTTGACCCGAGAACAAAATGCATAGATTTTATATCTCATTTCCAACGATATAGGTTATTTTGAAAATTTTCAAAATAAATAGGTTATTATACTCTATTCGGGCGTAAAACCCTAAATCGAGTAATCGACGGAGTCGAGAACGGACGTGCAGAGACAAAACCCGACATCGGATGCTGAGATATGGTGCCACCTAGGGTAGTGAGTCATATGGATGAGTCACCCATCTCATGATTACATTTAACAAAAAATCTAGATATTTCTTCAAACTAGTATAAAGACCATTTTACCCTTGGACTATTTTACCCTTGAACTTTCATTGAAATGCCAAGTTTGTCCCCACAATTTGTGGACACAAATCAGCCACCTCTCCTTCAACCTCAACCACATAATTTTCATGATTACCTTAGGTAAAATTACCATTTTGTCCTTATGTTGTCTTAATACCACAAAAATGCCATTTTGTGAGATTACTCTTTTCACCCTAAAAATTTATGCCTTGAACCCTTTTGCCCCCCAAA
Source organism: Sophora flavescens (assembly GCA_030762895.1). Taxonomy (NCBI): domain Eukaryota; kingdom Viridiplantae; phylum Streptophyta; class Magnoliopsida; order Fabales; family Fabaceae; genus Sophora; species Sophora flavescens. Next base: position 51,030,464 of record CM061065.1, on the reverse strand, counting down.
AGCCACGACCCAAGCACCATTTGAGAGCCCATTTCACTTCTATTTGAGGCAATGTTCATCATCTTCATCATTTTTCTCCATTTTTCCATTAAGAAGCTTAAGTTCCATAAGCCATTTTTGTGAAGGAAGTACTTGATTCTTAGCTCATTTTTCAATTCCAAGAGGTATACCATACTCCTCTCACTCAATCATCATCATGTTCTTCATTCATTTTTGTGATTTGAAGTCTTGATCATATTTTTCAATTCCTAGATCTAGAACTTTGAAAATTCATAGAAAATCATAGAAAAATCCTTTTGAAGTGAAACCAATTTCTATGATCTTAGTATCCTCTCTATATTCAAGATCCATGAGTTGTGTTGTGTTTTGTTGAAGGGTTAACTATTGTGTGCATCGTGTAAGTGTTTTGCGGAGATCGGACGCTTGACGGAATTTTTAATTCGGAAAGAAAAGTTTTCAAGAGGTAAGGGGAGCACCTGAGGGATTTTTCCGATAGCTATATGCTATTTGTTTGTTGTCTGTATAATTTAGTTGGTGTTAATTATTTTCTGTAGTGTGAAATCATCTGTTTTGCAATTATCTGGCTTTAAATATTTATTTATCTGCATTTAATTGTTATTATATGTGGTTGCATGTCATTAATTGATATGTGCTATATTATTGGCATGAGTTTTATTGATGTGGATTGTGGATTGTAAAGCCTGACGGTGGTCATTGCTCAATTAATAATGGGGTTAAAAGCGTTAAAAAGTTTTTTACGGGATAATGAGTTTGAATTGATGATAAATTGTAATATAATATTACTTAAGTATTTTGGTTGGTTGAAAATGAGAAAAGTTGAAAATAATATTATTTTAATGATTTAACAGCGTAAGAGTGTTTTATGAGTCATAGTGAGGACGTAACCGTGAAAATATTTTTGCACTGCTAGTTTATACGTAAGAAATTTCTAAATATTAGAAAATATTATTTTAAGAAAATAAGTTTCGAAAATAATTTTATTACGATGTTGGAAAAAATTATTTTACCTAGAAAAGTCATATTTAGACTTAAAACATTTTTAAAACATCTAGCGTCGGACAATTCCGAAAATATTTACAGAAGTATTATTAAAAATGGTAATATTAGTTAAAATAGAATTTGTCACACGACTAAGTTTTTAGGCTCAAAATATTGATTTTTGAAAGAAAATGAATTTTAATTGATTTTGATGATTTTATAAAACGAATTTCCAATATAAAAGGATTTTCGATAAAGTGGATTTATGCAATGGGTTATTTCCGACAACTTGGATAAGTTGAGGAAATTTTGGTTTTGGATTTGTGTTTCACAAAGTGAAAATTCTTTTTAGATTGAAAAACGAACCTAACTACCGAGACATCGGGATCTAGTGTTCTATGATATGGGCCAGGGGTCCGAAAGGTGAAGTAGGGACTAGATGTCCTATAAAAAGTGATTTCGATTTCGTGCGCCAAAATCTACGAATCTAAATCTGGTGCATCGGTCTAGATTTCGTGATTTGTACATTTTTGACTTGAAGTATGTTTGATTGGAAAGTTGTTAAACTTAAATGTTTTACATGCATTTTGCATTTTATTGTGGCAAATGTGCTTAAAGGTTTTATGCATGGTACCTTGGTAGGTATCCATGTTATGGGATACATTTCACCTTTGGGTGAAATGAATGGAGGTCTCGGAAAGGCCGGGCTATTTACGACTATTTCGGGAGCTCGGATATTACTCATATTTTATAGGCCGAGTTAATTACAATTATTGTTGGATGTTCATACGAACTACTTACAATGATGGTTGGAACTCGTATCCTACCGAGTTATTTACTTAAATAGTTGGAACTCGGAACCTTGACAGGTCAAATCATTTGAAACCCGTCTTATCTGGCAATGTTTATATTCTGCCTTATTTGGCAATGAGAGCCTGATCAACTCATTTATTTGGTGTTGGAAGCTCCGGAGATTAGGTACAAAAGTTAGTTGATGAATATTGAAGTGTCATGGTTTTTAAAACAATGTAAATTGTCGGGTATGAAACCCTTTGGTAAATAGAATGTTTACTGTTGAATATACATGTTAAATGTTATTTGTATGTCGTGCATATGGTTATCATTTTAAAATCCATATATTGGAACTCACACTTGCATATATATATATATATATATATATATATATATATATATATATATATATATATATATATATATTGTTCTCTGCTTGTTTGTTGTACCTTGGTACACGAATGTAGATGTTGCAGAAAAGTTCCTTAAGTCACTTGGAGACTTGAGTCTGGATTGCAGAAAAAGATGTGTGATCATAGGGATGATCACGGGGTCTTATCAGTGAGTGTCTTGTAAAGCGAGCAGCTTAGGATTTTTCTTTGGTTAGTATATTTTGAAAAAGTCTGTGTAGATATTTTGAAAACCTTTATATGGTTGAAGTTCTGTTGTAAATAAGATGGTTTTTATTATTGGGTTATGCATGTTATACTCGAAGTATTCAGAAGAAAAATTTTTATACCCAGATTTTCCAACATCAAAATAGATCAATTTCCGAAAGCAACCAGAAAAATTCTTTTAATTTCCGCACGTGTTTACATAGTAATGCCCAAGGGGGGTGTTACATCGGGGACCTGTTTCTAGGCAAGATAGAGTCGAGGAGTTCGAGGACCCTTCATTTTAGTTCGTTTCGTCTAGTTCCGTTTAGCGCGTGACTATCAGGTGGGGGAAAGAAACCATTTAACGTCGGAAACGGTGCGGTTACATTTAATTCGATAATGGCGTAGGGTGGCCTAAACCCTACACGAGAGCGAGTAACGGACAATGTCCATATCACATTGGGGACTACCTAGTGGTACCAATGATGATATAGAAATTGTGCGTTTATCGACATTACGATAAATATATATTATTTTATTATTATTTCATGATTTCCTGCTTGACTGGTTGCATGAATACTGGTGATTGATGGATGATGATATTATGAGTAATTATTATTCTGTTATGAACATGTTATTTATTATTATGTTATTAGTAATGAATTTTTATTTTAGAAAATGATAACATGATTGTAATGATGGCATGATGACATGTGAACATGATATGATGATATGATGTGATGAGTGTTATGATTATGCTTAGAGGTTGAGTAAGCGAGAAGTTATCTTGAGACATAATGATGTATTGGGGAATTCATACTATGTGTACTAGCAGTGCCTAACCGAGATGATTACTGTGATATGATGATGATGAGATTATTATTGAGGTTATCTATGAGATTATGATGAGCGGTTAGGGCACTAGGGGGTGACCTGAAACATGATCTGTGATATGGTTGACCTGAAACATGGTCTGGTGGACCTGAAACATGGTCGCTGGGTCCTATTCCTCGGAGGGAGAATTTCTGGGGTTAGGCTAACGGCGGACCGTCCCAGGTAAGATACCATGCATCATTCATCAAAATACTTTAAAAGGTGTCGTACCATGCATCATTCATCAAAATCAATTAAGATACCAAGAAAAGTATTTTATTCTATTAGGCTCAAAATTGGGCAACTAAGGGGTAGCATTTAATCAATCAAAGCTCAGAAGGAAAGAAAAATACCTAATGCCTCAATCATTTTCAAATATGTTTTAAAAAATCTCTAAGTTTCAAAAATGTTTCAAGTCAAGTTCTAGAGAATACAATCCAAGATGAAGAAAACACTCAATCACAAAGAATGGGGTAGTTTTAGTGAGTACCCCTTTTAGGCTCAAAAATCTCACATTGAGTAGTTTAAAATTAATGAGAAACACATATTCAAGGAACCACATGCTAATTAACAACTATCAAAAGATCATCTCTAGCATTTTAATTTTTAGCCTATCACAAGAATACAAAAATTTGGTTCAAAATTTCACTGTCTCAATTCATTTGGCACAAAGTTCTCACAATAGGATGCAATTTCAAAACAAGGGGCAATCTAGTGATGTGATCATTCAAAACTACACCTAAATGAATGCAACATGAAAAATGCAATATGCAAAATGCAAAATACCCCTACCCCAAGCTTAAAAACTTACATTGTCCCCAATGTAAATAATCAAGTTGGAGAGAGGAGAAAAATGGAACAACTCACTTAGGTGGTGGTGGGTGCTGGCTCAGAACGCCTCTGGAGCGCGTCACGGCAGTGAAGGCTATCACGGCCAGGCCGTGATCTTCGATGCCCTGCCTCTTCTCTTTTCTTGCTTTTCCAACCTGCAAACGCACTTGCCAAAACCCTCATTTTGTGATCTTTCTCCTTTAATCTTCTCAAATTATTCAAAACAAAAATAAAAAACAAATAGCAAGCGAAAGAAAGCTTGGTTTGCCTCCCAAGAAGCGCTTATTTACGGTCTTAAGCTTGACCATACTCCCTTCAATCAACAGGGATCAGCTGGGCTTGGAAGTGAATGAACACCTCTTTTCCAAGGAAGTCCTTCAAAGAGCCTATATTGTTCATATGGCCACATGCGCTTTCGTTTTGCTCTTCTCACCTTGAGTTTCATGGCCTTACTTCCTCCCGGTGGAAGTTTTAACTCTACAAGTTGAGCAACTCCAATTTCATCATTATTTGGCGCATCATTTGTCATGCAAAGTTTGGGAGTTGCTTCCATGTTAAGCTCTTCCACATTCGGAGGCATTATATCAATCCTGCACACATGATTCTCAAAAGGAGGGTTGTTATATGAGTTAGTCAAATCAAAATCCACACTTCCTTTCTCTACATTCAAGGAGAGCTTACCATTTTTACATCTATTATTGCTCCAGCTGTGGCCAAGAATGGCCTTCTAAGAATGATAGGGAATTTAGAATTCTCGTTCATATCTAACACCATGAAATCAGTAGGAATGAAAAATTCACCTACCTTTATGGGGACATTCTCTAGTATGCCTAGAGGTTTTTAGTGGAGCCATCCGCAAATTGTAAAGAGAACTTGGATGGACTCAATTCCTTGGTTCATAACCTCTCAAAGATGGTAAGCGGCATCAAACTCACACTAGCCCCTAAGTCACATAAGGCATGGTCTATTTTCATTTCTCCAATTGAGCAAGTAATAGAGAAACTTCCTGGATCTCTTAGTTTAGGAGGCATATTAGTTTTTATCATGTCATCATGCTCCTCAATTAAGCTCTTAGTCTCTTTTTCTACTTGTTTTTTCTTGACTAGCCTTTGTGGGAAAGGTATTGAGGGTTGGTAAGGTGGTGGAGGGACATACTTTGGTTCTATCTCTTCTTGTTCACTCATGTCCACCTCACATTCCACATCCTTTTCAACTACCCCAAGCTTATCATCCCTCAAGTATATAGCATTACTGTGCTCATTGAGATTAACTTCGGGTTGTCCTGGAAACATACCCTTAGTTCTAGAATATGTACTAGCTTGTTGGGCAATCTGAGTTTCTAACATCTTATTATGGATGGCTAAGTTATCTACCTTAGATGTTAACTCCTTTATTGCCTCATTTACTTCCCTACCTTGTTTCCTAAACTCTTCATTTTGCTTTGTTTGAGTTTCAACAAAATTTTCCAAAAGAGACTCAAGTTTAGACTTTTGTACCTGAGGATACCCCGATGCTGGTTTCCTATTACCTTGGCCTTCTTGGAATTCATGGTTCAATGTGTTGTTGTAGTTCCAGTAGGAGAGATAAAGGCTATTCTTCCTTCCTTGGTTGTAAGAATTTGGGGGAACATAGTTTGGCAACTTCGGGTTCGTGTCATGAAAATTGTGACATGAATTCACTTGTTCACCCGAAGCGCCTTTTGCAGGAGCACTACCATGTGGGCACTCCATGAAGTCATGTCCCTGCATTCCACAAATCTCACAAGCAACATTAGTAGCACCTATTGAACTCACATTAGCCTTTTCAAGCTTATCAAAGCGCTTACTCAATGAATCAAATTTAGACAAAATCAATTTCGTGCCACCTACATCGAACTTACCTCCCGAAAGCTTTTTCGAGTTATTACCTCTTTTTGAACCCCATTAGTGATAGTTGGTGTCTAAGTTTTCAATGATATTGAACGCTTCAGTCAGTGGTCTATTCATAAATGCTCCACCAGCTGCGGAGTCAAGTGATACCTTCGAAGAGTAATCCAATCCGTTGTAGAAGGTATGCACTAACAACCACTTCTCGAGCCCATGATGTGGGCAAGACTCTAGCAATCATTTGTAACGATCCCAAGCTTCAGATAAACATTCTCCATCCTTTTGGAAGAAGCTGGTGATCTGAGTTCGTAGGTAAGCAGTCTTGGGTGGTGGAAAGAATTTTTCCAAGAATGCCTGCTCCAGTTGGTCCCATGTTAACAAAGTATTAGCAGGCACTGACTTCAACCAAGCTCTTGCCTTTCCAGTCAGAGAGGAGGGGAATAACCTCAAGCGGATAGCATCAACTGGGGCACCTTGAATCCTAGTTGTATCACATAATTCCAAGAATATCTCCACATGATCAGTCAGGTCTTCCGAGGTTAATCCTCCAAATTGATGTTGCCTAATCATGCCAATTATCTGGGGCGGTATAGTGAAGTTCTCCGCCTCAATCTCAGGCCTAGCAATCCCAGTTCGTAAACCCCTAGCATTTGGGGCTGCGTAGTCCTTCAGTGGTTTGGTATCCGGTTGATCGGCCATGAGTTGAATGGGGATCAACTTTTCTCTCGTTCTTTGTCTTTGCAGTCTTCTACGTCTATGAAAAGTCATTTCAATCTCGTGATCAACTTCAATAAGAGTTCCAAGACTTTAGGATCTTCGCATAAAGGAGAAAGATCACTTGAAAAGAGAGAGATAGATACACTAGAAAAAGGAAAAAAAAGAAAAAATGTTCCGAAAATTAATTTAAAAATTAAATTGAAATTCAAGAAAGCACAATCCCCGGCAACGGCACCAAAAACTTGATAGCGTGAATTCACAAGTGTACGACTTCGTCGTCAAGTAACAAAAAGATCGAATCCATGGGGACCGTGATTTTGAACACCAATTAATTATCAAATCAATTAAACTAAACAAGGAAAGATTTGGTTTTTTTGAAATTAGAATCAAGTAACAAATCAAATATTAAAATCGCAATCAAACAAAATCGAGAATAAAAAGGAAAGTAAATCAAATTGGTTGTTTTCAATTCAAAAGGAATTTCCAGGAATTGGGTTACCAACAAGACCGCTTATGCTAATAAATTGACTACCCCTTTGTTAATTATCAAAATGCTTTGAAGGTGAATTTATCCTAATATAGTTAATGTTCCCTCTCGAGATACAAGAATCGTGCCCAATTAAACTAACCCCTACTCTCGTGGTAATTGTATTTAAATTGGACCCATTGAGGTTTGTGACAATTCAATGAACCCTCGAAGGACCGCTTCTAACTATCGTGATTTACGTCCTAAGTTCAAACCCTATAGATCCAATACCTAAGTTCACTGCTCAGTTTATCCTTAGAGTATCTATGACATGCAAATAAGTGCGCACCAAATTCACAAGTAACTATAACAATAGGAATTAAATCAAAAGCAAACTGGAATTAACAAAGGGAAAAAATCAATTCATAACATAAAACAAGTCTTGGGCATAGCCCCAATTCCTAGAAATAAGAAGACTACTCAAGCATTGTCTTGGTCATAGCAATCTTGATTAACAAGAACATAAAAATATTAAGAGAAGAGAAGAAATTGGAGAAGAAGAGAAATCCTAAATTAAGCCTAAGGTAGCAGCCAAGATATGCTATTTTCGAGCCTAATTGACCTATTTATAATGTTGGTTAACTTGGGATTAATGCAATTACAAATCATATCAAAAACAGATCCCAAAATCCCAAATTTTACGCGTCACGGCCGTGACGGCTGTCAGGGCCAGGCCGTGACAGCTTCTGCTTTGTGAATTCTTGCGCTGATTGGCCTGTCACGGCCAGGACGTGACAGCTCAGAAGGCTCTTAGAACGCGACGAAACGCGCGAAATCAATGTGGCTTCCAGAAGGCCGGCACTAAGCGCTGGGAGGTGGCGCTGAGCGCCCAGGCTCAGTCTTTGAAAAAAATAATAATAAGAGGGGTTCAAACCCTCATTTGAACCATTTTGAAACAGAAACAAAGAGCAGCCCTTAGAGAGAAGCCAGAGCAGAAACCAGAGAGTTCTAGAGAGAGGGGGGAGAGAACTAGGGAGAGAGAGATAGAGTTTGAGAGTGAGGAAGGCTATCGTTGGATCTTGTCCAAATTTCATAGAGAGATCATAGGTTGGTAGTTCTTCATATCCACCACACCCACCACCAGCGCCCCCCACCACCACCTGCTCTCTTCCCTCACTTTCTCTGTTCCTCCTATAGCGCGCGAACTACCCTCCTCTTCGCGGTTCTGCCTCCACCAGACCGACTCGGACCACCGCCCGCCGCCCCCTACAGCTCCACTCCCTCGTCGGTTCTGTCACCTGCATCACCCATGTGAGCCACCTCCAAGCATCTTCCTCTCTAGCTCCTCCTCATTGATTTTTAATTTTTATGCTTTGTTTTAAATTTTTTTTTGGTTTATGCTATAGGGTCTGTTTGATTTGTGAAAACATTTCATATTTTCATTTTCATTTTTCATTTCTGGAAACTCTTTTTTTTCTTATTTCTATTTTTAATGAAAATATGTTTGGTTAATATATCTAAAAGTTTGCTATTTCTATTTTCAAACAGACTGTTAGGTTTGGTAATGTTGTAGGGTGGGTAGTTGTTTGGAACATGTTTGGTAATTTTCATTTGTAAGGTGCAGTAGTCGAATTGGGGATGGAGTTAGTGTTCAACTTTGTAGCTTGATATGGCTTTAGGTTGAAAATATACCTCTTGGTCTTTTTCCAGTTCTTGGTTGTAATTATCACTTGTGTAAATAGGTTGGAGTACCCTTTGTACTCAATTAATACAATCTTTGCTTATATAAAAAAAAAGACTCTTAGGTTTTTGTATATGAAAATAAGAAATGGTAGGAAATGTTCAAAGTAAACAGGCTCGTAGGTTTTTGTATATTGTCTAATATGAAAATGGTTTGATTTTTGGTTTTAGTTTTCTGTTTGTTGAGTGCTGCCGAGGTTGACACCGCCACCATCGCCAGTGGCATACACTTTCTTGGGCTGCTAGAGGTACTGAGGATTTTTTATTTCCAGATATTTAAATTGTTCAGTGCATGCTAAGAAATTGTGTAAATTAATTTGTGTAATTATTTGTAATTTCTATATGTATGTCTAATTGTATATATGGGTGTATTTTTTGATATATCTGTCTAGCTTGTAATTAAATTCTGTATCTTAGTTGTAAAATTGTTTTGTTTGAAACAATTTGTAAAGTTATTAATGTATTGTTTGTGCTAATTGTGTGAATTAATTAATTAATTTACTGAATAATATAAATTCATAAGGACAAAATTTAGTGTAGCTAGGATTAGTTAACCGGTAAAATCGTTTTCCTCCCATATATATATATATATATATATATATATATATATATATATATATATATATATATATATATATACACACTTGTATACGTGATGGAGCTGACAGTAGCGGTGGTGATCGATTAAGCATGAGCAAGATCGTTTGTACGTACATAAGCTTGAATTAATCAATAAATTAATAACATAAAATTAGTAATTAGTTTTTTTAAAGAATAAATAATAATTTATTAACAAGTTAATTAAATCATTAATTTGAAAAGAAAATTTAAAAATTAATTAATTATGTCATAACAAATAATGCCAATTAGCTTTGAACTAGGAATTTGTGTTAGACTTCATAAGATTGCCAAATATTTAACGGTTAACAAAAAACTAAATATTATTAATTGATAATTATAATATGATATTTAGATTAGTAAGTAGTAATAAAAATAAAATTGTAAAAAATATTAAACATTTTTTTATATAATTAGAGAATTTCTAATACCAATTAGTGTAATTAGTAGTTGATTCTTTATGTTTGTCAATTTTTGATGTCCTTACGCACTTTACATTTCAAAGTGAGGGGAATAATTAATTTATCAAAATTGCATGTATCCTATGAACTTGAATTTCAAGTACAAAGGGAAAAATTGTCATGTTACTTAAAGGTTTATTTTTTTAGAGTACAATTATTATACGTAATTGAGAAAAACCGTAGTTTCTCGTTCAAGATTCAATATTATTGAGCATGTGTACTCGTGATCATGATATCGCTCATTTTATTGAATCTTGAATTATCCAATTGGGACAGTTTGGGAAGAAACTTTTTCTCCACTGATATACTAGTTACTCGACGATTCTTATTTGTTAAATAGTTGATTAAATTTCGGGTCGATGCATTTCCTTTTGTTCGCCGGGTCCATGCTTGATTGTGGTATTTCACCGCGGTCTAGTCATGTACTTGGAGACTGATGGGAGATGCTGTCGAAATTTCGTCAGCTATAAGACATGAGAAGTGAAGAGTAACTAGTATAATACGGTGGTGAAAATGTTTTTCCTCGAATGGGATAGGGTCAAACCTTTTATGGAAAGGGAGCGATTCGGGGTTATAGTATCATGTTTAAAAATACGTCAATTTATCTGAACATGCAGAAGGATGGCATATTATCCCTCGAACCATAGTTGGGTGTATGATAGGAACGAGTCTGGGAGACGACTTCTGAAACAATCATTTGTAGCTGGAGTTGAGGAGTTTATATCGAAAGCAAAGCAACATTGTGATTATGCCGAAGAGGGGGGGGGGGGGGGGGGATTATATTTCCGTTCACAAAGTGCAATTGTATGGCGGTTTTGAGTGATGATGACGTGAATTTACACCTATACCGACGTGGGTTCAAGTCTAATTATTGGATATGGACTGATCATGGTGAGGAGTTGTCGGATATTGATTTGAATGAAGTCAGTGGTGATGATCTTGACATGGGTGCATCAGGCAGTGGCTACCACAATGACTATGTCGAACAACTCCAGTCAATGCATATGATGGTCGATGATGGTCTTGGGCAACATGGGAATTTTGAGGCGGATGATTCTGATGACAAGGAAGAGCCTCCTAATGAATCGGTGCAGAGATTCTACAATATATTGTTAGAAACAAATAAGCCATTGTTTGAAGGGGCGTCAGATTCAAAATTATCAATTTGTGTTAGGCTTCTAGCTTGCAAGTCCAATCGGAATGTCCCAGAGCAGTGTTTGGAGTTCTTTTGTAAAATGCTTCAAGATGTGACACCCTTCAAAGAGTTGTTGCCAAAAAGTTATTATGATGCGAAGCGGTTGGTGACGAAACTAGGCTTGGGGGCTAAGAAGATTGATTGTTATCCAAATGGGTGCATGCTATATTATGATAGTCAGTCTGGCACAAATGACAGTGCGTTGGAAGAATGTAAATTTTGTTAGACACCCAGGTACCGCGTTCAAAGTAGTGACCATGGTAAGAGGAAACCAGTTCCTACGAAGGCAATGTTCTATCTACCAATAATTCTAAGGTTGTAGAGACTGTTTGCATCAACGAAAACTTCGGGACAAATGAGGCGGCATTATGAAAATAGAAGAAATTCGGGTGTTATACGCCACCCTTCTGATGGTGAAGCTTGGAAGCACTTCGATCGGGTTCATCCTGATTTTGCAGCAGATCCTCACAATGTAAGACATGGGCTGTGTTCAGATGGTTTTACCCCGTACATTCAGGCGTCAGCCTCACCATATTCATGTTGGCCAGTGATTGTTACACAGTACAATCTTCCTCCCGAGATGTGCATATCAAAACCATATATGTACTTGGACCGGGATTGTCAGTGATTGTCTCATACCGAGACCATCTAATCCGAAGGCTAGGATAGATGTATATTTGCAGCCTCTGATCGATGATCTGAAAAAGTTGTGGGATGGTGTGTTGACTTATGACGTTTCAAAGAAGCGAAACTTTATGACGAGGGGGTCACTGATGTGGACTATTAATGATTTTCCTGCATATGGCATGCTCTCTGGTTGGGGGACCCACGGTAAATTGGCGTGCCCGTATTGCATGGAACATGGAAAGGCTTTCACCCTTAGATATGGTGGCAAAAGTTCCTGGTTTGATTCTCATCGTCGGTTCTTAGATCCTGACCATCCCTTCGGATGAAACGTCCGAGCATTCAAAAAGAATCCGACAGAAATGGAAGGTCCACCGCCTTTGTTGACTCCTGAAAAAATATGGGGTCAGGTTAGAGATCTTCCTAAAGTCACTGAAGCAGGCGTGTCAAAATTACCCGGGTATGGAGAATGGCATAACTGGATAAAACAAAGTATTTTTTGGGAACTACCGTACTGGAAGGATAATCTATTAAGACATAACCTTGATGTGATGCATATTGAGAAGAATTTCTTTGACAACATTTTTAACATGGTTATGAATGTGTCTGGCAAGACGAAGGACAATGAGAAGGCAAGGATGGACATAGCTCTATAATGTAGACAAAAGGATTTGGATCCCCGGGGAGGATAGGGATCGTATCTTCAGATGATTTGGGATAAGTTCTTGTTTATTAGTTCATGTAATTTTCCCTTTATTTTTCACGCATTTTATATATTTTTTTGTATAATGTTATTAATATTTTTTTCTTTGTTAACAGGAGCTTGTGCGCTGGTTACCGGAGCATACCTCAGAGATACATGCTATCTTTGACGACCGAGCAGCTGCTCAACTGAGGGACATGCTCCGAGAGCATAGGGAGAGTCAGATACGTCCGGATTACATCGGGCCCAACATCTGGGCCCAACTGTGTGCGTACTGGGACACTCCAGCTTACAAGCTGAAGTGTGAACAGGCGAAGAGAAATCGGACTTCCGAGAAGGGTGAGAGCATGCACACTGGTGGTTCTATTAGTCACATGCAGCATGCCATTTACATGATATGCATATATAAATAACTTTATTTATAAACTGTATATTTTATTAAAGATTTGTTTTATAACTAATTGATTTTATTGGTGTGTCGGTTGCAGGCAGGAAAGCTAGCTCGATCCGTTGATGTCCCTACGGTCTTTGAGCAGACACATATTTGCTCGGACACCTGCGAGTTTGTTGATGAGGGGTCGAGGCAGACAATGGTGAGATAAAGTGTTTTTTTATATTTAAACTATTGGTAATTATTATTATATATATATAGTTTAATAAATATTGATTGTAATGTATTGATCGCAGGCGGAGTACAATGCCAGGTTTAGTCAGGTAGCATCTGAGGCTGCCTCCTGCTCTGGTGCCTCAGATCCTTCTCAACTGGACCTCGCCGAGATTGAGCGACTACAGACCCAGGCTCCTCCACCGAGTCTACTTATAGCGATCACATAAATAAAACATACACAACTGTTGGTTACATTTAATTCCCGCCCGCCACACCCTTTCCATGTTTGACATTATATTGTTTCTTATCCCTTTTCTTTTTGCTGTTGTGTATGTTTTATTTATGTGATCGCTATAAGTAGACTCGGTGGAGGAGCCGGCTATGGAGGAGCTAGATGGAACCCCTTATGAGCCAGATGCTGGAGGACAAGCAGTGGACCCGAGTAGTTGAGTAGAGAGTCTGTGGCCAGTGCGTCTTGTCTCTTTGGGATGTTGCTCTTATTTTCATATTGATTATCAGTTTGTACTTATTTGGGGTCCTACTGATGGGATTCCCTCGATAGTACTGTATGACTGTATGGTGGATATGATGTCTATCTATATATGTATATGCATGTACGCTTAGACATGTTGATACCTCAGTACGACAGCGGTTTCAGTTTTAAAATTTTCCGCCGTTTTAAAGTAACCGCTTACGCCAATAACACGATTAGGTTTTAATAATTTTGGGTTTTTCTTTAATGGAACGTCGGGGCGTCTCAATCGGGTAGCATTTACTAAGCTAGACAGAGCACATGAAAACTTATATAAAAAGGATCTCGTCTACTTAAGATCTGCGTCTACACGCTCAGGGTGAAATCAAGTCTATGGACTAGCATTTTTCTTTTCACTCGTCTGCTAACGTGGCATATGTAACATCCAACTACCCCGCATGTTATAAAGCATAAAAGATAAAGATAAAACATAAAACATATGTCCTTTAATAAAAAGGTTCATGGGTAGAAAGGTCCCACATGAACTAATTCAACAAAACGCGGAAATAGAAACCAGGTTTAAAAGAATTGAAAGAAACATAACATGAAACTAAGGCAAACATAACCCAACCTCGATGTCACATACAGAGCTGGTATAACCGTTCCGAAATAAAATTCTCGGAGTACAACTGAAAACTGGCATAAAACTAATCAACTAAAACTGGAAATCCTAACTGAGACACTCCGTTGTGCCCCTTTGTGCTATTAAATTAAAACTTTATTAATTAATTATTTAATCACGCGCTTATCGTGAAAACACGTAAAAATTAAAAACTTAAGTTAAAGAGCATACCACTTTAATTAGTTAACAACAACACACCATGCTTATGTTTATACATACACAGTTAAGTCTTATAATCATATTACAAAACACTGTTGAGGGTATCCTCTCGGTAGGATCCCTCACAGGCATAAAATTAACAACAGACATACTTAGCGGAAATATAAAATACTCCTTAGACACACTGGCCATAATGTCTATACTCTAATCACCATGGATCACAGCACGACCTCCAGTGTCTGGTTCGTAAGGAGTTCCATCCAACTCCTCAGCAACCTCCGTTTCATACAGAGTTTCGTCCAGCTCCTTAGCAACATAATCCTCCATCGAGTCTTCTAACGTAAGAATAGTAACCCACAAAAATACAGAAATACAGGGGATAAGAAGCAGTTCTATCATCAAAAAGCAGAAAAGAGTAATAGTAAATTATACAGTAATTGTCACAGACAAATCATCATCCAACACCTAACTAACAAAGCGTCCTCGAATTAATGTATCATCCTCTACCCCAATCTTGTACAACTAGACTTTCATACTGACGTGACCACTACTGATTTCTTTCACGCATTCCTCTCGGGGAATGTCAGTCAGATGTTCAAGCGACAGGTTCCAAATTCCCGGTGCACATTCTCTTCCATGATGAGAACGCTCATGCTAAGCATGACACTATAGCTGCACGATGCTCCCGGGGCACACCCCGTCCACTCCCGGGGGTGCTCAATGAAATTCAATGACACTATAGCAGCACAACCTATTTCTAAGGTGGAACGGTCTAGCGAGAACTCTTGACCTCGTGTATTATATTACCAATACACGGTTGTGAACAACAACACCGACCTTGTGTATTATATTACCAATACACGTGAATCTCACCAACCCATTTTAACAACATCCTAGTGCCTTAACCTTCCACTAGAACTCAACATATATTCTAGGTCACCACACCTCATTAAAATACATCATCTAGGTTAGGCACCTCTAAGTCACCATTATTCTCACACCAAAAAAAAAACAACTATCTCTCAAACAACATATATATCTTTGCTTAAAATCCACTAAGCATAATATTAACAACCAGGCAGATCATGCATAACATAAGAAAAATATTCAAACATCATAAAATATCACATAAAGCAAATTATCACAACCAACATATCACAATCAAATCAAATAAGTAATAAAGCCAAACATCCTCAACATCATAAAATCAACCTTAATGTCGATAAACCTACAATCCCCGAATCACCATTGGTTTTACACAAAAGGTTACCAATGTGATTTTGGTCTTGTTGATTACGCGACTACTAGTAGGGTTTAGGTCACCCTACACAATTATCATATAATCTACTACTTATCGATTCCGATGATAGGTTGATTCTTCTCTCACCTGGGTTATCACTAGGATTCCGAAATTGATGTCCCTCGTTATCACGCCATGCGTTATCAAATTCACCTTCAACTATATCAATGATATACAAGTTAAATTTTGAAGAAATCCTACTAACTCACTTAAGTATGAATTCGGCCTAGAATAGTTTTTAGGGATGGAAATTTTTTTTGATTACATGCTCTTGGATAATGAAAGTAGTGATATAACTAGATCATAGAAATTGGTTTCACATTTTTAGGATTTTTCTACAATTTTCTAGAATTATTTAAAGTTCTAGATCTAAGAAAAATAAAATCATGACATAGAATGAAAATGACTTCGAGTAGGAGAATAGATGATCAAGGATCATCATATTACCTCAAGTGATGTTGGAAATGGAAAGAAGATGACGATCTTGATGCACTTCAACAAGGATGCACCCAGAGCTCTTGAAAATGGAGTTTATGTTTTGGGTTGAAGAAGAACAAATGAAGGAGGGGAGGGGAGGGGGGGGGGGGGGGGGGGTTTTTTATAGGTAGGAGATTGGCTTTAACTTAGGTTAGATTTAAAATAATCATGGTTAGGTTAATATAAATATCTAGATATTTTCATTAAATATCTAGATATTTTCAAATAAATATCTAGATATTTATTTTACTAAATATCTAGATATTTTTCTGTTATCTATTCCCGGCTCCGTCGATTACCCGATTAACGACCAAAACGCCCGAGAATCGTCTAATATCTTATTTTTTTACAAAAATTTCAAAATAACTTATCTCGTTGGAAACGTGGTAAAAATCTACCTTGTTTCGTTCACAAGTCAAAATTAGGTTTTCTGATCATTAAAATCTTACTGTCAGTGAAAACATCGACTGTTTTTCGTTCGAATTTTCGCCAAAATTCGTCCAAATACACATAATTTTTTATTTCTGATTAGAAATTTGGAAAGTAGACTTCCTCACGGACAAAATATAAAAAATCTACAAATTTCAGTTTTTGGGACAAATTAGGGTTTTCCGTCAGTATAAAATTATACTGTCAGTTAAAAACGCAGACCGGTTTTCGTCTGAGTTTTAAACCCAAATTTTAACCATAGCATCCTACCTTAGAGTAAGTTCTAAATATATTTTTTTTCTCCAAAATCATTTCCTAGGTCTCAAATAAAAATATAAATAAATATATCTTTACCATTAATACAACGTAATTAAAATCAGGCTGTTACACTAACTAAAGAGTCGCGGATCCTCAGAGTCACTCCCCTCCTGGCTGCTCGACGTCCTCTGCATAAAACAATACATGCCAAATAGAAAACAGAGAAACGGGGAGTAAGAAAACATATAATCACAACGGCATGGAGATAGGAATAAGATAGGAATATGCATACATATACACATATAAACATCATAAACCAACCAAGTATGCTATGCGGTGCAATGCAACACTACTCCGCTAGTCCATTATGCATGTGGATCCAACTAACTCAGGATGAATGACTTCGGAGTTACATATCCGTATTGGCCATAGAAGCACCAACACCGGCAGTTCACCAAACCTTGGGTAAACCACATGGATAGCCAACGCATCAAACCGTGGATGCCTCGTCACGGGGGGCCGCAGTCACCAGACCATCGGGTGACCTACCATGGATGACCAGATCACCGTACTCTCAGGCGATCTCCCCTATGTCAAACATCCCCCTCAACCATCAACTCCAATGCTTTATGCATGGCACAACAACAAACAATAACAACCACCTCCTTTGCTCGGGCCAAAAAGCTCCCAAGACTTCACCATCAACATCATCGTGCTTGGGCCAATAAGCACCCAAGACTTAACATCATCATGCTTGGGCCAATAAGCACCCAAGACTTAGCATCAACAACACCTCGACCAATACGCATCGAGGCTAACAACGTGCGGTAACCCAACGGATAGCGGCTTAATCATCTTAGTTATCTTTATTTATCATCGTTAATCATTGACCGAGTTATCTAATCTTTATCATTGATTTGTAGTGTTGTCGTCATGTTATTGGGGAGATTGGGGTTAAAAACCCCTTAAGTCCTTTAATCTCAGATTCTGTCCAGTGGGGTGAGCACGGGCGTGCTTAACCCCAGCACGGGCATGCTGCCACTTAAGTGGAGCACGGTCGTGCTTCCTATTAGGCACGACCAGGCTCATCTGCACGGTCGTGCTCCTCTGCTGCATGGCCGTGCTTAATGCGCGACCATTTTGCAGAATTCAAACTAGGAGCACGGGCGTGCTCCCTGTTCAGCACGGTCGTGCTCCTGGACAGGCCGTACTGTTCTGGGAAGATTTCTTGCTAAATTCTTTTAACCAAAAACACCCTAAACCACTCTTAAATCATTCCTAATGTTCTTAACTAAACCATTGGCATAAATCTCACCTTTACTAACAGTTCATGTTTTATAACCAATTTTGGGGGAATAAATCCCTTAATCATCATATTAACTAGAGCCCTATTTTAACCAGTTAAGGGTTCTTTAAACATATTGGCTTCAAGCCACAAATCTCAACCAACAAGTATAAACATACCAAATCAACCAACAAACATGTCATAACAATGATACCAATGTAACCAACTTTATCATGGCATAATCACCCATATCAAACAACCAATTGAACATAGCATCAACATATCAACGAGGCATACATGATTGGCATACCAATTATTCATATAACCATATCAACAAACACATAATAAGCATTTAATACAAATAGGCATGTTACAAACATAGCATTTATCATAACAAACAACTATGGGGTCATGGGAACCCCTCATCTTACACTACCCCCTTGCCTAATGATTATACTATCCTTCTCCCCATACCCGGTATAAAGATTCCAACCAACGAAAGCCAACTGGCAACCCAAACGAAGAACCAATGCGTTTGCCTCAAGCGGCTTGACTAGCTTTCCAAGCCTTGGTCAAACAAAAGGTTAACCAATTAGTTTCCCAAATAAAAAACAAGAAAGAGAACTAAAGAGGGAAAGAACCATTACCTTCTATGATTGGCATAGATCAACCAAGATCCCCCAAAACTAGAGCAAGAACACCAAGGGCATCAAAGGGGTTCAAGGGGAGGAAGAGAGAAGAGGTTTTTGCCCCACAAAAACTGTCCAAAGTTCCAAAATAGGGTTTGGCTCATAACCCTCACAAAACTGCTCTATTTATAGACTCTGATACCTGAGCACGACCTTTCTCCTTATTGAGCACGGCCTTGCTCCCTGTTGAGCACGGTCGTGCTCAACTCCTGAGCATGGGGCGCTGACAGAATGCCTTTCTAGACCACCTAGATGATCGATCTGGCAAAAAGACTAAAAATAATACTTGTAGATAATTTTCTTAGCTTTCCATCGCCACAAAGATCACCTCGATTGGACATGTAGAACTCAAGATATGGCCAAAACGGTGAAACGTGTTACTAGGACTCTAAAATGGTTGAACCTTTCTGAGGCTAAACTTTCCCAAACATGAACTTAGACATCAAAAACAACCTAACAAGCATTAAGCTTATTTATGAAAAACGGGTGTTACAATTCCACCCCCTTATAAAAATTTCGTCCTCGAAATTTCTATCACTTTAACTGGTTAAACATTCACCAATTAGGTGCATACCTTGGGTTGAGTCCACGGACTTGGAGGCTCCAGCTCCACTACGCTTCCACTGTGCACTCTGATTCCTGCTAGTACTATGTGGTTCTGACTTTTCTCCTTTACAGTTCCGGCTGAGGTGACCATACTTGCCACACTTGAAACAGATGATGTTCGGCTCCTTGCATTGACGGGTATAGTTACCTTCTCCACGTTTTCCACATCTGACATGTTTAGGAGAATCCCAATCCTTAGGTTTACCTGCTGAGAACTGTGATTCCTTGCCATTCTGCTTGAAGTCTCTGCCGACTGGGGGTTAGACGTTGTCTCACCTCGTTCTTCTGATCTTCGTCCTTACTGCTCTGGATCTCTGAACTTTTGCGGCTTGCGATCCTCGCCTCGTAAGCATCCTCGAAGATTCTGAACTTGTTCACCAATGTAGGAAAGACTCGGATCTCCTGATAACAGACGCTTTCTTGCTTTCATTGATCTACCAACCACAGTCGTTGGAGTAACTCTCGAGGACACATGATCACCTTCCTGGAATTCGAGCGCCTTCCTCCTTTTGTCACGATAGCTCATTTGCCGACTTTGTGCCACTTTCGACTTTTCCTCAATCATCCTCACTTTTCTATTGTTTCTTGCACTACCTCAGGTCCTAGCACCACATTGTCACCAGGTTCATTCAAACACAAGGGTGTCCTACATCTCCTCCCAATTACCAGACTATTATAGCACACAAGCTCTCAACAAGTCCTCTAAGGACTGATGGTCCTCTCAGGCTGCCCATCAGTCTGTGGGTGATAAACTGAACTACGCCTAAACTTTGTCCCTAAAGCATGCTGCAAACTCTCCCAGAACCTCGAGGTATACCTCGGGTCTCTATCTGATACTATGCTAGAGGGTACACCATGAAGCCTAACTATTTCCTTGATGTACAGCTTAGCCAACTTCTCTAAAGGATACTCCATGTTCATCGGGGTGAAATGGGCTGACTTAGTCAATCTATCCACAACAACCCATATATCCTCTAAACCAGCTGGAGTCCTAGGGAGTCCAGACACAAAATCCATGGAGATATTATCCCATTTCCATTCTGGGACATTCAAAGGTTGAAACTTACCTGAAGGCATTTGGTGTTCTATGTTGGTCTTCTGACAAACTAGGCACGCATAAACAAACTCAGCCACATCCTTTTTCATCCTAGGCCACCAAAACATCCTCTTAAGGTCCTGATACATCTTGGTGGCACCTGGGTGCACACTCATCCCACTCCTATGTCCTTCCTCAAGGATCAACTTCCTAAGCTCAGGAACATCCGGTATGCACACTCTATCTTTAAACCTCAAGACCCCTTCACTTCCATACAATGTGGTATCTTTTACCCAGTTTTTATTTTAAGAAATAAATGCATGTTTTTATATTACTTCCTTTATTTAAATATTTTATATTAATATGCGGGGTCAAAAGAGGGGGTGGAGAGTGGATCCAGCCACCTTCTTCACTGTATATACAGGTCCAGTTTCTGCATATGTGAGATTCGAAGATGGACTTCACTTTAGTTTCGTTGGGATGGTCCGCCATGGATAGACCCTTCCCCTTCCAGTATTTTGGCATACACCGCCCAGACCACAGCCGCATCCTTGGGCAGCTCAGGGCTCAGAGGTGATAGGTCCCGTTGCAATGATTCCTCGGGATGATGCTCGCCACAGTGCTCATTACCGATGACAGTTCCAGCATCATTGTCGCGTGATTATATTGGTAGCAGCGAGGCGACAACACCAGGACCACCACCGGGACCACGGTAGCGGGTGAACAGATGTACGCATGGGGAGAGTCAGAGTAGTTCTAGACATCCATGCTAGAGGTTGTTGAGGCCAGTGCGTATGTTGTACATAGGTTATGTGTGGTGAGCTCATTTTTTAGGTACTTTTAAGCGGGGCTGGGTTTGTGTGGAGAAATGGTGAGGGTTGTCTTTTCTTCAGATCTTTTTGATCTTTTTATGTATTTTCTTTATTTGATGTTTGTTTGTTGTTGACGAATCTGGGCAAGTATACCCAGTCGTGCAAGTAATACGGTGGTGAGACCGGTTATCGTATCCACGGGGATTGGATGTCAAGTACCAATTCACAAACTCAGCAACTATCTAGACTAAACAGAGAAATCAAAACAAACAAAAGAAAAGAAATAAAATCTTTTTGTCTTTTTTGGGGAATTTTGACAAACACTTGGAGTGCAGAAAGGATATGTTGGGACTAGACTTCACCAAACCTCTACCTCATGCATTATCAGGACTAGATACCTCCCATTCATGCTTCAGATATTAAAATCAATCCACTAAACTACTCAAACCCCGATTCCTCGGATGGCAAGAGCCTAAATCCACTAATAGACCCTAATTCCTTAGGTGGCCTAGATTAATGAATTTGCATTAAGATTAGGGATTACGCGATTACTAATAAACCTAGTTCCATCCCTAGATACAAGGCTTACTAGGTGATTAAATTCAATTCCGGTTATGATACGAACGTTCCCATTGCATACCAAAACACAAATCAAGTCATGGGGGTGCTAGCCACAACAAGCATTAAGCACAGAAAAATAATCACTAATATGAAGACATGAACATAGAATAATCAGTCAAGATAAATACATGATAATAAGTTTGGTTACATCTAATCCCAACAAACGGGATTTAGCTATCCATAACTACAGAAAAAGCCAAACCAGAGAAATAGGAAGGAAGAGGAGAGAAGAGGCCCCATGGGAGCTTTCCTTCTTCTTCAAAGCAACCCCTCTTGGCTCCCTTCTAGGGTTGAAACCCTAGCCCAGCTGCAGCCTCCAAATGCCTTCAAATGGACTCCAAAAACTCTCCTGTTCTATCTGCTGCGTTCTTATTTATAGGTCTGCTGCGCGTCACGGCCGTGATGGCCATCACGGGCTGGCCGTGACGCATTCTGTCCAAGGCGTGTTTGCACAAAATGAAGTCTCGCGAGGCGAGCTAGGTTTCGCGTCGTGAAACCCTAATTTTCTGGTTGGTCACGGCCGTGATGTCTATTACGGGCAGGCCGTGACAGTCTCTGACTTTTGCCTTCTGCTCTGCTTGATCACGGCCGTGATGGTCATCACGGCCAGGCCGTGATGGGCTCTGTTTGGCTCATATTCTTCACTTTTCAAGCTCTTTTTCATCCAAGCTCCACCATGGCTGATTTTGATCGTTTTTACATTGAATTCCTGCAAAATAACACCAAGAAACCGCTTCACCCGTTCCAAGGAAAATCTAACTAAAATCAAATAAAGAATGCATAATCTATATGCAAAATGCATGCAAAAGAGTATAGAAAACATGATGTAAAATCACATTATCAAATCACCCCAAGCTTAATCAATTGCTTGTCCTCAAGCAATCACTAAGGCCAGAAGATCAAAATAATCAAAGCATGGATAGTGAATTAAGAACCCGAGTAAATACTAATCCAAGTAATAAGCATTTCAAACAAATCAGCAAGAGACAATCAATTCAAGTCCAATTAGAGGCTCAGGTTCCTTAGACTCATATTCTCACTGATTTGGGCACTCTTTCTCACTTGAAGCTCACCCCAAGCTTGTTCATTTGCTTGGCTCTCTTTCTAACCTCACTCAAGTGTTTAGGGGATAAGACATTTCACTCAATTTTCCTCAAGGAATGAATCCTACCATAGGCTTGACTATCAACCACATCTCTACTTTATTAATGAAAACAATTTAGAATCAAGAGGTCTTTTATTTGGTTGTAACATGGCCAAGGGATTAATCTTTAGGTGGGGATAACAAGAAAAAGACATTTCAAAAGGCTACATAAACATCAAGCATTGCAAAGCATGACCTTCTAAAATACCTTCTTGGGTTTTCAATTCATTTTTCCACCTTTCTTTTCTTTCTTTTTCTTTTTATTTCTCACTTTTCTTTTTGTCATCCCCTTCTCTATTTATTTTTCTTTTTCTTTTGTTTTTCTTTTATTTGGAGAAGGGGAGATTTTTCAGCTCAAGAGAATAAATTTATTTTATTTTTTTTTCTGATTCTTTTCCCAAACTTTCAACTACCTTTTTACCCTTTTGTAATACTTTAGAAGGTCCCTTATCAAGCATATTTATCAAAACATTTTAGGGTACCAAAAAAAGCATTTTCTTCTTTCAGGCTCAAAATTGGGCAACTAAGGGGTAGCATTTCATCATTCAAAGCTCAGAAGGCCAAAAAAATACCTATTGCCTCAATCATTTTCAAAAATGTTTCCAAAAATTTTCAAGCTTCAAGATGGTTTCAAGTCAAGTTCTAGAGAAAACAAACCAAGAGGAATAACACTCTAACACAAAGAATGGGGTAAATTTTAGTGAGTACCCCTTCTGGCTCAAAATCTCACATTTCAGTTCAGAATCAATGAAAAACACAAATCCATGGAACCATATGCTAATTATCAACTATCTAAGATTATCTCAAGCATTCTCATTTGCAGTCATATCACAAGAATAACAAATTGGGTTCAAGAATTTACTATCACAATTTATTTGGCACTTAGTTCTCACCATTGGATGCAAAATCTAAGCAAGGGCAATCTAATTGTGTGATCATGCAAACTATCATGCAAAACTATATGGATGCAATATGAACCAATGCAAAAATACCCCTACCCCAAGCTTAAGAATTTACATTGTCCCCAATGTAAACAATCAAGTTGGAGGGAGGAGAAGAAAAATAAACTAAAGCAAAAAATTGGAACGGCTTACCGTGGCGGTAGCAGGTGTTGACTTTCATTTCAGTCAGAAACTGCTTGAAAGTTGGGTTGCTTTTTCATGTCTTCTTGCTCTTCCCTCCTTCCTTCTTACCCTGAAATCACTTGGCAATTTTATTAGTAAAAGAAAACTCTTGATCTTCTCAAATTATTCAAGAGTTTAAAAGCCAAAAACAAAAGGAAAAGGAAAAGAAATATTGGGTTGCCTCCCAATGAGCGCTTCTTTAATGTCACTAGCTTGACTTATTGAAAAGCATCACCTGGATCCTCCTCCCGGATCAAATGGAAATTGGGGTGGTGATTGCAACAGTAGTATAACTTTATTCTCAATTCCACCCAACCATTGGGTGAAATATCCACTGACCTTTGCAATTATAATAATGCACTTACTTCCTAGCGGGTCAAATGGCATTTGCACCAGGAAGTTTGAAAAACATGGGGAAGGGACTAGTTTACCAATGTCCACACATGCATGCAAGCCGACATATTTGTCCAATGCAGAAAAATCAATCTGCTCAGCAAGCATGGTGGAATCCCCTACCACTTCGTCTTCATCTTGAACTATCCCCCAAACCAGATTTTCCTCAAATTGGGCTTCAGGTGACTTTTGTACTAACTGTTTGCAAATCTCCTCAACTTGCGTTTTGAAGTTCTGTTGCACAGCTTCGATACTGTCACAGTTGGCTCTTGCCTTGGCCTCAGAGGTGGATAGCTCTTGGGAATACTGTTCTAGAGCAGCTTTCAATGGTGTTTGCTCCTTCCATTCCCATTCCTCCTCATGCTTCATTATCACACTATAAGCTTGTGCATGAGGGCAGTGACGTCCCCAGAGCCCGTAGTCTCCCAAGACTACATTGGGCCCAAAGTGGTATTTTGTAACACCGTCCAAGGTGGGAAAGTAATAAGTCTCCATGATTTTCAGTCCACCTTGCACAAACAAAACTCAAAACAAAAAGATCAAATATATACAGAAAAATAAAAAATAATAAAAATGTCTAAATTAGTTGCCTCCTTTGTTACTAATGATATTGGCAAAACCAATCCCCGGCAACGGCGCCAAAAACTTGTTGACGAATCTGGGCAAGTATACCCAGTCGTGCAAGTAATACGGTGGTGAGACCGGTTATCGTATCCACGGGGATTGGATGTCAAGTACCAATTCACAAACTCAGCAACTATCTAGACTAAACAGAGAAATCAAAACAAACCTCTACCTCATGCATTTTATCAGGACTAGATACCTCCCATTCCCATTCATGCTTCAGATATTAAAATCAATCCACTAAACTACTCAAACCCCGATTCCTCGGATGGCAAGAGCCTAAATCCACTAATAGACCCTAATTCCTTGGGTGGCCTAGATTAATGAATTTGCATTAAGATTAGGGATTATGCGATTACTAATAAACCTAGTTCCATCCCTAGATACAAGGCTTACTAGGTGATTAAATTCAATTCCGGTTATGATACGAACGTTCCCATTGCATACCAAAACACAAATCAAGTCATGGGGGTGCTAGCCACAACAAGCATTAAGCACAGAAAAATAATCACTAATATGAAGACATGAACATAGAATAATCAGTCAAGATAAATACATGATAATAAGTTTGGTTACATCTAATCCCAACAAACGGGATTTAGCTATTCATAACTACAGAGAAAGCCAAACCAGAGAAATAGGAAGGAAGAGGAGAGAAGAGGCCCCATGGGAGCTTTCCTTCTTCTTCAAAGCAACCCCTCTTGGCTCCCTTCTAGGGTTGAAACCCTATCCCAGCTGCAGCCTCCAAATGCCTTCAAATGGACTCCAAAAACTCTCCTGTTCTATCTGCTGCGTTCTTATTTATAGGTCTGCTGCGCGTCACGGTCGTGATGGCCATCACGGACTGGCCGTGACGCGTTCTGTCCAAGGCGTGTTTGCACAAAATGAAGTCTCGCGAGGCGAGCTAGGTTTCGCGTCGCGAAACCCTAATTTTCTGGTTGGTCACGGCCGTGATGTCTATTACGGGCAGGCCGTGACAGTCTCTGACTTTTGCCTTCTGCTCTGCTTGATCACGGCCGTGATGGTCATCACGGCCAGGCCGTGATGGGCTCTGTTTGGCTCATATTCTTCACTTTTCAAGCTCTTTTTCATCCAAGCTCCACCATGACTGATTTTGATCGTTTTTACATTGAATTCCTGCAAAATAAAACCAAGAAACCGCTTCACCCGTTCCAAGGAAAATCTAACTAAAATCAAATAAAGAATGCATAATCTATATGCAAAATGCATGTAAAAGAGTACAGAAAACATGATGTAAAATCACATTATCATTTGTATATTTGATGTACCAGTATATGTATGGAAAAGATCACCTTCATTTATGTCTATTTCCAAAGTTTTAGGGAAAAAATAAATGCGTATTATAAACATGTATAATATCCTCCATGCATTTATTATTCCAAAACTTTAATAATGGACATCTTTATTTCTAAAGAAAAATGGAGAGGAGAATCCTTACCCGATCCCACGGAAAAAGATCCTCTCTATTTTTTATCTCACCATTTATGTCTATTTTCAAACTTTTAGGAAAAAAATAAATGTGTGTTATAAACACATGTATGTAATCCTCGATTCATTTATTATTCCAAAACTTTAATAATGGACATCTCCAATTCTCATGAAAAATGGAGAGGATCCCTACCCGATCCCATAGAAAAAGATCCTCTCCAATTTTTATCTCTCCATTTATGTCTATTTTCAAAGTTTTAGGAAAAATAAATAAATGTGTATTATATACACATGTATGCAATCCGCGATGCATTTATTATTCCAAAACTTTAATAATGGACATCTTTATTTCTCATGGAAAAATATCCTCTCTATTTTTTATCTATACAATTTATGTCTTTTTTCAAAGTTTTAGGAAAAAAAGAAATTTGTATTAGCCACATGTATATAATCAGCCATTAATAATGTACAACTCCATTTCACGAGAGAAACGGAAAGGATCCTTACCCATTCCCATGGAAAAAGTTCCTCAACATTTATGTCTATTTTATAATTTTTAGGATAAAAATAAATGTGTATTATACACCTGTATGTAATCTGCAATGCATTTTTTTATTCCAAATGTTTAATAATGGACATCTCCATTTATATTGGATCCCTACCCGATCCCATGAAAAAGTTCCTCTCCATTTTTTAATCTCTCCAGACCCTCTCTAATCTGATCCATCAAGCTGTTGGTAACCTTCAAGGTTCCAAGCCTAATACTCTTAGGGGTAAACTCATAAGCTAGACTAAGGTCTCTAAACTCCTCAATCAGATTCATCTCCCTAACCATCAAAGCAGAGATATGCATGGTTTTCCTACTCAAGGCATCGGCCACCACATTGGCCTTTCCTTGGTGATAGGTCAGCTCGAAGTCATAATCCTTTAAGAACTCCATCCACCTACACTGCCTCATATTCAACTCCTTCTAATCAAGGAGATACCTCAAACTCTTGTGATCACTAAAGACTTCAAACCTCGCTCCATAAAGGTAATGCCTCCAAATCTTTAAGGTAAATACCACAGCTCCTAGCTCTAGGTCATGGGTAGGGTAGTTCTTCTCATAAGTTTTCAGCTGCCTAGAAGCATAAGCAGTTACCCTACCATTCTGCATCAACACTCCACCTAACCCTGGCTTAGAAGCATCGCAGTAAACTACGAAGGGTTCACTTGGATCTGGTAAAACTAACATTGGTGCTGATGGCAACCTATCCTTAAGGGTTTGGAAACTCTCTTCACACTTAGAGTCCCATACAAACAACTGTTCCTTCTTGGTGAGACGGGTTAAGGGTAAAACTATCTTAAAGAAACCTTCTATAAACCTTCTGTAATACCCGGCTAACCCTAAGAAACTCCTAATCTCGGTTACTGATTTCGGCGCTTCCCACTGGAGCACCGTCTCTACCTTAGCTGGGTCCATTACTATGCCACCCTTAGAGATGACATGTCCTAAGAAGCTCACTTCCTCTAACCAGAACTCACACTTAGACAACTTAGCGTACAACTGCTTTTCCTTAAGGGTCTGCAAGACAACCCTCAGGTGTTCCTCATGTTCCTCCTTACTCTTGGAGTACACTAAGATGTCATCTATGAACACCACCACAAACTTATCTAAGTAAGGGTGAAAGGTCTTGTTCATGTAGTCCATGAACACCGCAGGAGCATTGGTCACACCAAAGGGCATAACCAAGTACTCATAGTGACCATATCACGTCCTGAACGCTGTCTTCGGGATGTCCTCAGACTTAACCCGAATCTGATGGTACCCTGACCTCAAATCTATCTTAGAAAAGACGCAACATCAACTGGTCCATGAGATCATCAATCCAAGGGAGGGGATACCGATTCTTTATGGTCACCTTGTTGAGCTGCCGATAGTCGACACACAACCTCATACTACCATCCTTCTTCTTCACCAACAGCACAGGTGCTCCCCACGGAGACACGCTCGGCCTAATGAACTGCTTCTTCATCAGGTCCTCCAACTGTTCCTTCAACTTAGCTAGCTCTAGAGGAGACATTCTATAAGGTGCTATGGATACGGGTCCTGTTCCATCACTAAGTCTATGGTAACTCATCATCTTCTCAGGGTGCAACTCACGAACATCCACAGGAAAACTTCAGGGAATTCTCTTACTATTGGCAAATTTCCAACATCAGGTTGTTCTCTACTTCCAGGGAAGACAATATTATGTAGACTTAGGCCTCTTCTTTTGTAAAATCCTTAACTTGATCGGCAGAGGGAAATCTCGGATCCTTAGACTCCACAGGAGTTCCAAGAACTATGGCTTTATCGAATTAGCAATATAAGGGAACATGGTTGGAAGATAACCAGTTCATTCAAAGAATAAGATCGAGCGGTTTTTAAAAGGTAAGCGCACAAGATCAGCTGCAGAGTTCTTATTATCAAAAGATATAGAACCGCCTTCCTAAGCACAAGAAGCACTCACAGGCTTCTTGGATCGTTCAAGACAAACCACCAAATGCAGTAAGTCGAGCCAAAACGGAACTATAGGTACTTATTACCACGTAACATTGTCAATATAAATATAGACAATTCAAACAAGAGCACACAACAGACTCATACCACGCCCGGACAGGGCCGAACTGCTCTAATACCACTAAATGTGACACCCAACTACCCCACATGTTATAAAGCATAAAAGATAAAGATAAAATATAAAACATATGTCCTTTAATAAAAAGGTTCATGGGTAGAAAGGTCCCAGATGAACTAATTCAACAAAACGCGGAAATAAAAACCAGGTTTAAAAGAATTGAAAGAAACATAACATGAAACTAAGCTAAACATAACCCAACCCCGATGTCACATACAGAGCTGGTATAACCGTTGCGAAATAAAATCCTCGAAGTACAACTGAAAACTGGCATAAAACTAAACAACTAAAACTGGAAATCATAACTAAAGAGTCGCGGCTCCTCAGAGTCACTCCCCTCCTGGCTGGTCGCCGTCCTCTGCATAAAACGATACATGCCAAACAGAAAACAGAGAAACGAGGAGTAAGAAAACATATAATCACAACGACATAGAGATAGGAATAAGATGATCGTACATCATTACATAGCAACATCATAAGCATACATATACACATATAAACATCATAAACCAACCAAGTATGCTATGCGGTGCAATGCAACACTACCCTGCTACTCCATTATGCATGTGGATCCAACTAACTCAGGATGAACGACTTCGAAGTTACATATCTGTATTGCCCATAGAAGCACCAACACCGGCAGTTCACCAAACCTTGGGTGAACCCCATGGATAGCCAACACATCAAACTATGGATGCCTCATCACCGGGGCCACGGTCACCAAACCATCGGGTGACCTACCGTGGATGGCCAGATCATCGTACTCTTGGATGATATTCCATATGTCGAACCTCCCCCTCAACCATCAACTCCAATGCTCTATGCATGGCACAACAACAAACAATAACAACCACCTCCTTTGCTTGGGCCAAAAAGCTCCCAAGACTTCACCATCAACATCATCGTGCTTGGGCCAATAAGCACCCAAGACTTAACATTATCATGCTTGGGCCTATAAGCACCCAAGACTTAGCATCAACAACACCTCGACCAATAAGCATCGAGGCTAACAACGTACGGTAACCCAACGGATACCGGCTTAATCATCTTAGTTATCTTTATTTATCATCGTTAATCATTGACCGAGTTATCTAATCTTTATCATTGATTCGTGGTGTTGTCGTCATGTTATTCGGGAGATTGGGGTTAAAAACCCCCTTAAGTCCTTTAATCTCAGATTCTGTCCAGTGGGGTGAGCACGGGCGTGCTTAACCCCAGCACGGGTATGCTGCCACTTAAGTGGAGCACGGTCGTGCTTTCTATTAGGCATGGTCGTGCTCCTTTGCTGCACGACCGTGTTTAATGCGTGGCAATTTTCTAGAATTCAAACTGGGAACACGGGCGTGCTCCCTGTTCAGCATGGTCGTGCTCCTGGACAGGCCGAACTGTTACTGAGCAGATTTCTTGCTAAATTCTTTTAACCAAAAACACCCTAAACCATTCTTAAATCATTCCTAACGTTCTTAACTAAACCTTTGGCATAAATCTCACCTTTACTAACAGTTCATGTTTTATAACCAATTTTGGGGGAATAAATCCCTTAATCATCATATTAACTAGATCCCTATTTTAACCAATTAATTAAGGGTTCTTTAAACATATTGGCTTCAAGCCATAAACCTCAACCAACAGGTATAAAAATACCAAACCAACAAAACATGGCATAGCAATGATACCAATGTAACCAACTTTATCATGGCGTAATCACCCGTATCAAACAACCAATTAAACATGGCATCAACATATCAACGAGGCATACATGATTGGCATACCAATTATTCATATAACCATATCAACAAACACATAATAAGCATTTATCTCAAATAGGCATGTTACAAACATAGAATTTATCATAACAAACAACTATGGGGTCATAGGAACCTCTCATCTTACACTACCCCCTTGCCTAATGATTATACTATCCTTCTCCCCATACCTGGCATGAAGATTCCAACCAACGAAAACCAACTGGCAGCTTAGACGAAGAACCAACGTGTTTCCCTCAAGCGGCTTGACTAGCTTTCCAAGCCTTGGTCAAACAAAAGGTTAACCAATTAGTTTCCCAAATCAAAAACAAGAAAGAGAACTAAAGAGGGAAAGAACCATTACCTTCTATGATTGACACAGACCAACCAAGATCCCCCAAAACTAGAGCAAGAACACCAAGGGCATCAAAGGGGTTCAAGGGGAGGAAGAGAGAAGAGGTTTTTGCCTCACAAAAGCTGTCCAAAGTGCCAAAATAGGGTTTGGCTCGTAACCCTCACGAAACTGCTCTATTTATAGACTCTGATACCTGAGCACGACTTGCTCCCTGTTGAGCACGGCCGTGCTCAACTCCTGAGCACGGGGCGGTTAAATAATGCCTTTCTAGACCACCTAAATGATTGACTTGGCAAAAACACTAAAAATAAGACTTGTAGATAATTCTCTTAGCTTTACATCTCCACAAAGATCACCTCGATCGGACATCTAGAACTCAAGATATGGCCAAAACGGTGAAACAGGTTACTAGAACTCTAAAAGGGTTGAACCTTTCTAAGGCTAAACTTTCCCAAACATGAACTTAGACATCAAAAATATAACACCCCGATGGAAAATGATTTTGGATAAACCAATGTCATTTCCTTGTTATACTTATTTTCATAAGGTTACGGGGAAGTTTTTGGTTGAAAATTCAGACGGAAGCCGGTCTGCCGTTTTCTGTGTTTTCACTGACAGTAAAAGTTTACTGCTCAGAAGACCTAATTTTAATTCGTGAACGAAAGACTTAAGATTTTTATTTTATTTCCTACAAGACTGTATTTTTAGAATTATTTCAGGAAAAAAAAATTACGTTATACGGGCGGAATACGTAATCGGGTAGACGACGGAGGGGATTTTGGAGTTTCTAAGAGCCGATAAAGAGTTTATCTTAGGATTTTGAGATGATTCATGAGGATGAATCATACTTTTAAGTCTAGAAGGTTCTATAGGGTTATAGTGACAATTCCTGAATTTTACGCTTAAGTCCCTGAACTTTTTGTTAATTACCCTTTTGTCCCGAAGTTAGTTTCTATGTTTTTCCAAGTGAATTGGGCTAGAATCCTTGTTCCAAATTCATAGAGGACCGTGGCTTTGAGGCCCAAATTTCTTACCCATGAATTAAATTTCATGAAGCCCATTTGGAACCATACAAGTTTCCTATGTTAAGTTTAATGCTTAAATCTTCAAGTGGGCCCCACAAAAATGAATCCAAGCCCAAATTTACCAAGCCCATGCGCAAGCCCATGAGGGATTGAAGGCTGCCCTCATTTGTTGTTGGATGAACCAAGACTTTCTAGAATGTTCCACAATTTTCTACATCATTCTTGATTTTTCTTCAACATTCTTTATTTTTCTTCAACTTTCATGATTTTTCTTAAAAATATCTATGACACAAATTCAGCCAAAGTTAGTCAAGATAAGATTACATTAAATGTGGTAAAAAGGTCATCATGACAATTTATTGGCAATTTGCAAACTAGTCCTTATACTTTTGGAATCTTTGCAAAATGGTCCCTATGAGTTATTTGCACTTTAATCCTTTGAAAAGCCACCTCCTTTCTACTTGGTCCTCAAAAGTAGCGCAGCCCACATGCCTATAAATACCCTTCCTCACCTTTCACTTAGTTTCTATTGCCTTTTGTTCAAAAACCTAAAGTTCACAAGTCTTTGAGTGTCAAGTTTGTGAAGCAAGTTCTTGGATCTTCACCTGTTTTTTATCTTCAAGAGGTGAATCCTATTCTTCTTCTCAAATCATGCCTATGTTCTTCAATCAATTTCTTGATTCAAAGTTTATTTCATAGTTGTTCATCACTTTTAAGTTTCTAGATCTAGAACTTTGAAAATTCATAACTAATTCTAGAAAAATCCTTTTGACATGAAACCAATTTCTATGATCTTATAATTATCTCTATTTTCATCATCTAGAAGTATAAGATCATGAGAAATTTCTTTCCCTAATTTCTGGACTTGGCCGAACCTAGGCCAATATCATGTTCATAGGTTTTGTTGCATTTTCATGTCTTGATTCATGATTCAATCTTCAAATACCTTGATAGTTCTTGTATCCAAGTATATATAAGATCAAAAATCAAACTCTAACCTATTTATTTCATCAAGGCCGAAACCCTAGTTCTTGGAACTAGATGAGTTTTGTTCAAAGTTTTCATTAATGATCTTAGTAATCAAGCTATTAGTATGTATGCTTAATAAATCCAAGTTGGTTTATCAAACTAAAAACCCTAGCCCCATGAACATGTCAAGGCCGAATATAAGTATAAGAGAGTTAGGAAGTTTTGAGTTTGAAACTTAGTTGTTTAGTTACTAATCCATGATTTAGGTTGATTAAGGACCATTAATCTATGACTTAACCATGATTAGAAATTTTAAGGATTTTGAACCCTAAAAGTCAGACCTTGACCGAAACCTAACCCTCATGAGCTAAGTATGTTGTGGTTTGATTTGATTTATTTTGGTTGCAATTCGTTTGAAGGAAACAACCGAGTTAACTGATTTAAGCCGACGGAGGAAACCGGATCAAATCGGGAGATTATTTGAAAACGTTAGTTTGAGTCTTCAAGAGGTAAGGGGAGCTTACCCGAGGGATTTTCTCAATAACTATTTGATTTGAGTGTGGCTTATATGATTTATATGTGGTTTGTGATTAATTGTTTATGTTGTTTACGATGCGTTGTTTATCTGTGTATCGATGATTTATCTGCTTTTAATTATCTGCAGTAGTTTATTATGTTGTTATGATGCATGATCTGCCTGGGGATATAATTATGATGATGTTGTTGAATGTTGAATGTTGAATGTTGTTTGAGAGGCCTGACAGTGGTCAGTACACAACCGATTAATCAGATAAAAGATTTAATAAGCTGTGAAAGTTATATTCAACGTTTTATGGGGAATGTTGGAATACAATAGTGGAGGAAAATATGATTTTGGAAAAATAATGAGTTTTGAGAAATATTATTATTTTAATGATTTATTAGTATAAAAGAAATTTATGAGTCACGGTGAGAGCGTAACCATGAAATTTTTTTAGTACTGCTAATTTTTACACAAGAAATTCTGAAATATTATAAAAAGTGATTTTGTGAAATTAATATTCGAAAAGACCTTATTTATTATATAAGAAAATTATTTTAGAAGAAATGTCAAAGTTTGACTTAAAGACGTTTTTTTTGAAAATGCTAAACGACAGCAAGTTTTGAAATTATTTAAGAGGAAAGTTTGAAAACAGCAGTACTTAATTTAAAAAGAGATTTAATCTGAATTGATTTATTAGAGTTGAAGTTTCAATAAAAAGAAGTTATTGATGATTTGACGTTATTTTGGAAAAGATGTGTTTCCAAAGGAAAAGTGGATTTTCTATGAATTGACGTTTTATAAACGAATTTCAAGTAGAAAGAATTTTCGGTAAATGAGTTTTACTTAATGACGTAAAGGACGATATAGAACTTAGTAACTGAGATGTAGGGGTTCTAGTGTTCTTAAGACGTTGTCTTATTTTGGAAATGTAAAACGATGTAAAAAGATGTAAAAGATATAAAAAGATGTAAACGATGTAAAAAGATGTAAAAGATATAAAAAGATGTAAACAATGTAAAAAGATGTAAAAGATATAAAAAGATGTAAAAGATGTAAAAAGATGTAAAATGATGTAAGACGATATAAAATGATGTAGAACGATGTAAGATGTAAAAAGATGTAAGAAGATGTAAAAAGATGTAAAAATGATGTAAAATGATGTTATGGAACTTAATAACCGAGACGTCGGGGTATTAAGGTTCGTTGTGTTGTAGACTAGGTATCTACTAAAAGAAGTTAACACATTGTAAGATGTTTTCTATTACCACGAACCTAAGACTGATTGCATGGTCTAGGGGCTTCGTGATTGAGCACTCGGACTTTGAGGTCCTGTGTTGTTAATAAAAGATGTAAAGATGTTTCAAAAGATGTTAAGTCGTAAGCTTTTGAGAGCTTTGACAAATAAAGATATATCACAAAGAAAAGTGTTGAGAACAAAATGTTTTCTTGCATGCATTTGGCAGACGTGCCATGATCAGAAGAGGGATTACCTTGCGGCGTCAGGGTAGATCATACAAAGATGTTCTCAATGTGCCCAGGGTTTGGACAATGAGGCCCCATCTCAGATTGTTATCACTGTGCCACGATGTTGGACAGTGTGCGATGGGAGTGCCTGTGGCGGTGTGTCTGTGGCAATCGAGTCTGATCAACTCATCAAGAGGTTGGAGATATCTCATGAGATTAAGTATGAATGTTTAGATGATGTATTGAAGTGTTCATGCATAGTTTTCCAACGTTGATGTTTGGGGTGTGAAACCCATTGATAAACGATGTGATATAATATGAATGAGTACGTTGTTATAGACATGTATATGTGTATGTGCCTTCTTTTGTGTTGCGCATTTAGTTATTGTGGTAAATCCATATATTGGCGTCTCACCCTTACAAACATATCAGAGTTGTACAAGGGGTAGGATCTCTACGAGAAGAAGAAGGCTGTCTATTTCGAGGCATGTTGTTGCTGCTTTTATCGGTTGTAGTATCCGTTAGTTACGACCAGCTTAGGTAATGTTATGTTTTAAGAATAAAGTTGATTATGATTTATGTGAAAAAAACATATGAGGCAGTATAGCTGTATAACTTATATATATAGATATATCTAAGTGTGATTATGTGATCGCTGTCTTGACGATGTTGAAAAGAAAAAAAATTATCACCATATTTTGAAGAGA
The DNA here is from genome assembly GCA_030762895.1 of Sophora flavescens. Taxonomy (NCBI): domain Eukaryota; kingdom Viridiplantae; phylum Streptophyta; class Magnoliopsida; order Fabales; family Fabaceae; genus Sophora; species Sophora flavescens. The sequence goes on along the minus strand of CM061065.1, from coordinate 50,994,369 downwards.
TAAACGTTGAGAAAACATTATTTTCCGAAAGCAACCAGCAAATTAAGTTTTATTTCCGCAAACGGGTAGCCATGTGATGACCCGAGTTTAGGGTGTCACAAAAAACAACCTAACAAGCATATACAAACATATATATAATATATATAAATGTATTAAGCTTATTTATGAAAAACGGGTGTTACAGCATATCCTTTCCTCTATCATCAAGTCTTTGGACTTGCTATATTTCAGTGAGATATTTTTAATCTCGTCTCCTAACCTGGCAAATTAGCTCTTCTACTCATTAAAACTAAAGTTCTCGTCTACTTAGAATATTTTATTTTCCCGATTACTCAAATATAATAAATAAATAAATAAATAAAATTACCAAGGTTTTGAGCAACTCTTCTACATGAATGGATGCAGATTCACTATTTAAGTCCAAGCAGATATAAGGAAACTTATTTAAGATTTCCATAATATATATATTTTTAACATTCCTGCAAGACTAGATAAAGCATGTTAGGTCTCAACTAAACTTTACCGTGCAAATTTAATCATTTTTGTTAACATCAAAACTCAGATTATTAATCCAAATCACTTTGGTTCCAACACTTTGGACGCACATTTCTTAACTTTGAAGAGCAACCGGGTAGTCTTGATTTGGCGTCTAGTCTCCTTGAGATTGTTGTCGAACTGTGGGCGAGCAATGCAGCAAATCACGAATCTGTGTAAATGAACAACACCTTGAAAACCTGAGACGTATGGAATCACACTATCCTCAAGGATTTATTCGCGCTAGGACGAAAATCCCCCAGGACTTAACAGGCTCTTCCCGGTCAAAATCGAGGTACCAGAACAACAGGAGAAGAAGAAAGTGTTTAACCCATAAAAGAATTGAAAATAGCACTCAAAATATTTTGTAACTAACTCAAAGCAAGCAAGAAAAAGTTTGATCACTTGCTGGATCCAATTTTTAGTATGTCCCCTTCAGCTTTTATAAAAAGCTTTATTCAAAAGTTGCATCAACCTATTGAAAGAATGTATACCATAAAAATAATATGTAATATGATTATAATTTATTAAAAGCATTCAAAATCAATAACCAAATTCAAAACCTCACGTACGTTTTATGGTCCTTATTAAATTGCAAAATGAATAGCATCTTTCATAGCATCTTATCACTTGCTGGATCCAATTTTTAGTATGTCCCCTTCAGCCTTTTTTTTTTTTTTGAAGCGTCCCCTTCAGCTTTTATAAAAAGCTTTATCCAAAAGTTGCATCAACCTATTGAAAGAATGTATACCGTAAAAATAATATGTAATATGATTATAATAATTTATTAAAAGCATTCAAAATCAATAACCAAATTCAAAACCTCCCGTACCTTTTATGTTCCCTATTAAATTGCAAAATGAATAGCATCTTTCATAGCATGTTATTTGTTTCTGTTGCAACATGTGCAATTAAATAGATTTGTAACGTTAAAATCATTTACATCCAAAATAGTGTAGTTAAATATATTAAAGAAAATAAAGAATGATAAGGAAGTATTAAAGGACTTTAATGATAATAAAAGAGAAATTAAATCCTTTAACTTTTTTTACTTCAAAATTCTAAATTAAAATTTTTGAAATAATTAAATATATAACAAAATCATCGTATTTGTAGGCTTTTTTTATATGCAAATGTTAGTAATTAGTACGTTATGTTAGTGGGGGAGTTGAATTTATGACCCCCTTATCATTCCAATCTCAATGTCACTCCCTCAAACCACCTTGACCCCCTTATAACTCCCGTATTTGTAGGCATTGTTTCTTACAAATTATCTTCTTCTACTATATTGGTTCTTGCTACTTCATATGTTCGTATACCCTAATTGATCATTCTATGAAATTATCAGGGCTAGAGCAGGTACAGTTGCAGAAGCATTGATAAGAGGGCTTCCCATAATCACTATATACACAGTGCCTCGTATACATTGTCAGTGGCGGACCTTCTTAGGAGCTGTGACAGCCACGACTCCCCCCAAATTTTTTCTCCCAATTTTCTATTATATAAAAAATTACATATGACAAATTTAAAATAATTTGTATAATATATATTTTATGCAAAGCCCACAGACTAGCATATATTTTATTTTATGAAATAATATTATTAGACCCTGTTGTTTAAAAAATATTCAAATAGCTAAACAATTCAACATTTATTACATGCAAAACTTATAAACTATCATATATTTTATTTTGTGGAACATTATTGCTTGAAAAATTCCATCGTAATGCTCATTATTTCCAATTTAACACTGTTAGGACTCACTAGAACCATGTTTCTCCTTCTTTGTGGATATGCTTCAAGCCTCGTAATCTTGCATGCTTACGCACCATTCCAAGATGAGAAAGCAGATTTCACAAGTTGGATATTTACTCACTTTACATATTTGAGTGAAACATGTCTAGAGTTATGTTCCTGCCGAGATCCGGTTTACCGGAGCCTCGCCGTGAACGTCAACCAGGGATGAATAATTGGGGTTGTTTTAGGTTTTGGCTTGGCAGAATTCAATAATTCTGGTCCTACGTATCCCGAAGGGAATCAAAGTCAGACGTAGTTCTTGGTTCAACCCTTGGCCGTGGTGATCTCGATCTCTTAATTTTGTATCGGATGAACACTAGGGAGCAAGGACTCTCTGATAGTCTCTTGGTCGACGCTAGTTTCTCTAATACGCTTAAGAGAGAGTCACCGGTGTTCAGTGAAAAAGTGAGTCTTCTCTCATGGGTACTCCTCCTTTTATAATAGGATTCCCCTATCTCTTATAGATCTGATTTATCTCTTAATATCTTTTTGAGATCTGATTTATCTCTTAATATCTTTTTGAGATCTGATTTATCTCTTAAATATCTTTTAGAGATCTGATTTATCTCTTAAATATCTTTTGAGATGTGATTCCTTAATTTAAGGGATGTTATCTCTTTTAACCAGATAAGGTTATTTCAGATAATATCATGATTTAATATTTAATACCTTATCCCTTAATAAAATGATCTTTAATTTATTATCTTTAACTTCCAGACTGGGCCGGGTATTCGAGCTCGGTGACCGGGTTTATTCTTCGGCCAGTACACAAGCCCCCCAAGCTTTGAGCCAATTAGACGTAAAAGCTTTCATGATGTTAGCCGAGCTCAGGAACTCGGTTTTATCTTTCTGTCTTTATTTCAGAACGAGGTGATTGGCCGAGCTTCCTGCTTTATGCATATACTTCGTCCAACTCGGTGAGCAGCTCGGGTGATCGAGCTTGAGGCTTTCGGTTGCCGGGCTCTGTGCCTCGGCTCATACACAAGCCCCCCAAGCTTTGAGCCAGCGGCGTGGAAGCTTCTTTCGTGGGAACCGAGGCCAACCGAGGTGGAGGTGATTGCTTGTTCTGTTGCTGACGGCATACTTTCTCGGGCCTTGAGATGGACACAAAACGTCACCCTGTGTGACGCGTGGCCCTCATGGCATTATTTCCGAGAGTTGTGGATTGTGGCGTGCTCCTAGTTTCCCGTGATGGCGGTTGGTGCTCTGAAATCTCTGCCACGTGTGGATTTCGCATTGGTTGGCGAATTCGGTCAGAGACGCGAGGGGACGTTTCCTTGCTCTCGCCCACCAACCCTCATTAATGCGATGAGGGGATGTTGTCCCTGTTTTCCATAAATTGGGACCAGACCTCGGGAGAAGTCTTTGTGCTTCCGTGAACTCTAGAATTTTATCGTGTCCTTTCTTTAGCTCGAGCGTCCATACTTCCTCTCTCCTCCAGGTACGCCCTACTCATTTCTTTCAAGCTCCCTGAGTTTTACTTTCTTGATTGCTCATCTATGGAGTCTTCATTTGAGGTATCTCAGGATGTCTCTTCTGGGGTTCAGGTCGTAGAGCATGAAATCCATCTAATTGGGGGCTCTCCTCATTCTTCCCCTTCCTCCTCTCATGGGGGAGGTGGTGCCGTTGGTGCCTCTTCCTCTACTGACGGGAATAGTTCATCTGGGACCTTTCCCTTGGTGGGGCCGAGTCGGGGGGTATTATTGGGCTCTATAAGAGTTCATATAAGTTTTTCAAGTCGGACTTTTTCAAAGTCCGCCCTACTGCAGGGAATGAGTCTTTATTTTATGACTCGGACGGAGTCTCCAGATTTCCCTTCTACTGGCAGCCCCACCCCACTAAGTTCAACAGCTATGACGTCGGCTGTATGACATTCCAAGTGAGGACCGACGTTGAGCTGTTAAAACTCTATCCTCGGCCATTGCCCTGTGGTAGACTTTTATTGCTCCCCAAGTCATCAACTCCGCAAGCCGATTTTGATTGTAAGTAGTTTTCTAATGGGTGTTTTACTTGTCCAGCCAGGTAGTTGTATCTGACTGATTTTTCTCCTTTTGCAGTGATAATGGGAAAATTCAACTACAAGGCACTGATGAAGAAGTCGGCTGCTGGCGGATCAGCTGTCGTTACAAATGTTAAGGGGAAGCAGAAGAAGTTTGCTGAAGCTTCTGACATGAATGTTCGTCCTCCGAAGAGGACCCGGGCGGATGTAGGGCCAGAGGTGCCGATTGGAAGCTCTCCTCCGCTGCTGATGATTGGAGAGACTCCTCCTTCTGCTGACCGGCCGAGCAATGCTCCCATGGTGACCGATCTTACCTCGGACACTAAGTGGTATAACGGTAACTGTAATCCAGGGATCAGCTCGCTCTGGGCGAATGAGTTCGACCCTGCAGGCCTGATCGATGGCCAAGTGCTGAAACTGTCAGATGCTCGGCTTTTGTTGGAGCAGGGCCCTGAGGAAAGTATGGAGGCGGCCGGCGCCTATGCTCTCCGTATTGCCTCATTCACCCGCTTCTGGAGCAAGCATCTAGTTGATAACGTGAAGAAGATGGAGGTGATGAGGGCGGATGCGGCCCGGGCCCTGAGGATGAGAGACGAGCTTTCCCAGGCCCTGGCCAAGTGTGAGGAGCAAGGCCGGGTCATCGGTCAGCTGAGGGCTCAGAAGACGCAGCTGGAAGAAGGCCATGCCACCTTTACGGCCGACCTAGAAACGGAAAGAGCCGACCAACTCAACCTTCAGAGCGTTGTGGAGGGGTTGCAAGCCGAGAAGGAAGCTAGTCAGGAGCTGCAGAAGTTGTTGGAGACCGAGAAGGCGGAGAACCCGAGGCTCCGTGCTGATCTAGCTGAAGCTGAGGCTTCAATCATGAGGGAGCATATTAACGGTTTTTCCCGAGCCGTGAAGCAACTCCAGCACTTCAATCCGACTGCTGACTTCTCCGGTGCCGATGTGGACAAGGAATTCAACCGAGATGGAATCCTTGTTCCATTGGCCGAGCTGGAGGATGAGGATGAGGAGGCCACAACTCACAGAGAAGAAGGCGAGGATCAAGTGGACGAAGAGGGACCTGAAGGTGAATTGGGCCAATCTGGCCAGATTGACATCATCCCTCCCAATGCCGAGGAGGACCTTGATCCCTGAAATTGTACAAGTAATTTAGGACACCTTGTTTATGTGTAGGTTTCTTTTTTTGAACCATTATGTACTCAGGGCCTTGCCCCTCTACTTCAATGAAATTTCTTATTTTACTTGTGAATTTATTTGTACTCTGAAAATTCTCTTATGTTTTTATAGGCTCGTTAGGTTGACCCTGATTGGTCAATTTTAACCTGATAAGCCCCTTTAGGTTTTATACATCTTTACAGGCTTGGCACTTCGACCTTGATCGGTCATTTTTGACGCGGTCAGCCTCTTTAGAGTTTAAGCACCTTAAAAGGCTCGGACGACCTCTTTAGGATTTAAGCACCTCTACAGGCTCGGACTGCCTCTTTAGGATTTAAGCACCTTTGTAGGCTCGGATGGCCTTTTTAGGATTTAAGCACCTTTATAGGCTCGGACGGCCTCTTTAGGATTTAAGCACCTTTGTAGGCTCGGACGGCCTTTTTAGGATTTAAGCACCTTTATAGGCTCGGACGGCCTCTTTAGGATTTAAGCACCTTTGTAGGCTCGGATGGCCTTTTTAGGATTTAAGCACCTTTATAGGCTCGGACGACCTCTTTAGGATTTAACAATTTAACATAATAGCTCAACTGAAGAAATTTTTTTTTTTTTTTTCCTAGTGTGCCTCGTTAAAACCTTCTTGGCCAAAACCTCATGGGAAAAATACCGAGATAGGAAAAAGAGTGCATCACTTCTAACTTTAGCTAAAATAAAATTTGAGATGGGAAGTGTTCCATGTTCTGGGGACCGACTTTCCTGACAATTCCTCTAGCCTGTAGGCACCATTTCCTAGATTTTCTGCTATCCTGAATGGGCCTGACCAGTTTGCCGCGAGCTTACCCTCCCTGGAGTCTTTTCTCGCGTCGCTTTGCAGTCTCAACACTAAGTCGCCTTGCACAAATTCCCTTGGGCGCAGCCTTGAGTTGTACTTCCGAGTTGCTTTTTGCTTGCATAGCTCGTCCCTGATTCTTGCTGTATCTCGGACTTCCTCGACCATGTCAATCTCAACTCGGAGTTCTTCTCCATTTTTACTTTCATTGTGATGCTGCCTTCGAAAGGAGAGCTCACCGAGTTCAACTGGAATCATTGCGTCGGTTCCATAGGTTAGTTTGAACGGTGTTTCTCCCGTTGAGGATTGTGGTGAGCAATGGTAAGCCCAAAGAATGCTTGGTAACTGCTCAACCCAAGCCCCTTTTGATTGTTCTAACCTTCTTTTGAGCTCATTTAGAATAACTTTATTAGCTGCCTCTGCTTGGCCATTTGTTTGTGGATGCTCAACCGAGGTCACTTTGTGTTTAATTCCGAGGTTGGAGTAAAACTCTCTGAGCTCCTTATCGGTGAACTGCTTTCCGTTGTCTGTCACGACTGCATAAGGAAGGCCATGCCTGCATATAATATTCTTCCACGCAAAGTTCTGGACCTTTTTCGCAGTTATTGTAGCCAATGGCTCTGCTTCAATCCATTTGGTGAAGTAGTCTACCCCTACCAGGAGGAACTTGACTTGACCCTTGGCCACTGGGAAAGGACCGACTATGTCCATCCCCCACATGGTAAAGGGCCATGGTGAGAACATGGAGTGGAGCTCTTCTCCTAGGGCACGAGCTATGTTGGCGAACTTCTGACAAGGGTCACACCTATTGGTCCAGGTAGAGCAATCGAGCCTCATGGTTGGCCAGTAAAACCCTGCTCGTAGGATCCGAGCTGCCAGAGATCGGCCACCTGAATGCATTCCGCAGATTCCTCGGTGCATCTCATCCATTACATACTCAGACTGCTCCTTTGTGAGGCACTTCAACAACGGCCTGGAGAATCCCCTCTTGTACAGCTCACCGTCTAGGATGGTGTAGTGACAAGATTTTAGGCGGACTCGCCTTGCCTCCTTTTGGTCATCAGGTAGTTTGTCCGAGGCTAGATACTCCCAGATTGGAGTCATCCAGCCCCGGTCATAGTGCTCGGTTACTGTGACCTCGGCACTCTTTATGCTCGACTCAAGGAGGTTCTCTTGAATGAAAGTTCTTAGTTGGCCAACCCTCTTGGTGCTTGCCAATTTGGACAGCAGGTCTGCTCTGGAATTTTCTTCTCGAGGTATGTGCTCAATGGAGAAGCGCTCAAATTCAGAAATGAGGCTATTAACTTTGCAGAGATATCTGGTTAGTTGGGGGTCTTTTGTCTGATAATTGCCCGAGACTTGTCCCGTTACGAGCTGTGAGTCACTTTTGCATTTTAGCTCCCAAACCCCGATTTCTTTAGCTAACAAAAGCCCAGCAATAAGGGCTTCATACTCTGCTTGGTTGTTTGAAGCAGTGAACCCAAACTTAAAAGATTGCTCGAGGATTAGGTCATCAGGTCCCTCAAGAATTATTCCAGCCCCGCTTCCTCTCGAGTTAGATGATCCATCAACGTATAGGAGCCAGATGAAGGATTCTGACCTCGATTTTTAAGAAAGCTCGGCAATAAAATCAAAGAGGCATTGGGATTTCATGGGCCCCCTCGGTTCATACCGTAGACCGAATTCTGACAACTCCACTGACCAAGTTATCATTCTTCCGGCTAGATCAGGTTTCCTGAGTACCTGCTTTATCGGATGATCCGTCTTGACGATGACCTGGTGAGACTGGAAATAGGGCCGTAACCTCCGAGCTGCCATTACTAAGGCGAGAGCCAGTTTTTCAATTACTTGGTATCGTGTTTCCGCGTCTTTCAGGATCCTACTGACATAGTATACCGGCATCTGTTGCTCTTTCTCCTCCTGGATAATCACTACACTGATTGCATAATCATTGACGGAGAGGTATAGGTAAAGATCTTTGCCGAGCTGAGGCCGAGTGAGGATTGGGGGAGATGCTAAGAAAAGTTTCAGATCTTCGAAGGCCTTCTCACATTCTTCAGTCCAAATGAAATCCTTTGGCTTTTTCAGGAACTGGAAAAAAGGTCTTGCCTTCTCTGCAGACTTCGGGAGAAAACGGGATAGGGAGGCTAATCGGCCGGCTAGCCTCTGAATTTCCTTCACATTCCGAGGACTCCGCATTTCCATGACGGCTTTGCATTTATCTGGATTAGCTTCGATACCTCGGTGTGTTAGCATATACCCCAAGAATTTTCCTCCCTGCACACCAAAAGAGCACTTCTCCGGATTCAGCGTCATGTTGTACTTTCTGAGTTGGCCGAAGATTTCCTCGAGGTCGGCAGAGTGCTGGCTCGGATCATCGGATTTTACTACCATGTCATCAACATATACTTCTAAGTTTTTTCCGATTTGGCTGGCGAAAACCTTGTCCATAAGCCTCTGATATGTCGCCCCGACATTTTTTAGGCCGAAGGGCATTACTCGGTAACAGTAATTTGCCCCATCAGTCATAAACGCTGTTTTTTCCTCGTCGGGTGGGTACATCCTGATCTGGTTGTAACCGGAATATGCGTCCAAGAAGGACAAAACCTTGTAACCTGAGGCCCCATCCACCAGTCTGTCGATGTTGGGCAAGGGGTAGAAATCTTTTGGGCATGCCTTGTTGAGGTCAGTATAGTCGGTGGACATCCGCCATTTACCATTGGCCTTTTTGACTAATACCACGTTGGCTAGCCAAGTGGTGTATTTCACCTCTCGGATGAAATTTGCTTTGAGCAATTTGGAAGTCTCTTCGGCCATTGCTCGGTGCCTTTCTTCACCCAGTTTCCTTTTTCTCTGAGTTACAGGTTTAGCTTCGGGACATATAGACAGCTTATGGCACATAAAGTTGGGGTCTATGCCCGGCATATCCGATGTCTTCCAGGCGAACATGTCAGCATTCTTTCTTAGGACCGTGTGAAGCCTCTCTCTGAGTGAGGGGTCCAGCTGACTACCGACGTGGGTGCACTGTTCAGGATGGGCTCCCAACTGGAACCTTTCTAAAGACTCTGTTGGTTCGGCCCTGGACTCGTACATCTCCGCCCTTGGGTCCAGCTCAAACATGCTGACCGAACTGGCTGAAGTTACTGAGCTGACCGAGCTTACCACCTCTGCTTTACCATCCTCTGTATTATTTGGGCCGTCCTGGGGACGGGTAACCTTCAGGCTGTCCACATAGAACTGCCTTGCTAGCTTTTGGTTAGCTCGGACTGCAATTATCTCCCTAGAGTCGGCTGGGAATTTCATTGTCAGGTGTGGGGTAGAGACGATTGCCCCGAGCTCATTCAACATCGGTCTTCCGATAAGGATATTGTATGACGTGGTGGCATCTACAATAACATACCTAACTGATATGGACTTGGAGAGTCTGCCTTCTCCGAACGTTGTTAAGAGATCTATATATCCTCGGGTCTTGACTTGTTCCCCGACAAACCCTACCAACTTGTCCCCCTGCTCTTTTATCAGCTTTTCAGGGATTCTGAGCTTCTTGAAGGTTGCCAGGTAGATAATATCGGCCGAGCTCCCCTGGTCAATAAGTGTTCGTCTGACCGAGAAGTTGGCCAGCTCGACCGTTATCACCATTGGGTCATCTTGATTTGGATCTACCCCTTGGAAATCATCATCTGTGAATGTTATGGGGGGTCTTGCTCTTGGAGGCATTCCAGACACCGTGTTAACAGATCGGAGGGCTTTGACATGACGCCTCCGAGCTGAGCTCGTTGTTCCTCCTCCTGCAAATCCCCCCGAGATTGTATTGATGACCCCCCTGATTCCTCCCTCTGATTCTTAGATAGGGGGCCTTTGGTTGTTCAGCCGATCTCCGCCCTGATGATTTCTTCGCAAGTTAGCATCTCGGTCTCGGTTATCATGACCGTGTCTTCATTGTCTTCGACCGGGTCGTCTGCCTCCGTTGTCATCTCGGTGGACGAAACGATCAAGACGGCCTGCTTGCACCAACTCCTCAATCTTTCTCTGGAGTGTTTTGCACTCTTCAGTGGAGTGTCCATAGTTCTGATGCCACATGCATTCTTTGCTTCTGTCAGCATTGTCTGGCGTTTTGGATGGTTCAGGTAAGGTAAGCAACTCGGCGCTGCACACCTCCTGAAGGATGGCTGCCCGAGATCGGTTCAGCGGAGTGTAAGATGGATACCTGGGATGCCTCTGCGGGAATTCTCTTTCATTGGTTTTTGGGTCCTTTGTGAGTCAGACCCCCTGTTTCTGTCTTTGTTCGAGGGTGAGCTCTTGTCCTCGAAACCTCTTTCTCTCCTTTTAAACTCCAGCATCTCTTCGGAGTTCATGAAACCTGTAGCCTTTTCCTGCAGCTCTTCAAAATCTCTTGGTGGCTTCCGAGATAGGTACTCGAAGAATGGTCCTGGCTTAAGACCGGCCATGACGGTGTGGAGGCAGAGTTCCGAGCTCATATTAGGAATCAGGATCTGCTTTGCATTGAAGCGGGCCATGTAATCTCTGAGCGATTCATTCCTTTCCTGCTTGAAATTTACCAGTGAGACTGAGTGCCTTCTGTGCCTTCGGCTTGCCGCAAATTGTGCAGTGAACTTGGTTATGAGCACATCAAAGGAATCAATCGACCGAGGTGGTAGATTTGTTAGCCAGGTCAGAGCAGGGCCTTGCAAAGTAGTTGGAAAAACTTTGCACATGACAGCCTCCGAATCAGTCACCAAGTAAATAGAGGAAATAAAGGACTCCACATGCTCGGTTGGGTCAGTGGTGCCATTGAATTTGTCGATGTCAAGGGGCTTAAAATGGGTTGGCACGACTACCCCATTGAATTTTCGGTAAATGAGTTTTACTTAATGACGTAAAGGACGATATAGAACTTAGTAACTGAGATGTAGAGGTGCTAGTGTTCTTAAGACGTTGTCTTATTTTGGAAATGTAAAACGATGTAAAAAGATGTAAAAGATGTAAAAGATATAAAAAGATGTAAAACGATGTAAGACGATATAAAAAGATGTAGAACGATGTAAGATGTAAAAAGATGTAAGAAGATGTAAAAAGATGTAAAAATGATGTAAAATGATGTTATGGAACTTAATAACCGAGACGTCGGGGTATTAAGGTTCGTTGTGTTGTAGACTAGGTATCTACTAACAGAAGTTAACACATTGTAAGATGTTTTCTATTACCACGAACCTAAGACTGATTGCATGGTCTAGGGGCTTCGTGATTGAGCACTCGGACTTTGAGGTCCTGTGTTGTTAATAAAAGATGTAAAGATGTTTCAAAAGATGTTAAGTCGTAAGGTTTTGAGAGCTTTGACAAATAAAGATATATCACAAAGAAAAGTGTTGAGAACAAAATGTTTTCTTGCATGCATTTGGCAGACGTGCCATGATCAGAAGAGGGATTACCTTGCGGCGTCAGGGTAGATCATACAAAGATGTTCTCATTGTGCCCAGGGTTTGGACAATGAGGCCCCATCTCAGATTGTTATCACTGTGCCACGATGTTGGACAGTGTGCGATGGGAGTGCCTGTGGCGATGTGCCTGTGGCAATCGAGTCTGATCAACTCATCAAGAGGTTGGAGATATCTCATGAGATTAAGTATGAATGTTTAGATGATGTATTGAAGTGTTCATGCATAGTTTTCCAACGTTGATGTTTGGGGTGTGAAACCCATTGATAAACGATGTGATATAATATGAATGAGTACGTTGTTATAGACATGTATATGTGTATGTGCCTTCTTTTGTGTTGCGCATTTAGTTATTGTGGTAAATCCATATATTGGCGTCTCACCCTTACAAACATACCAGAGTTGTACAAGGGGTAGGGTCTCTACGAGAAGAAGAAGGCTGTCTATTTCGAGGCATGCTGTTGCTGCTTTTATCGGTTGTAGTATCCGTTAGTTACGACCAGCTTAGGTAATGTATGTTTTAAGAATAAAGTTGATTATGATTTATGTGAAAAAAACATATGAGGCAGTATAGCTGTATAACTTATATATATAGATATATCTAAGAGTGATTATGTGATCGTTGTCGTGACGATGTTGAAAAGAAAAAAAAATTATCACCATATTTTGAAGAGATAAACGTTGAGAAAACATTATTTTCCAAAAGCAACCAGCAAATTAAGTTTATTTCCGCAAACGGGTAGCCATGTGATGACCCGAGTTTAGGGTGTCACAAAAAACAACCTAACAAGCATATACAAACATATATATAATATATATAAATGTATTAAGCTTATTTATGAAAAACGGGTGTTACAGCATATTCTCTCCTCTATGGACTTGCTATATTTTAGTGAGATATTTTTAATCTCGTCTCGTAAC